>QVLQ01000010.1:600000-1150204 GCA_003545705.1 Acidomyces sp. 'richmondensis' | reverse complement strand
CCTAACCCTAACCCTAACCCTAACCCTAACCCTAACCCTAACCCTAACCCTAACCCTAACCCTAACCCTAACCCTAACCCTAACCCTAACCCTAACCCTAACCCTAACCCTAACCCTAACCCTAACCCTTCTATCGCTTAGGCTTCGAACGGAACGCCGTGCATTGACTGATTGGATTTTGACGAAACTTCGTTTGATGTGTGAGTGGCCGGCAAGGGCGGATCGGAACAACTGAAGTTTTTCTGATCAATGAAGTATTGCACTAACAATGTCCAAAAATTTCCTGTCCTCTTCAGTTTCGTTGCTCATGCCTGCCACCTCCGTCCTACGATTCCACCTGTGCTGTACTGCGCAGACACAATGTTCTGTTGCACGCCCTCGTCGGTGGAATTTGACGGGAATCCGCTAGTCATGACACCCTCATACCACGTCCCCTCCGCGAAATTGCTGTTATCACCACCAATACCAAGGATAATCGCACCCTCCTTCTGCATAGGGTAGTACCCATCGGCGCGGGGACCGGCGTAGTAGGTGTCGATTGGGCCGTTGGCGGCATTACCTCCCTTCAATTCCCAGTAGTTGGTGTTGTTACCCTTAACCATCGCGGTCACGAAACGGTAGGTGATGGTTGGGTCGTTGGGGTTGACGCCGTGAGGGTCGCTGTCCGAGAAGAGGCCGTTCTCTTGATCTGAGAGGACCCAGGGGCCCGAGCCAGCGCCGGTGCCAAAGCCAGTGCCTAAGCCGAAGTATACGGCTTCCCTATGCAGGGTGTTAGCCATGTTCCGAAATTGCTTCGAACGTGGAAAGCTTACATGTGTCCTGCACTATCGTCACGATTGGTGGTCTCGGCATTGCCATAGTCGAAGCAACAGCCACTGTTGTAGCGCGTCCCGTCCACCACGGCGTACATGGCCTCAGGGTCGTTGCCGGTCGCGACGCCATTGGTCTGGTCGCGGCGGTAGCCAATACCGGGCGCCACATACTAGCGATGTGCGTCAGCTAAGTGCCCCAGCAAGGGGATTCTCTTGCAACTTACGATTCCATATGCTTTCTGGCCGTTCACGTAAACCGGCGCTGCACTCGCATCTGCTGCTAAGTCGAATCCGTCTGGTCCTGGTCCGCTAGCCGCCTCCCCTGGCGGTGCAGGTGCCAGATCGTTGCCATAACCGGACTGATCGTAGATAATCGTAATTGTGCAACCGCTTTTTTGACAGAAGTTGTCGTGCTGGTTGGCATTCGCTACGCCTCCTTGACCCCTTGGATGGATGTCGTGGGTCTTACCGTCTGAATTTCGAGTGACCTGGTACAATGGGCCGTTATAGCTGTTGTACAAGGAGCGAGTTGTGCTGTGTGCTGCAACGCAAGGCGTCCCGCCAGACGCGTAAACATCGCAAGTACCAGCAGCCGCGAGGCACGCAGACGCAAGAAGACCAAAGGCCGATGCTGTTCGTGATCGAGGCATAATGCTATGAGGATAAGGTGCAAGGAGCTGCTGAAGGATCTGTTTCTCGACAAGGAAAGCTGTAATGACCTGCCAGCAACACTCGGGCAGGAGCAAAGCTTTTTATATTCTCTCGCCCCGTTCGCACAGTCTAAGTGCTCCTCCTCGGACTATCAGCTCATGCAGACCTGCTAGGCCGAAGTGGTATACCGCACGGCTCTACGGCATTGTAAAGGTGACATGCTGCTCCCGCACGACAGCTGGCTGGTACTATTTTCACTGAAGCTCTCCGGCTATTGGGTTCAGACGGGATCAATACATACTTTCCTAACCTTGTCGAGCAAATGCTATTATAAGGGCAACGCCTTCTGCTGGGCGTACGGAGGGGTTTCCTGGGTGGAGTGCTGAAGTGGATGGTGCTTAGAGAGAAGGACCCCATCAAGCAAAAGTATAAAGGCCGAATTCATCACCGCAACATCAACACATCTGTATCTTCGAAGGGTAGTAAAGTCGGAAAAATTTACCGCTATGCTTCTGAAGTCCGCGCGCGAGTTCCACATCCCGAGCAGTGGAGGAATATTGGCTACCGTTGCCCGAGGAAGTTAGCGGGCGACATGCTCTAGTTTCCGGCCTCTGGTCATGGGACGCACTACTTCCCGCAGCCTATAACAATGATCCGACGACCGGAGCCAATCTTCTCCAGGACATTGCGCAAACGGGCTACTGCAACGCTGTCGGGGGTCCCTTTAAGCTCTTGGGCTTGATTTCGGACCTCCACCCCGACTATCAAATCATATCGATGGGGAGTGAGGTCTCAGTCAGCCGGTCTTTTCCCCACCTCGTGCCGGGCAGGTCACATCTCCGAATCGCCAGCACATGCCCACTACCGAGGGTTACGGCATCGGTGGATTAGAGAGCGATTCAGCGATCAGCGCCGCCGCCGATGCTTTCTAGAGTACCTCCTAACCGCCAGATATGAGGAGTGCTTGTGAATTCGTAGGAAAGAGGACGGTCAAGTAGGAGAATATCCTCCACGTTCCGTTGATAAATTCGGTTCCTACACGTACAGGCTACGAAACCCGCTCTAAAGCGACAGGATCGCTAGAGCAATATGTTGTGAGGGCAGTTGTACGTTTGGTCGGACACCTCATGCTTGTTCTTATCAGGTATGAAAAAGGGAAACTGATATAACGTAACGTAATCGACGGTCAAACGAGCCACCCCACTAAGCGAGCTACGAAATTCCCTCTCATCTACTTCGACACGTTTACTCTTTACGATTGATTGATTATTCCATTTAACGTCCTATAGAAGTCTATAACTATGAAAGACGGCTCATTCTAGAGCAGTTTGTTGTTATGACTGTTGGTCACGTGATTATCAGGTGACCTTGGTCACGTAGTTGGTACTCGTTTGAAGAGGAGTGTCAAGGCAGCGGAGCTGAAGCAGAAGTTGTTATTCTAACCAATGAGATTAACAATTGAGTTAAATACGAAGTCGAAGCTTAAGGCTTCCATCTTCGATCCCTATATACTGTTCGTAATTCGTATGAGCACTCTAAGCACTATAAGGGTACTTACGGTGCTCGCGGTGCTCACGGTGCTCATAGTGCTCACTTCCTGATTGGTCCACGTTCTAACTACCGCTTGTAGGGCAGGGCTTCGGTAAACCTTCCTTGTTTGTTATAACCTGTAACACTATCCCCCCTTTTAGTTAGCGCCGTCTCGGGCTAATATAGCGTCGTAGTAACACCTTTTCTGTAATCACCCTTCCTTCGTAATGCCTCTCCATTATTATCAGTTATCTTAATAAGTTCGTCAAAAGCATCTTGCTTAGTGTATTAAGCGTAACGGGATTACAATACTAACCCTATATGCTTATTGAAAGTCTTACTAACTCGATTATAAGGTAGATCTCCGCTCTAGTCGATATATAGAGTGTGTTCGCTATATGTAGAAGTGCGACTTAGTAGTTACTCGTATTGAGTTCGATAAGCTCTAGTCAGTACGGTTACAGCTAAAAGAGCAGCTGGAGCGCGTAGAGGATAAGGAAGAGAAGTTGGTCGAAGAATAAGAGGCGTTGCTTACGAAGATCTACGTAGAGTAAGAGGTACCCAGACACACACCCACATCTCGACCAAAACCGGACGAAATTCGAAGCTGATTACACCAAATTCAAGCGCTCGCGACGCACACCTACGCGTCAAGCGCACGGCGCGCCGCCGGCGTTATCCATCGAGCTTTTGACAGCTCCATCTCACCAGAAACCAGACAAAAATTTTTTGAGGTGTTGCCAAGCCTTAGACCCTGAAATTTGAGTACTGGACCCTTAGGGCCTAAGGCACCAAATATGACCTCACCTAACAGCTAGAGAGGTACAAGAATGGAAATGGAGATTGACAGCGAGGGACCTACCACTCCTAAAAGAATCATAGGCTGTAAAAGGCCTATTGAAACCCTACAGCGCCCCCGCGCTAATAGAGCAAGACGTCAACTAATACCGGCAATACCATTACTAAGCAAAAAGACCCTATTATAAGCTAAACAAAATAAAGAAGACAGTTCAGAGGAAGAGGAGCAAGGTAATGAGGAAGAGGAGGAGGAGGAGGAGGAAAAGGAGGGAGAGAAAGAGGAGGAAATCAACAGAGAGAAAGAAAAAGAGGTATTAAGCCTTATTTATAAGGCTAGAGACCTTATCGTTAAGGCAGTAAGCCTTACTAAAAATCGCTAAGAACAGACTAATCTCCTTAACCTCGTACACATCTTCAGGGAATATACGGAGCAAGGCACAGTACTCTCTAGTACTAAGCTCATTGCTAATAGAGCAAGCGAACTTACAGCAGTTACTAAAGCAGCTACTAGCGCTATCCGTACCTAAACAGCTATATACGCTAACGTAGTAAAGGCTAGAGCTAAGCTAGGCATCAATCCGGTAATATAACAGGTAGGGAGGAGCAACCAATCCTAAGCTAAGAGAACAAGCCCTAAGGAGACGTTAAAAACTGAGTCAATTGTAGTCTCCCTAAAAGGGGAAGCTAGTAAAGATATAGGCGCTGACTTCTTCAACCTAAGGAATAGGGTAAATAAGGTGATAGGAGGACCGACAGTTGCCTCTATCCGCTAGACCCTAAATAAGGAGAAGCCAAACCTTATCCTCACCCTTATATACGAGTACCCGGCCAGTAGGGTGCTAGTAAGCTTTAACAAGTAGCAGAGTATTCTAATAGCCGACAGTGCTATAGCTAACACTAACTAGTATAAAGTGCTAATATACAGAGCCCCTACCTTAGTGTTCAATACTAAAGGAGGAATAGACCTTATCGTAGACGAGATCAAGACATTCAACTAGGGCCTAGAGCCAGTAGGGGTTCCCTATTAGCTTATATCTAAAGAACGCTAGCAAAACCAACGAGCAGGTACAGTTATAGTAGCCTTTAAATCCGAAAAAGAGGCTAATACCGTTATACGATATAGTATATTAATTGCCGGTCTCCGCCTTAAAGCTAAGAAGATGCTACGGATCCCTAGAACATCGCAATGTTCTAGGTACCTAGGCTTTGGGTATAGGGACATTAAATGCTGTAAGGCATTTAAATGCCGTCTATGCGCTAAGGAATATAGCTTAAAACAACACAAATGCGGAGCCTATAAATCAACCGAGCTATGCCAATATATAAAGGCTAGGTGCTTCAACTGTAGCAGCAAACATACGGCGGACTCTAAGGACTACGAGACCTACCTAACTATCAGAAATGTTAGAAAGGAATCTTAAAATCCTTCAAATAAATGTAAACCGGAGCTCCTTAGCAACGGAAGGGGCTCTAGAATACGCTCAGGCTGGTCACCGAACAAACAAACGGCGAACGAGGTACTGTTCGTGTGTTCGCTTCTTATAGGTCGTTTGTTTGTTCTATTCGCCTTATAGAGGTATTCGTTTGTTTGTTCGCTTATTTATAACTAACTAATTGAGTATCTATTGCGGTTAACGCATTGGCGGCTCTATTGCTGATGCTGAAGCTGCCGCGGCTACTAACAGCGGTATTGTTGCTCGCAGTACTTCCGCAGTACTCTTATTATCTAATAGATCCTGCTTATACTAGCTCTTCAAGCACTGATAGGCCTTAGCTAGTGAGTCAGAGGTGTACCAGCGCTCGTCGTTCAGTATATAGCCTGCCTTGCTAAAGGTCCGTTTGTTAGCAGCGCTAGTTGCTAGTACGGTAAGAAGGTTAAACGCTATATATCGAAGAATCGGAAAGCGATGCTCATTCGCTTACTACTATTATAGCGGATTGACCTTATAGTTTAGCTTAATTAGCTCGCGTAGATACCGCTCGAAGTCGTTCAGTATAGCGGAGTCGTTGCTAATAAGGTTATATTGCTCAAATTCATCTATCTCACTATACTGCGGTGAGCTTGAGGAAGCCGCAGCTACTTCATTAACGTAATTCATGGCTTAGTGACGCACCTCGGTTAGTGACGCACAAAAATCCGACTTCACTATCTTCAACTCAACTTTCTAGCTGCAACAACAATACAGTCAGATTCACACTCGCTAGATACACTAGAGGGTGCCTCATCTTCAATATTCTCAACCTCTATAGTGATAGGCTGGATTTGTCGCTCCTTATTACGCTTTTTTGCTGCTATTGCCTCCTCAGCTTCATTTGCAATTTGTAGCACTTCCTGAGTACTAAACACAAACTTCCCCTTTAATGCAACCCGCTTCCCTATTTTCCGAACCTTACGGGTATGTAGAAGCTGCTCTGCAAAGGCGAGCCTCTTACGTGTTGTTATAAGGTCACTTTGTGTTGTCTCAAAAGCGGAAGTCATACGCTGGGCATAGCGCTTCACTAGAGTCCGAAGGTGCTCAGAGTCTTGAATCTCAGCATTAAATACTGCATTTGCTTGTCGTAGCTCTGTCCGCTCCGGAGGTGAGCTATTGAGAAGTGAGAGGTCGAGAATATGCGAATCGCTTGCTACACTTAGCTGCAGAGCATGTGTTTTGTGTGTAGTAGTGTACTTTTCAAGCACTGTAATTGGGCTTAGAGGGACAAGACCAGATGCTTTCCAACCGCTTTGTATATTTACAACTGTGAAGGCTCTTGCTCTAGCACGGATATACATCTCAGTCCATTCAACCCGTGAAATGCGCCCTGAATCAAGCTGTGAGACTGCATCAGTCTCAGCTGCAAGTGCACGCTTTAGCGGAGCAAATATGCTTATATCTAGAGGTTGCAGTATATGCGAACTATGCGGTGGAAGGATAAGCATGTCAATAGCCTTATCTATGCAGTATGCAATAAAATTTGCAGTGATATGGCTGCTATAGCCATCCATAATAAGAAGCCGTCGTTGTATTGGGTCCAAAGGTCGGGTGGTAGGTTCAAATACAGCTGTTAGCCACTTATATCCATGACTATTAGATGTCCATCCACTATTGCTTGTTGAGAATCGCCAGTTACTAGGTGTTTGAGCCGGAATCCATGCGGAATTGGTATGCTTGGCCTTGAAAATGACTAGCGGTGGTAGAGCAATGCCAGAGGCACTGACGCACTCAATCGCAGTTATCCATTCCTGCCGCCCACTTACTATCTTCCAGCTTGACTTCTTACGTATATTTACCAATGCTCTTAACGACTGCGATGTACCAACTGCAAATCCTGACTCATCCATATTGTATATGCAATCTGGCTGATAGTTGTACTATACAACTAACTCAG
Organism: Acidomyces sp. 'richmondensis'; assembly: GCA_003545705.1. Classification (NCBI taxonomy): domain Eukaryota; kingdom Fungi; phylum Ascomycota; class Dothideomycetes; order Mycosphaerellales; family Teratosphaeriaceae; genus Acidomyces; species Acidomyces sp. 'richmondensis'. The sequence goes on along the minus strand of QVLQ01000010.1, from coordinate 1,143,044 downwards.
TAACAGCATCAAACTATGTCTCTATAGCTTGACGGTCCATTGCACTATGCCGAGCGCTCTCGAGCTGTCGTGTCCAGACACTCTGAAGGGAAGGATGTCGTTTTCGGAAGCGGTCAAGCCAGCACTTGCCAATAGGACGAAGAGGTGCTGGTGAGCTTGACAGCTGATAGCGCTGCTGCCGGATTTCTTTGGCCATATTCACAACAAGTGCTGGTGATGCAGGGTATCCAGTTACCGTCAACCGCGTTATCCATCTTACTAGTGTCTTCTCTTCAGCATTTGAAAGGATCTGCCTATGCTCGTGGCCTTGAGCTCGTGAAAGGTGTCCAGCCATTCGGCGTCGCAGAGTCCGCTCTGCTAGAGAATACGCTATCGCAGTAGCTCGTATTGAGGAATATCGCTTTGCTCGATATGCCGCAATAGCCTCTTGTAATGTAGATTCAAATGACGCGTGTAGTTCACGTAGAGACGCGTCCATTGTGTAGAGTGTATGGGTACAAAGCAGAAGTGGTGGGTGATGGTGCGTCACTAACCGAGGTGCGTCACTAAGCCATGAATTACGTTACTGAAGCGTCGCTTATATCTATAAAACGACTCTTGAATAGCCTTCTTTGCTGCACTGATCCACTCCGGATAGCTACTACCTTAGTGTTTATCAAACTACCCTATCTTATAGTAGGGGTAGACAAGGATTGCTGCTCGGTATACTGATGTAGAATCGCTAAGCCGATAATATTTATCCAGCTTCTTCCAGCCAAGATTGATACAGGCCTTAAATGTCACAGGTAGCAGGCAGGCAGGCAGGTAAGAGAGGATATAGCTGCAGACAAGGTATTTCTCAGAGTTAACAGAACTGTACTAAGTATCCTATAGACAGGAGGTGGCTCAAGGAGCCACAAAAGGATCAGAATTTGCACAGAAGAAATAGTGTTCCTCCCTGAGTCATAACCCCACACTTAGGCTTCAGCCCTGATTCATAAGCTGTTGAGCTGAATCCAGTTGGCACAGGCCTTGCCTATAACATTACCCCCCTCCTTTAGGTTGAGCTCCGCGAAACCAATATCCTACCAGATCTGCTAATGTACAAAGTCTGGCCGGGGCTTATTTGGGTATCGGCGGTGGAAATTCCGGACCAGGTTAGGTACATCTTCCCAGATTGTGTTAGCTGGTTCCCTAGTAGGTATATCGTTACCCTTCTACTTCACTACATATTTTACCCTCTGTTTCCCGCCCTACCCCTGGCGGTCTGTAATAGAATCCACAATATCCTCTACTTCCCATTCTTCTACCCCATCTACCTCAACTGGTGGTGGTGGTGCCTAGGACTGGTAGGGTAGCGCATCATTGCTAACAGGGTGCAGTAGGTGAGCATTGAATACAGGGTGCAGTAGGTGAGCATTGAATACAGGGTGGATCCGTATAGATGCGGGGAGGTCGAGCCTATATGTATAGGGTCCTAGAACTTGTGCAATCTGAAATGGGCCCAGATTTTTCCAATCTAGCTTCTTTACTGGACAAAGTGTGCGGATATTTCGTGCGTCTAACCAGACATACTGGCCTACCTAATATCTAGGGATAGTCTTCCGGTCTTAATTGGCATATTCTTCCTATCGGCTCTAGGATAACAGCATAGCCTCTTGTAGGTAGGCGGTAATGTTAGACATATCGGCAGCAAAGTCTTCTGCATCGCGGCTCTCAGGTTGTCGGGTAGTATCAATTGGTTCCACTCCAATACGCGGATTAAATCCATAATTCGCAAAGAAAGGGGATACTCCAGTAGTCTCGGAAGGCAGGGCGGACAGCCACGAACTCACACCCACATCTCGACCAAAACCGGACAAAATTCGAAGCTGATTACACCAAATTCAAGTGCTCGCGACGTACACCTACGCGCCAAGCGCACGGCGCGCCGCCAGCATTATCCATTGAGCTTTTGACAGCTCCATCTCACCAGAAACCAGACAAAAATTTTTGAGGTGTTGCCAAGCCTTGGACCCTGAAATTTGAGTACTGGACCCCTTAGGGCCTAAGGCACCAAATATGACCTCACCTAATAGCCAGAGAGGTACAAGAATGGAAATGGAGATTGACAGCGAGGGACCTACCACTCCTAAAAGAATCATAGGCTGTAAAAGGCCTATTGAAACCCTACAGCGCCCCCGCGCTAATGGAGCAAGGCACCAACTAATACCGGCAATACCATTACTAAGCAAAAAGATCTTATTGCAAGCTAAACAAAATAAAGAAGACAGTTTAGAGGAAGAGGAGGAGGGTGATGAGGAAGAGGAGGAAGAGGGGGAGGAAAAGGAGGGAAAGAAGGAGGAGGAAATCAACAGAGAAAGAGAAAAAAGAGGTATTAAGCCTTATTTATAAGGCTAGAGACCTTATTGTTAAGGCAGCAAGCCTTACTAAAAATCGCTAAGAACAGACCAATCTCCTTAACCTAGTATATATCTTCAGGGAATATACGGAGCAAGGTACAGTACTCTCTAGTACTAAGCTTATTGCTAGTAGAGCAAGCGAACTTACGGCAGTTGCTAGTGCAGCTACTAGCGCTATCCGCACCTAAACAGCTATATACGCTAAAGCAGTAAAGGCTAGAGCTAAGTTAGAAGTCAGTCCGGCAATACAATAGGCAGGGAGAAGCAACCAATCTCAAGCCGGGAGCTTAACCCCTAAGGAGACGTTCAAAACTGAGTCAGTTGTAGTCTCCCTAAAAGGGGAAGCTAGTAAAGATATAGGAGCTAACTTCTTCAACCTAAGGAATAGGGTAAATAAGGTAATAGGGGGACCAGCAGTCGCCTCAATCCGCTAGACCCTAAATAAGGAGAAGCCAAACCTTATCCTCACCCTTACATACGAGTACCCGGCTAGTAGGGTGCTAGCAAGCTTTAATAAGTGGCAGGGCGTTCTACTAGCCGACAGTGCTATAGCTAACACTAACTAGTATAAAGTGCTAATATACGGAGCCCCTACCTTAGTGTTCAATACCGAAGGAGGAATGGACCTTATCGTAGACGAGATCAAGACATTCAACTAGGGCTTAGAGCTAGTAGGGGCTCCCTATTAGCTTACGTCTAAGGAACGCCGGCAAAACTAACGAGTAGGTACAGTTATAGTAGCCTTTAAAACTGAAAAAGAGGCTAATACCGTTATACGATATAGTATATCAATCGCTGGTCTCCGCCTAAAAGCTAAGAAGATACTACGGACCCCTAGAACCTCGTAATGTTCTAGATGCCTGGGCTTTAGGCATAGGGATATTGAATGCCGTAAGGCATTTAAATACTGCCTATACGCCGAGGAACATAGCTCTAAACAACACAAATACGGAGCCTATAAATTAACCGAGCTATACTAATATATAAAGGCTAAGTGCTTTAACTATAGCGGCAAATATACGGCAAACTCTAAGGACTATAAGACCTATCTAACTATTAGAAATGTTAGAAAGGAATCTTAAAGTCCTTTAAATAAACGTAAACCGGAGCTCCTTAGCAACAGAAGGGGCTCTAGAATACGCTAGAGATCTAGATATAGACCTTATAGCAGTTCAAGAGCTATAGATAATAACTAGCGATAACGGAAACGACTACAGAAAAGCGCGCTCTATAACCTACCCGAGCTATAACTATATAGTACCAAGCCCTACTAGCCTAAGTACGAGGCCCCGAACCCTCCTATACTTTAGGAGAGACCTAGGACTAGAGCTAGTACAAAAAGACCTCGGAGACTCGGACCTTCAGTCTATAGACATTAGGGATAAGCGGAACTAGCTAACCCTACTAAATATCTATAATAAAAGGGACGTAAATAATATCTAGATATTAGATAGAACACTCTACAAGCTCCCTATACCTAAGAGCACTATACTCCTAGGGGATTTTAATATACACTATTTAGTTTAGGAACCTAGTACGGATAGCCCTAGCCCTAGAGCTCAACAATTTAAAGAGTAGCTAGATAGTAAGGACCTTTACCTATCTAATAGGATTAGAGAAGAGACCTTTTTTAGACTATATCTAGATAGAGGGAGCGTCCTAGACCTTACCTTTACAAGAGGGATCGAGACTATAAACTAGCAAATAACTCTAAATATAGGATCAGACTATCTAGGGATTACCTTTATAATAAGGGGGTCTAAGGACTCTAACTACTTCTATACGACGTCCCTAGGCAATAGGTTCAACACTAAAAAGGCGGACTGGACACTCTTTAATAAAACCCTTAAAGAGGAAGCAGCTAAGAGCCCCTACCTTAGAGCAGCAATAGTAATAAGCAATATACGGCCTGAAGAAATACTAGAAGGAAAAGCACACCCTATATTAGAATACCTAGACAAAGCAGCTTCGGCCCTTACTAAGGCTATTCAGACGGCGTTAACAAAGAGTATTCCCTTACTGAAGATAAGCCTAAGATCAAAGCCCTAGTAGAATAGCAAACTAAAAGTCCTTAGAAAGGTATATAACAAGGCCTACCGAGCCTTAAGGCGCTGCTCTAAGCACCTAGAAGATATCTCTGAGTTCAACTAGTATAGAGAATCCTATAAGACCTTAAGGAATACCTACTTCTAAGCGGTTAAAACAGCTAAATAGGACTACTGGAATAAATTCCTAGAGGGAGAGGATCCTACAACTATATATAAGGCTATATCCTATACTAAAGACAACTAAAACAGCTTAATACCGATAGTAAACGGATAGGATTCCTTTAACGATAAGTGTAAGGCCCTTAGGACTGCGCTATTCCTAAACCCTCCTATAACTAGTATAACTATATAGTAGAAAAGGTATAAAGCTAGTCCTAAGTGGAATTAGCCTAAGCTCTTAACTAAGGAACTTCAAGATGCTTGCAGCAATACAGCTATTAAAGGCAAGACACTAGGGCTAGACTTAATAATACAAGAAATAATTGCGAGGGTATATACCGCTATTCCCGAGATATTCTACAATATCTATAGCTCGCTATTAGATATATAAATATATCCGAGAGCGTAGAAACAAGCTATTAGGGCTATCCTTAAGAAACTAGGGAAACCAGACTATTCTATCCCTAAGGCTTATAGGGTTATCTCCCTCCTGAACTGCCTAGGGAAGGTTAGCGAGCGGATCCTCGCGAGGCGATTGGGATACCTCGCTGAGACTACCAACCTTCTACACCCTTCGCAGCTAGGAGGCCGTAAGAAGAAGTCCGCTATAGATACAGCATTTATACTAACGGACGAAGTACAAGCTAATAGGAGTAGAGGCCTTAAAACCTCTACCCTATTCCTCGATATTAAAGGAGCATTTGACTACGTAGCTAAGGAACAACTGCTAGGGATTATGCACTAGCTAAGACTACTAGCCTCCATAATACTATAGACTCGGTTATTCCTAAGTGAGAGGACGCTCAAATTATTATTTAACGGAAATACGGAAGATATAAAGCTAATCAATATAGGAATACTATAAGGGAGCCCTATATCGCCAATCCTATTCCTTATCTATATAAGGGACTTATTCCTACATTTAGATAGAATTAAGCCTATATCCTATATTGACGATATAGCCCTTATTGCGGCTTTATTAAGCCTAAGGAAGAATATCAAACTATTAGAGCAAGCTACTGTCGTGGAGTAGGACGTCCTGAGTGTCCGTCGTCCTGGAAGGGAGCGTATCACGCGTAGGTCGAGTAGGCAACCAGCTCAGTAGATCAGTGAACGTCGCATTAGCGTATGATACAAGGCCGGCCTGTCTGGCTGTCTGGCTGTCTGGGTGTACGTTTGTGTGTGTAGGCTCTTCTGGGTCATGCATGCAGGTCTTAAAGGTGAATGATGATACGTGTGTGTATCTACATGTACAAGAATACAATGTCTGTCTGTCTGTCTGTCTGTGTGGCTGTCTGTCTGTGTTCGCTGTGTAACTGTATGTGTATGTGTGTGTGTGTCGGAAAGCTCAGCTACCGTAGCGGGTGTGCCACCACCGCTTCCGCCTGCCGCCACAACCCAACCTGCCTGCGGTCAATCCCCACGACAAATCCTCCCCATCCAGATAATCAGAGCCGTCCCCTGGCTCTGCAGTATGAAGAATCACCATTCTATGCATCTAATCCTCGTCTAGGGGCTTGAAAACAATATGATTGCGTTTGCAAGAAAGAGAAGAAAAAAGAGAAAGATAAAAGAATGACATGCTCCCTTGCATGTAGGTCCATCCACAACTCGCACGGGAGCGTCCGATATCCGCGGAATAACGCCATTTGATTGGCCAGCTAATAACCACGGCGCGCCGTGGTTATCGGGCGGCTGCTGCCGTCTGCCGTCTGCCGTCCGATATCCGCGGAATAACGCTATTTGATTGGTCAGCTGATAACCACGGCGCGCCGTGGTTATCGGGCGGCTGCTCCCGTCAGCCGTTGCCGCTATGAATATGCCTTCGCAGTTCAATCTCGTTCACTCCGTTAATCCGGTTTTCTGTTCACCGAATTATTTGACCACTGTCCCTTAGTGGTACTCTTCATCTAAATTGCCATCGATGTCATCATCATCTGAGAAGTACTGGAACTCAGCTGGGTCAATTTCCGGTCTCGGAATGACAACTCCCTGCAACGCACGTCGTACAACTCTCGGCGTGACGTTCTGCGTCTCCTCACGGTCTGGAATATCTGCAGCGATATCACTGTGACCACTTCGCCGGTGAAACCTTTTTAATAATCGACTAGGATAGCTGCGCTGATGTCGGGTGCTATCAAGCTCTTCCAGTCGATACGAACCCAAACCTTCCCTTGTTTCCGCCACTCGAAACGGCCCTCTCCATCGCGGCGCCAGCTTACGAGCGGAAGACATATCAGTATCTCGTCGTGAATTAAAAACCAGAACAAGATCTCCTATCCGAAGCTCTTCAGGACGGATATTTCGGACTGCATCAAAATACTCCTTGTTCTACTCTCTGTGGCGGCGGAGTCGAAGCATGGCCTCCGCCATATCCTCATCCCTCCGATCCAACTGTGCCGCCCGCGCTGCCAGTAATTGCGCAGTCGTCTGGATGCCGTCCCAAGCGGTCACCCTCCACGTAGGGAACAGCAGCTCTATAGGGAGTGTGTGATCTTGTCCATACATGACCGCCGCCGGCGTCATTCCAGTGGCGGCCCGAACGGTGGTGCGATCAGCCTATAATACTCCATGGAGACGTCTCGGCTATGGCCGCAAAGTGTTGCTTTCCAACTTGGATAATGCGTCGACTACGGGCTAGTGCCTACGTTCGACCATGCCGTTCGCCTAAGGGTAGTACGCGGATATGCGGACATTCTATATGCCGTAGGTTTCCATAAGGATCTCGGCCTAGAGTCGGTTCTTAGGGCCTCCGTCGTTGACGAGGTATCGGCATACACTATAGCGACAGATAACATCCTCATACAGAAATCGAGCTACTGACCTGGACTTAGTGGAGCGAAGGGATCGCCCCTTAACCTAGCCTGATATATCTTCCCGCGCAAGGACCAAATGATTATATCCTTCTGCCGAGGGCATATGCACCACGTCTACCGCCTACTTGTCCCCTAGCGTCGACGTCTACGTAGGATGCAAGGCCTCCTCCTGTCGGCGAAGCGTCCGAAGCTGGTATAGCTAATACGTCTTAACGTATCTTGCTACATCTTTGAATATACTATCCTAGAAATACCTATCGGCAACCTTTCGATACGTCCCTTCGCGGCTACGGTGTCCGCTCTCATCGTGGAGGCGTGCTAGGATCTCCTCACGCCCTCTTGCGTCATCTACAACCCTCACTAATAGGACATTCTTAGACTGCTTACGGAAGAGCTGTCGATCGCGGACTACATACCGCATAGCGCTCCGCTTGAAATTCTTAAATTCCGATCGTGTTATCTAAGCAGGCCGGCGCATAGTCAGGAGCTATCTAGCAATCTGCTGTGATTGCTCGCCGTATGTTCTATCAAGTGGGGCATCGCTATCTTCGCCGGCAGGTAAGGCGGAACCGTCGCCCGATAGCTACTACACTGCAATAGGCCGCACATTAACATAGACTGCGTTAAGGTGATTATTGACCTAGTTATCCAGTTCGCTATCTTCGTCCGCTATAGGTCCTGTCGGCTTCCGGGATAGCGCATTAGCTACTATATTCTTCTTTCCTAGAACGTGTCGAACGTCAAAGTCAAATATCTAGATCTACGCGAGCTACCGTATGACTATAGCATTAGGAAGATCTGTTGCTATTCGATTAAGCTGCGCTACTAGTGTGTTTACGTCAGTCTCTACTACAAACTATACGCTATATAGGTACGGTCGTAGCTTCTTTAAGGCCTGGAGTAAGGCGCGGCATTCTAACTTAACTGCGTCGTATTTTCGCTCTGCGCTCGTCTATAAACCGCTATTATATCGTATAGGATACCTTATCCCGTTATTACTAACCTACGCTAGTACGACTCCGAAGCCTGTGCCGCTAGTATTAACCATCACAATAATCTCTCCGGCATTTTCGCTATAGTCTAACGGCCTTAATACGGGTGCTATAGTTAAGGCGACCTTAAGGCTATCTATCGCCTGCTATTGCTCAACTAACTATACAAACTCGGCATCCTTACGCAATAGTCGGAAAATAGGCTCAGTAATAATCGCAAAGCGGAAGATGAATATCCGATAGTATGTGCAGACTCCTAAGAACCCTCGCGCTTCTTTTGCATTGCGACAGTCCGGCTAGTTAAGTATGGCGGCTACTTTCGACTGTGACGGCTACCTGCTATTTAGCCCGCACTCGTAGCCTACCACCTCTAATCGCTAAGACAAGAAGTAGGACTTTCCTCCCGCTATCGTGTATCCAGAGCGTTCTATATCGGCTAACACTCTATCTAATCGTATTACGTAGTCAAGCACTGCTTGCCGCACTCCTAGCATAGCTATATCTTTCATTGATTGGCTGCGCGCATTTTTCACTACAATATTATCTATATACGGGGACGCTTTCTCCGGAAGATAATCTTTTAAGATCCGAAGAACTACTCGGATAAATTGCACCGGCGAATTCGTTGCTCCTTATAGCAGCGTAGTCTGCCTAAGGAGGCCTAGTAGCGTTTATACGGCTATTATATCTCTGCTCTCTTTATACAATGTGATGTTATCGTATCTAGAAAAGATATCTATAAGCGATACAAGTGGCCGTCTAGCTACGTCCTTAGCAAACTTATCTATATTAGGCGGAATTAATACATCTCGGATCGTAACTCTATTTATATAGACGGCGGAATTGATAAACCGATGTTTACTATTCTTCTTTTTTACTAGGAACTACGGATTCCGGTAAGGGCCGTAGCAAGGCTTAAGAATCCTAGTATTAATCCGTTCTTGCAACATTTCTATAAGCTCCTGCCGAAGAGCCCGAGGTACTAAATACGTAGGAACTTACTAAGCCTAATATTTAATTGTTCGTATTTTTACTAGCGGTTATACCTCTAGGCTACACCTTCCAATTTCTGAGAAGTCCTATAACAGCGCTAGCTCGTACGCAATAAGTATAGCCTTAAAAATATGCTTCTCTAGGGTACTAAGTTCAATTCCAATAAGTACGTCCTTCAGACGCTTCGGGGTTAAGCGGTAATTAACAGGCTTTGAGGTATACCTAGGTTCAAATAGATAGTCGTACGGCCCCAGTTCTCTTACTAGCACCGTCAGTAGCTGTCGTCGTATAGCGCGCTCCTTCTAGTCCGGACGTCCTCCTAGCGTTGAACCGTCCGATTCATACGAATCCACTAGGCGGACCTTCTCCGCCTTCCGTTTGTATATAGCGCGAACCTAGCCGTAATAATATAGGTCCGATAACTCGCTATTCTATAATAGGAACTTATTCTTTAACGAAGTATCCGAGCAGAAGAGCTAAGGATGTTGAATAGACGGGATGACGGTCCCGGGTGGTATCGTGCCTATAGCTACGGCTAGCCGTAGATATGGAGCGAGTGCCCCCGCCTCTCTCAGTGGGCCGCCGCTACCACCTTCACTACTACTTACCGGACATTCAACTATATTAATAGCGAACTTAGTACCGGTAACTGGTTCGCCTAATCTTTTCCTACTTTATTAGCGTTGCTCTCTTCGCGACTCAATCGATCAATTCCGGGCGATACTCTAAATATAACAGTACGACTCCTATCCTCGCTAGTTATCGTACAAGTCACCTTACTAGAAGGTGTGCGCTAAGTGTTTAATAAAGCTCGATATGCAAAGGTGTCGCTAAGGATATATAGCTACGTAAGCTTGTCTATAATAAGGAGTAGTGTTTATATACTTATATTACCTATCTTAACCGACGTACCTATATATATACCTAAGAACTTTACCGCTTCCCTATTAGCTACAAATATCTAGCCTTTCGTAAGAGGCGGTAGCAAACTTGATATAGGAAGGGATACTGCTATCGTATTACTTATACGAATTACGTTGATATTAGTACCGGAATTAAGAAGACATCGTATAGTAGCGCTAGCCGGTCCTACCTCTATAACAACCGAAGGCGAGTTATTACAATAAATAATATTAGAACCTATAATAGCATCTACTTTACGCGCGGTAAGGGTAACTATAGCCACCTATAGGCCACCTTTCGCTATTGCCTCTACGGCTTTTTCCGCTCTTCGTCGCTCTAGGAGCGCTCGCCTCACTTTAGCTCGCTCATCTAGTTTAGTGCGTATAGGATCGGCCAATTCCTCCGGAAGGGGTTTAAAAAGAAGTTTACTAATCTCTAGTATCTTCGTACAGTAGTTACCTACCGTTACTAGTGCCAGTAATACTATAATGCGCTGCATAATATCTTAGTCTAGGGTCTAGTAGTCCTACAAGTAATCTATAATCTTCACCGCACGCTGCCTCTTCTTCCGGCCCTTATCTATAGGAGCTTTACGCTCGAAATTATTCATACCTGCCAACATCGTAGGTACCGGTATTATACTTAGTCGCTCTAGTATGAGCTTACGGGTCATTTAGGGGTCACCTAGAGCTAGCACCCTATCTGCAGGGATAAAGTATCCCGGTCGATTAGTCCTTACTCGCGGAGGACGCAACTTTTTCTTATAAACTCTTGCATTTTTATCTATTACTAGGGTAGGAGTTCGCTCTTTTACTATACCGGCTATAAAGTATTGATCCTATTCCTCGTCGGTTGATAAGTTATCCGGGCTATCCTTAAACTGAATGCTGATATTGCCTACTGGAGTACGCGCTCGTTGCTTACGAAGCATTTGCCGGATTGCTTCTAGTCTACTAGAGCGTAGTAACCCTACAAGCTTACTACCTAGCTTATCCTATATCCCCTAACAAAGTCGATTCGCCGGTCCCTAATATAGGACGCTATTATTAATAAGCTGATTCAAGCCTAGATAGGCTCGCACTCTATAACCGCGCTCCCTATATATATAACATTCCATTAACGTTACTCCCTAGCGTAAGGTCTGCTAAACGGAGCCTTGCTAATTGGAGGTACTATAGCGAGGCGTAGTAGTTATAGTGTCGATAGTAGTTAGTACAGACGCTCGGGCTACAATTGTCGCGAATGCTACACTACTAATTCCAGCTGCCTGAACTACGGGCCCTAGCTGCACTACACTTAACCGTAAAGCTCGGAAGTGCTCTACAAGCTCGTCTACTAAGTCTATCCCCTACTAACCAGTACTAGTACTTGCAACTTAGCGCGGTGGACTTAGTGGTGACCTAGGGATTTTCGGCGGTTTATATAGGTCTTTAGTCACTAGCTCCGGTATACGAAGTTAGTTAAGTATACTAACTCTAGAAAGTGGCGAATTGAGCAAATCGAGCGAACGAGTCTTACGAGCTAGTTACTCGGTGCATTGCACTGCTTCAAGGTACTAGTCGGATCTCGGACACAACAGACTAATCCCAACCTTGCTAACTACTCGGCGCTAAACATCGCGAGGTAATCCGCGAAGGTATTGGCGGACTACCTGGGCTCTATCGATAGGGGTTCCTACTTCTTAAGCCCTACGCACGATCCTATTAAACGCACGCGAGTATTGGATAATATCCACCGGCCCCCGTCGGAGCACCTCTTCGACATACTGCGTAAGGGCCTTGATTGTCCCTAGGTACTATTCCTTATCAAACTGCGAAAATCGCTCCTTCATAGCATCCGCTAAGGCGTAGAGCATCGGATAATCTTCCTACAACGCTCGAACTTAGGAAACGGTCCCCTTATCGCAGTAAGCTTCCATTAGCATCGCTGCGCGATTATCCGGGTATCCACAACGAAGTGTTATGCGCTTATAATTACGTAAGAAAGACGTAATATTATCCCCGGTAAAGAACGGCGCCTCGGAACTGCCTAGATAAGGTAGAGGCGTTATAAACACTTATATATAGTTCATTAGTTCGATAGGGAAACGAAAATATAGCGTCGCTATCGCCGTAGAGGTGCTAGTATTTGTCGGGTCGGCACCTAACTCGCGGTTATCCTAATAAAGTACTTCGAAACCGGTATAACTTCTGGAAGCGGTAGTAGGCGATATTGCAGAAGTAAAAGTTTGTCGCTAATAAGACACTGCGTCGTTAGGTTCGTACGAGTAGAATTGAGAAGAAAAAGAATGTCGGAAATTATACGACTAATAATTAAGCTACGGGTACGTCTATAAATAAAACTGTCGAAAGGAGTGCTACTAATACGGATACTGCTGAGCTAGATTCTGCTGAAATAAGAGTTGATTAAGAGAGTGTAACGATGCGCGTATAAAATTAAGAACGAGTACAGCTACTTTCTTCCTCTACCGACTGTTTAGAGCGAAGAAGATTACTGTTGTTGTTAGGAAGGCTACGATACTCTACGGTATTATTTTGCACACTACACTAGCGCTCTATATTACGAATAAAGTACTAGTAACTACTTCCAACTTCGAGGTATAATCATAGCGTTAGCTAGCAACGGCGCTATAATCTCGGCTCCCTATCTGCCGTCTGTAGTACTAGTGACATTGTCCTAGCGCGCGCCTGCGCGCGTGTCTTCGGACCTATGGCTTCCTCAGCTGATATACCATTCTCCTATATCGCGGTCTATGTGGCTCTAAGGACGCGCGTTAGGGGTTGCTTGCTAGCAAAGGGGGTCGTTGCTGTCGCCCTCTGTGAGTGTCCAGATAGCAATTGTCGGTCCACAGAAGCTGCACCATTAATTATCGTGGAGTAGGACGTCCTGAGTGTCCGTCGTCCTAGAAGGGAGCGTATCACGCGTAGGTCGAGTAGGCAACCAGCTCAGTAGATCAGTGAACGTCGCATTAGCGTATGATACAAGGCCGGCCTATCTGGCTGTCTGGCTGTCTGGGTGTACGTTTGTGTGTGTAGGCTCTTCTGGGTCATGCATGCAGGTCTTAAAGGTGAATGATGATACGTGTGTGTATCTACATATACAAGAATACAATGTCTGTCTGTCTGTCTGTCTGTGTGTCTGTCTGTCTGTGTGTCTGTCTGTCTGTGTTCGCTGTGTAACGTATGTGTATATGTATGTGTGTCGGAAAGCTCAGCTACCGTGGCGGGTGTGCCACCACCGCTTCCGCCTGCCGCCACAACCCAACCTGCCTGCGGTCAATCCCCACGACACTACTCAAACGCTATATACCTTAGGGTAAGAGAACGCTATTGAATTTGACTTAGTAAAAACCAAACTCCTACACTTTACAAAAGGGAAAGGATCGGATACCCCTATTACCCTCCTAAATAAAGAGGTTATTCAACCATCGCTCAAACCAGTGCGTTAGCTAGGGATCTAGTTTGACCCCTATTTAACCTTTAAAGAACATATCCGAATACGAGCATTATAGGCAAAACAAGCATTCTTGAGACTAGAGAGACTAGCTTACACCGGAAGGGGCCTATCCGCTAGAGCTCTAAGGCAACTATACCGCGCGTGCATTATCAGTATTGCCGACTATAGATCCCCTATATAGTCTAACGGATTAACAGAACAAGCTAAGCCCTTATAGGCTATCCAAAACGCGGCCACTAAGAAAATCCTAGGAGTTTTTAAGACGGCACCATTATAACCGTGTGAAGTAGAGGCCAGCCTACTACCACCCTCAATCCGGCTTACTAGGTCCCGACACCTATACGCCTTATACTGCCTACAACTACATTAGCAACACCCTATTACGACTCGGATTGAGGCTATTAGGGCATCTAACAGATCCTCTAAACTAACACAGCTTTAGAGGCTAATAGAGGACCTAGACTATCTGGATAAAGATGACCTCTGTCACTATATCACCCGGCTTAATCCCTATCATAACCCTCCCTGGAGAGAGCCTACAGAACCCCCGAAACCTAGAGGACCTCTAAATGGACAAAGACAGCTTAGCGAGCCCCGGCCGCCTAGAACTATACCTACACCTACACCTACACCTACTGAAGCTCGAACCTTAGTTATTCGTCTAATTAACAATTGGGCAGTTGCTGATTGGAAAAGGTTACTAGATATATATAAGGCAAAACAGATATCAGATCCTAAGGGCAACCCGCTAAGCTATAGCCGACTCTACGATTGGAAGCTATCCCTATAGCCTTCTTTAGGACCTTAGGGAGTAAGCCGTTAGGTTAATAGCGCCTTCTTCTAGCTTAAGCTAGGGTATAGATACATTAAAGGATACTTAAATAAGCTTGGACATATAGAGAATGACTTGTGTAGGTGCTTAAGGAAAGAGACACCTAGACACCTACTACTAGAATATAGGTTATATAAGGAGGAGCAGAAGGAGTTTGATGCTCTTAATGTCAAACCGCTAACACTTCCCCTACTACTACATACTAGTAAAGGCGGAAAGCTTACGCGTTACTTTATAGACGCAAATAGGATAGCTACTAGGGGTTGGCACCTCAGTAGGCTACCTAGGGAAGAAGAGGAGGATACAGATTGATTGCGCTCTGCGCCCCTAGGGCTCTTAAGCCCTACAATTTCCTTATCTACATTTGGCGTTATAAAATAGGAAAAATATAAACAAACTGCTCTAGAAGGAGCCGTCTTTCATAGTTATAGACTTCTATAGGACGTTAAATGGAATAATCAATCAATCAATCAATATTCTAATACCCTTTGACTAGACTAAAGAGGTTATACTGGAAACAGATTCTTCAGACTATGTCTCTGCGGGAGTGCTCTCCCAGTATGGGGACAATGGAGCCCTGAGGCCAGTAGCCTTTTTCTCTAAGAAACACTCTGCGACAGAATGCAACTATGAGATCTACAATAAGGAGCTACTTGCTATCATCCGCTGTTTTGAGGAATAGAGGCCTGAACAAGAAGGAGCAGAACACCCTATTAGGATCTTAACAGACTATCGGAACCTGGAGTATTTTACTACATCTAAGCTACTAAACCGCCGCTAAGCCCGTTGGTCTGAGTTCCTATCTCGGTTTAACTTCCTTATTTAGTACCGGCCTAGTAAACAAGGACAGAAGCCTGACTCGCTTACAAGGAGGTCTGAAGACCTCCCTAGAGAGAGGGACAAATGCCTAAAGCACTAAAGCTAAGTAGTCTTAAAGAGGGAGAATTTTGTAACAGACCCGCAGCCTACTACTGAAAAAGAGTGCGGTTCAAACTTCCTAATAATATACTAGCCCTAGAAGATAGCGAAAGCAACTTAACTAGTACTGATATATAGGAGATAGCAACTCTGACCCGAGTGCGTATCGCAGCTATCTTGCTCCTAGACACTATTCAGGAACGTTTTATATATGGATACCAGCATAACTAGAGCCTGCTCTCAGTCCTAGAGGCTCTTCGACAAGGGAAGTCTAAGCACCCCTTTCTGCAACTTAGCTAGTGTGAAATCCGGAACGAGTTCCTATATTATCGGGATCGGCTATATATCCCGGACGACGATGAACTCCGGACTACAATTGTCCACCTCTGCTATAAGGACCCGGCCGCTAGACACCCTGGACGAGCGAGAACCTACGCTTTGCTATTAAGGGAATACTACTGGAAGGGAATGAGCTCCTTTGTCCGCCGCTAGTTTTGGAACTACTATACCTGCCGCCGAACCAAATCTTTCCGTATAGGGTACTAAGGCTATTTACAACCTTTACCTGTCCTATAGAAGGCCTAGCTGGATATCTCTATGGATTTCATAGTCGGGCTTCCGGAATCTGAGGGTTTTGATACTATTTAGGTAGTAGTAGACCGCCTAACGAAGATGCGGCACTATATACTATGTTATAGTACTGACGGCTCAGAAGAACTTGCTCGGCTCTTTGTTAAGTACATCGCTAGATACTACGGCCTCCTAGAAACAATTGTCTTAGACCGGGGACCTCAGTTTATCTCGGACTTCTAGAAGCATATTATAGCTCGTTAGAAGACTTCAGCACGACTCTCAACAGCCTATCACCCTAAGACAGACGGCTAGACTGAACGGATAAACGTAATCCTAGAAGACCACCTCCGGAGTTATGTAGCCTATTTATAGGACGACTGGGTAGAATGGTTGCCGTTAGCTGAGTTCTCTGCTAACTCCCTGCCTTCCGAGACTACTGGAGTATCCCCTTTCTTTGCGAATTATGGATTTAACCCGCGTATTGGAGTGGAACCAATTGATACTACCCGACAACCTGAGAGCCGCGATGCAGAAGACTTTGCTGCCGATATGTCTAACATTACCGCCTACCTATAAGAGGCTATGCTGTTGATTGATTAATTAATTGATTGATTATTCCATTTAACGTCCTATAGAAGTCTATAACTATGAAAGACGGCTCCTTCTAGAGCAGTTTGTTTATATTTGATCCCTAGCTAACGCACTGGTTTGAGCGATAGTTGAATAACCTTGTTGTTTGGGAGGGTAATAGGGGTATCCGATCCTTTCCCTTTTGTGAAATGTAGGAGTTCGGTTTTCGCTAAGTCAAATTCAATAGCGTTTTCTTACCCTAAGGTATATAGCGTTTGAATAGCTTGCTCTAATAGTTTGATATTCTTCCTTAGGCTTGATGAAGCCGCAATAAGGGCTATATCGTCAATATAGGATATAGGCTTAATTCCATCTAAATATAGGAATAAGTCCCTTATATAGATAAGGAATAGGATTGGCGATATAGGGCTCCCTTACGGTATTCCTATATTGATTGGCTTTGTATCTTCCGTATTTCCGTTAAATGATAATTTGAGCGTCCTCTCACTTAGGAATGACCGAGTCTATAGTATTAGGGAGGCTAGTAGTCTTAGCTAGTGCATGATCCCTAGCAGTTGTTCCTTAGCTACGTAGTTAAATGCTCCTTTAATATCGAGGAATAGGGTAGAGGTTTTAAGCCCTCTACTCCTATTAGCTTGTACTTTGTCCGTTAGTATAAACGCTGCATCTATAGCGGACTTCTTCTTACGGCTCCCTAACTACGAAGGATGTAGAAGGTCGGTAGTCTCAGCGAGGTATCCTAACCGCTTCGCGAGGATTCGCTCGCTTACCTTCCCTAGGCAGTTCAGGAGGGAGATAACCCTGTAAGCCTTAGGGATAGAATAGTCTGGTTTCCCTGGTTTCTTAAGGATAGCCCCGATAGCTTGTTTCTACGCTCTCGGATGTATTCCTATATCTAATAGCAAGCTATAGATATTGTAGAATATCTCGGGAATAGTAGCGTATGCCCTCGCAATTATTTCTTATATTATTGAGTCTAGCCTTAGTGTGAGGTGTTACTGCACAACAGAGCAGTAAATCCCCACGTGATATGAATTATGCCTCACATGAGCTTGGCATAGGATTAAGGTGCGCTTAACATGCGCAGCGCACTTGATCCTTTTCATGGATTATTGATTGTATCAATTGATTGTATCAGACGTATCACTACCTGTATTGCCTCTACTACACCTGTGTCCCTTCACGCTGCCAAAAACCCGTCTTGCTAGCTACTCCCTGGTAGTGTGGCTGGACACCCCTAACACTTAGTGTCTTGCTTTTAATAGCTGTATTGCTATAAGCATCTTGAAGTTCCTTAGTTAAGAGCTTAGGCCACTTCCACTTAGGACTAGCTTTATACCTTTTCCACCGTATAGTTATACTAGTCGTAGGAGGATTTGGGAATAGTGCCATCCTAAGGGCTTTATACTTGCCGTTAAAGGAATCCTGTCCGCTTATTGTCGGTATTAAGCTGTTTTAGTTATCTTTAGTATAGGATATAGCCTTATATATAGTTATAGGGTCCTCTCCCTCTAGGAATTTATTCCAGTAGTCCTATTTAGCTACTTTAATCGCTTAGAAGTAGGAATTCCTTACGGTCTTATAGGATTCTCTATACTAGTTATTCTCAGGGATATCCTCCAGGTGCTTAGAATAGCGCCGAAGGGCTCGGTAGGCCTTGTTATACGCCTTTCTAAGGTCTTTTAGTTTGCTGTTCTACTAGGGCTTTGATCTTAAGCTTATCTTCAGTAAGGGAATACTCTTTGTTAACGCTGTCTAAATAGCCTTAGTAAGGGCCAAAGCTGCTTTGTCTAGGTGTTCTAATATAGGATGTGCTTTTCCTTCTAGTATTTCTTTAAGCCGTATATTGCTTATTACTATTGCTACTCTAAGGTAGGGGCTCTTAGTAGCTTCCTCTTTAAGGGTTTTATTAAAGAGTGTCTAATCCGCCTTTTTAGTATTGAATCTGTTGCCTAGGGACGTCGTATAGAGGCAGTTAGAGTCCTTAGACCCCCTTATTATGAAGGTAATCCCTAGATAGTCTAATCCTATATTTGGAGTTGTTTGCTAGTTTATAGTCTCGATCCCTCTTGTAAAGGTAAGGTCTAGGACGCTCCCTCTCTCTAGATATAGTCTAAAAAAGGTTTCCTCTCTAATCCTATTAGATAGGTAAAGGTCCTTACTATCTAGCTACTCTTTAAATAGTTGAACTCTAGGGCTAGGGCTATCCGTACTAGGTTCCTAAACTGGATAGTGTATATTAAAATCCTCTAGAAGTATAGTGCTCTTAGGTATAGGGAGCTTGTAGAGTGTTCTGTCTAGTGTCCAGATATTATTCACGTCCCTTTCATTATAGATATTTAGTAGGGTTAGCTAGTTCCGCTTATCCCTAATGTCTATAGACTGAAGGTCTGAGTCTCCGAGGTGTTTTTGTGCTAGCTCTAGTCCTAGGTCTCTTCTAAAGTATAGGAGGGTTCGGGACCTCGTACTGTCGTGGAGTCGGACGGCCTGAGTGTCCTTCGTCCCGGCGAGAGCGCTCCCAAAAGGAGAGGAGAGAGTAACGACAACCAGGATCGCGATGAGGACTGGTGGGCCTAGCAGGTTCGCATGGTGTAGAAGGGAAATAGGGCCGTGGTTGCCCTCTGTCTGTCTGTCTGTCTGTCTGTCTAATGATCTTTCCATCTTGTGTGCCAGTCTGCTTTCATGTCTGTCTTCTGCTTGTCTGTGTGTGTATGTGTATCTCGGTACACATATGTGTCTACCCTTGTCTCTCCCCCCATCTCGAGTCATGTTAGATTATACATTCTGCGACCCCTGTCAGGCATCATCTCCACCTGACACCAGGGCATGCGCCCGCCCTGCGTTGGGCCAAACCCCACTACAGTACTCGGGCTCGTAGGACTTGGTACTATACAGTTATAGCTCGGGTGCGTTATAGAGCGCGCTTTTCTGTAGTCGTTTCCGTTATCGCCAGTTGTTATCTAAGGCTCTTGAACTGCTATAAGGTCTATATCCAGATCTCTAGCGTATTCTAGAGCCCCTTCCGTTGCTAAGGAGCTCCAGTTCACGTTTATTTGAAGGATTTTAAGATTCCTTTCTAACATTTCTGATAGTTAGGTAGGTCTCGTAGTCCTTAGAGTCCGCCGTATGTTTGCCGCTACAGTTGAAGCACCTAGCCTTTATATGTTAGCATAGCTCGGTTAATTTATAGGCTCCGCATTTGTGTTGTTTAGAGCTATGTTCCTCGGCGTATAGACGGCATTTAAATGCCTTACGGCATTTAATGTCCCTATACCCGAAGCCTAGGCACCTAGAACATTGCGAGGTTCTAGGGGTCCGTAGCATCTTCTCAGCTTTAAGGCGGAGACCGGCAATTGATATACTATGTCGTATAACGATGTTAGCTTCTTTTTTGGATTTAAAGGCTACTATAACTGTGCCTGCTCGTTGGTTTTGCCGGCTTTCCTTAAATGTAAGCTAATAGGGAACCCCTACTAGCTCTAAGCCCTAGTTGAATGTCTTGATCTCGTCTACGATAAAGTCCATTCCTCCTTCAGTATTGAATACTGAGGTAGGGGCTCCGTATATTAGCACTTTATACTAGTTAGTGTTAGCTATAGCACTATCGGCTATTAGAATACTCTACTACTTATTAAAGCTTGCTAGCACCCTACTGGCCGGGTACTCGTATGTGAGGGTGAGGATAAGGTTTAGCTTCTCCTTATTTAGGGTCTAGCGGATAGAGGCAACTGCCGGTCCTCCTATCGCCTTATTTACCCTGTTCCTTAGGTTGAAGAAGTTAGCGCCTATATCTTTACTAGCTTCCCCTTTTAGGGAGACTACAATTAACTCAGTTTTTAACGTCTCCTTAGGACTTGTTCTCTTAGCTTAGGATTGGTTGCTCCTCCCTGCCTGTTGTATTACCGGATTGACGCCTAGCTTAGCTCTAGCCTTTACTACGTTAGCGTATATAGCTGTTTAGGTACGGATAGCGCTAGTAGCTACCTTAGCAACTGCCGTAAGTTCGCTTACTCTATTAGCAATAAGCTTAGTACTAGAGAGTACTGTACCTTGCTCCGTATATTCCCTAAAGATGTGTACGAGGTTAAGGAGACTAGTCTATTCTTAGCAATTTTTGGTAAGGCTTGCTACCTTAACGATAAGGTCTCTAGCCTTATAAATAAGGCTTAATACCTCTTTTTCTTTCTCTCTGTTAATTTCCTCCTCTTTCTCTCCCTCCTTTTCCTCCTCCTCCTCTTCCTCTTCCTTATCACCTTGCTCCTCTTCCTCTGAACTGTCTTCTTTATTTTGTTTAGCTTGTAATAGGGTCTTTTTGCTTAGTAAAGGTAATGCCGGTATTAGATGACGTCTTGCTCTATTAGCGCGGGGTCGCTATAGGGTTTCAATAGGCCTTTTACAGCCTATAATTCTTTTAGGAGTGGTAGGTCCCTCGCTGTCAATCTCCATTTCCATTCTTGTACCTCTCTGGCTGTTAGGTGAGGTCATATTTGGTGCCTTAGGCCCTAAGGGTCCAGTACTCAAATTTCAGGGTCCAAGGCTTGGCAACACCTCAAAAATTTTTGTCTGGTTTCTGGTGAGATGGAGCTATCAAAAGCTCGATGGATAATGCCGGCGGCGCGCCGTGCGCTTGGCGCGTAGGTGTACGTCGCGAGCGCTTGAATTTGGTGTAATCAGCTTCGAATTTCGTCCGGTTTTGGTCGAGATGTGGGTGCGCCCTAATAGCTTGTTTCTACGCTCTCGGATGTATTCCTATATCTAATAGCGAGCTATAGATATCGTAGAATATCTCGGGAATAGCGGCGTATGCCCTCGCAATTATTTCTTATGTTATTGAGTCTGGCCCTAGTGTCTTGCCTTTAATAGCTGTATTACTACAAGCATCTTGAAGTTCCTTAGTTAAGAGCTTAGGCCACTTCTACTTAGGACTAGCTTTATACCTTTTCTACCGTATAGTTATACTAGTCGTAGGGGGGTTTGGGAATAGTGCCGTCCTAAGGGCTTCACACTTGCCGTTAAAGGAATCCTATCCGTTTATTATCGGTATTAGGCTGTTTTAGTTATCTTTAGTATAGGATATAGCCTTATATATAGTTTTAGGGTCCTCTCCTACTAAGAATTTATTCTAGTAGTCCTATTTAGCTGCTTTAATCGCTTAGAAGTAGGAATTCCTTACGGTCTTATAGGATTCTCTATACTAGTTATTCTTAGGGATATCCTCCAGGTGCTTAGAACAGCGCTAAAGGGCTCGGTAGGCCTTGTTATACGCCTTTCTAAGGTCTTTTAGTTTGCTGTTCTACTAGGGCTTTGATCTTAGGCTTATCTTCAGTAAGGGAATACTCTTTGTTAACGCCGTCTAAATAGCCTTAGTAAGAGCTAAAGCTGCTTTGTCTAGGTGTTCTAATATAGGATGTGCTTTTCCTTCTAGCATTTCTTTAGGCCGTATATTGCTTATTACTATTGCTGCTCTAAGGTAGGGGCTCTTAGCAGCTTCCTCTTTAAGGGTTTTATTAAAGAGTGTTTAATCCGCCTTTTTAATATTGAACCTATTGCCTAGGGACGTCGTATAGAGGCAGTTAGAGTCCTTAGACCCCCTTATTGTAAAGGTAATCCCTAGATGGTCTAATCCTATATTTAGAGTTATTTGCTAGTTTATAGTCTCGATCCCTCTTATAAAGGTAAGGTCTAGGACGCTCCCTCTCTCTAGATATGGTCTAAAAAAAGTCTCTTCTCTAATCCTATTAGATAGGTAAAAGTCCTTACTATCTAGCTACTCTTTAAATAGTTGAGCTCTAGGGCTAGGGCTACCCGTACTAGGTTCCTAAACTGGATAGTGTATATTAAAATCCCCTAGAAGTATAGTGCTCTTAGGTATAGGGAGCTTATAGAGTGTTCTGTCTAATATCCAGATATTATTCACGTCCCTTTCATTATAGATATTTAGTAGAGTTAGCTAGTTCCGCTTATCCCTAATGTCTATAGACTAAAGGTCTGAGTCACCAAGGTCTTTTTGTACTAGCTCTAGTCCTAGGTCTCTCCTAAAGTATAAGAGGGTTTAGGGCCTCGTACTCGGGCTCGTAGGACTTGGTACTATACAATTATAGCTCGGCTACGTTATAGAGCGCGCTTTTCTATAGTTGTTTCCGTTATCGCTAGTTATTATCTAAGGCTCTTGAACTGCTATAAGGTCTATATCCAGATCTCTAGCGTATTTAAGAGCCCCTTCCGTTGCTAAGGAGCTCCGGTTCACGTTTGTTTGAAGGATTTTAAGATTCCTTTCTAACATTTCTGATAGTTAAGTAGGTCTCGCAGTCCTTAGAGTCCGCCGTATGTTTGCCGCTACAGTTAAAGCACCTAGCCTTTATATATTGGCATAGCTCAGTTGATCTATAGGCTCCGTACTTGTGTTGTTTAGAGCTATGTTCCTCGGCGTATAGACGGCATTTAAATGCCTTACAGCATTTAATGTCCCTATACCCGAAGCCTAAGCACTTAGAACATTGCGAGATTCTAGGGGTCTATAGCATCTTCTCAGCTTTAAGGCGGAGACCAGCAATTGATATACTATGTCGTATAACAGTGTTAGCCTCTTTTTCGGATTTAAAGGCTACTATAACTATACCTACTCGTTAGTTTTGCTAGCGTTCCTTAGATGTAAGCCAATAGGGAACCCCTACTGGCTCTAAGCCCTAGTTGAATGTCTTGATCTCATCTACGATAAGGTCCATTCCTCCTTCAGTATTAAACACTAAGGTAGGGGCTCCGTATATTAGCACTTTATACTAGTTAGTGTTAGCTATAGCACTGTCGGCTATTAGAACACTCTGCTACTTGTTAAAGCTTACTAGCACCCTACTGGCCGGGTACTCGTGTGTAAGGGTGAGGATAAGGTTTGGCTTCTCCTTATTTAGGGTCTAGCGGATAGAGGCAACTGCCGGTCCTCCTATCGCCTTATTTACCCTGTTCCTTAGGTTGAAGAAGTCAGCGCCTATATCTTTACTAGCTTCCCCTTTTAGGGAGACTACAATTGACTCAGTTTTTAACGTCTCCTTAAGGCTTGTTCTCTTAGCTTAGGATTGGTTGCTCCTCCCTGCCTATTGTATTCCCGGATTGACGCCTAGCTTAGCTCTAGCCTTTACTACGTTAGCGTATATAGCTATTTAGGTACGGATAGCGCTAGTAGCTACCTTAGCAACTGCCGTACGTTCGCTTGCTCTATTAGCAATAAGCTTAGTACTAGAGAGTACTATACCTTGCTCTATATATTCCCTAAAGATATATATAAGGTTAAGGAGATTGGTCTGTTCTTAGCAATTTTTAGTAAGGCTTACTGCCTTAACGATAAGGTCTCTAGCCTTATAAATAAGGCTTGATACCTCTTTTTCTTTCTCTCTGTTGATTTCCTCCTCTTTCTCTCCCTCCTTTTCCTCCTCCTCCTCCTCTCCCTCATCACCTTGCTCCTCTTCCTCTGAACTCTCTTCTTTATTTTGTTTAGCTTGTAATAAGGTCTTTTTGCTTAGTAATAGTATTGCTAGTATTAGTTGGCGCCTTGCTCTATTAGCGCGGGGGCACTGTAGGGTTTCAATAGGCCTTTTACAGCCTATGATTCTTTTAGGAGTGGTAGGTCCCTTGCTGTCAATCTCCATTTCCATTCTTGTACCTCTCTGGCTATTAGGTGAGGTCATATTTGGTGCCTCAGGCCCTAAGGGTTCAGTAGTCAAATTTCAGGGTCCAAGGCTTGGCAACACCTCAAAAAATTTTTTGTCTGGTTTCTGGTGAGATGGAGATATCAAAAGCTCGATGGATAACGCCGGCGGCGCGCCGTGCGCTTGGCGCGTAGGTGTACGTCGCGAGCGCTTGAATTTGGTGTAATCAGCTTCGAATTTCGTCCGGTTTTGGTCGAGATGTGGTTGAGCCTTGCGCTGGCTGAGAATTAAGAAGAATAAGAATGTCGGAAATTATACGACTAGTAATTAAGCTATAGGTACGTCTATAAACAAAACTGTCGAAAGGAGTGCTACTAATACCGATATTACTGAGCTAGATTCTGCTGAAATGAAAGTTGATTAAGAGAGTGTAACGATGCGCGTATAAAATCAAGAACGAGTGCAGCTACTTTCTTCCTCTGCCGACTGTTTAGAGCGAAGAAGATCACTGTTGTTGTTGTTAGGAAGGCTACTGTCGTGGAGTAGGACGTCCTGAGTGTCCGTCGTCCTGTAAGGGAGCGTATCACGCGTAGGTCGAGTAGGCAACCAGCTCAGTAGATCAGTGAACGTCGCATTAGCATATGATACAAGGCCGGCCTGTCTGGCTGTCTGGCTGTCTGGGTGTACGTTTGTGTGTGTAGGCTCTTCTGGGTCATGCATGCAGGTCTGAAAGGTGAATGATGATACGTGTGTGTATCTACATGTACAAGAATACAATGTCTGTCTGTCTGTCTGTCTGTGTGTCTGTCTGTCTTTGTTCGCTGTGTAACTGTGTGTGTGTGTGTGTGTCGGAAAGCTCAGCTACCGTGGCAGGTGTGCCACCACCGCTTCCGCCTGCCGCCACAACCCAATCCGCCTGCGGTCAATCCCCACGACACTACGACACTCTACGGTATTATTATACACACTACACTAGGGCTCTATATTACGAATAAAGCACTAGTAACCACTTCTAACTTCGAGGTATAATCATAGCGTTGGCTAGCAACGGCGCCATAATCTCGGCTCCCTATCTGCTGTCTGTAGTACTAGTGACATTGTCCTAGCGCGCGCCTGCGCGCGTGTCTTCGGACCTATAGCTTCCTCAGCTGATATGCTATTCTCCTATGTCGCGGTCTATATAGCTCTAAGGACGCGCGTTAGGGGTTGCTTACTAGCAGAGGGGGTCGTTGCTGTCGCCCTCTGTGAGTGTCTAGATAGCAATTGTCGGTCTACAGAAGCTGCACTATTAATTGTTGTGGAGTAGGACGTCCTGAGTGTCCGTCGTCCTGGAAGGGAGTGTATTACGCGTAGGTCGAGTAGGCAACCAGCTCAGTAGATCAGTGAACGTCGCATTAGCATATAATACAAGGCCGGCCTGTCTGGCTGCCTGGCAGTCTAGGTGTACGTTTTTGTGTGTAGGCTCTTCTAGGTTATGCATACAGGTCTGAAAGGTGAATGATGATACGTATGTATATCTACATATACAAGAATACAATGTCTGTCTGTCTGTCTGTCTGTGTTCACTGTGTAACTGTATGTGTGTGTGTGTCGGAAAGCTCAGCTACCGTGGCAGGTGTGCCACCACCGCTTCCGCCTGCCGCCACAACCCAACCTGCCTGCGGTCAATCCCCACGACAATACTAGAAGCGGATTTCCGTAACTGCCTCAAACCATGTCTTTACAACCTCAAGACTTAGTGCCTTATACCGTACACCCTCTATTTTTCGAGTCTATACTCCTTAAATCTCAGAATGTCGCTTTCAAAAGCGATCAAGCTAGCTCTTACTAATCGGTCGATCCTAGGAAGGTGGAACGCTTGTAAGCTAGTATCGGCTACGGCGGGTTTCTTCGGCCATTTTCATAGCTAAAGTAGGAGGCGCGGGAAAACCAGTACTTATAAGCTGTGTAATCTATCGTACTAATGTCCTTTCTTTAGCGTTTGAGAGAATTTGTCGATGCTCGTGTGAAATAGACCGTGGAAGCCGTCTAGCTATCCGGTGCTGTAGAGTCTGGTAAGGAATGTTAAATGCACCTGAACACGCTCGAATTGAGGTAAATTTGCCCGCTCTATATGCTGTAATAGCGTGTTGTATATCGGATTTGGTATACGCGTCGAAATCGCGTATAGTTACGTCCATTGTAAGTATAACACGTAGTAGAAGCAAAGGAGTAAGGATTTTGTGGCTCGCTTAACGAGGTGGCTCGGTAAGCCATGAATTACGTTACTAAAAGAAGAGAAGGAAACTGCGGGAGAAGAGGCAAAAACCCGGACGACGACATAGACATGAGGGAGCGAGGACTGCGATTCTGACAGTCTTGAATCCACTGTCAAAGTTCCAACAACTGCTCCATAATCTTAATCGCACTCCTCGCCTGGCCCGCAATATCATCATGCCAGATCCACCTAAACTTCTCATCAGCCTCTCTAGTGAACTGCTCGATCTTCTCGTCCGAGACATCCTCGTTATAGAACCCTGTCCACCAATCCATCGCCTCCTGGCTCGTCTCCGCCACTTTAGCTGACCGCTGCTTCCTCACGGCTTCATAGCCTTTGAACGCCGCATCGATCTGCCTTTGTATCGGTTTTTGTCTATCGACTTTACTCAGCAATTCGGCTATGACATATGCATCTTCCATCGCTTGCCCTGCCCCCGCACCCTGATGCGGAGGCATACTGTGCGCCGCATCGCCTATCAAGCACACTCGCCCCTCAACTAGTGACTCCGGCTGCACAGTATGATGGTGCGTAGCAAAGAACGACGGATCGCCCATCACATTCATGATCTTATGCACAGTTGCACCCCACTTCGCAAAATCTCTTTCCATTTCTATTCGCTGACCAGGTAACGTCCATTCCCGTAGATGCCAGGGTTCGCGACGCCAAGGCCAGAAGCCGACGTTGACTTTCTTACCTCGTTCGATTGGATACATGATCACGTAGGCGCCGGGGCCGAGGTAAATTTGGCTGGTACGGGCTTGTTCATGCCCAATGGAAGAAGAAAGGACTGACATTGGGACTACTGCGCGATAGGCGCCCATGCCCGAGTATAGCGCTTCGGTTGCGGGATTGGAGGCGCCGAGAACGGCTCGTCGGGCTGCGGAATGGATGCCGTCGCTTGCGATAAGGACGGTGGCGTGAGCCTGGGTACTGTCGGCGAAGTGCAGGGTTACGCCGGAGGAGTCTTGAGAGAGCTCCACTAGCTTCTTGTTGAATCTTGCGCGCTCCAACCCAGCCATCTCGGCCAGAAGCTGTAGTAACTCGTTCCGGATCACGGTCATATTGCCCGTAGGCGGGGACATCAATTCCATGATCAATTCGCCGTCGTGATGTTTCCCAGAGGGAGCGCCAAAGCGGATTTGGAACCAGACGTCTTCCTTTCCGGGAGCATTTCGGGTGCAGAGTTTGTAAATGGCTTCGCCGAGACTTGAATCGATGAGACGGAACGCTTCCAGGGCGTTGGGGCCAATGTTGATGCCGTGACCAAGCTCGGTAAAGGAGCTGCGGGCTTCGTAGACGGTGAATGGAATGGAGCGATTTTTGAGGGCTATAGCGACAGAGAGGCCGCAGAGGCCGCCGCCAACGATGGCTACTTCGAAGCTGGGCATTTCTGTTGAACCCATCTTGTTATGCCGCTCAATACGCACTTGACTCAGCTTTTCAGAGGATGATAGATTCTGAAATGGCCAGTGGATGACGGCATGGAATTAAATCGTGGCAGTCCAGTTCCTCAGCCAATTAATTGGCTAATTAATGGGCATGTCAAGGTGTCTTTCAATTGTCAGTAAGGGTGACAACTGTAACGCGATGATGGCATTGCAAAGAACAGCGAGTTGAGCATGAAGGAGCATTGGAATCCCTCTTCACAGCCGCAACGCTAATTGTCCAGCACGCCCAATAGAGCTAAGTGCCCACGTCGACAAATGGAACTACTTTATTTGTTGACAAACTACAGCTTAGCGAGTGTAACTATCACAAAATTTAGGGTGATGCTCCCCCAGCTTGAAATTCCCAACTCCACTGCTCGAGAATAATCGGAAGAAATTATTTGAGACACATAAGATTATCGGGTTGCTGCTATATTCTGGACGTGGGATGTGTATGCCATCTGAGTCCCTGGCGATGCATTCAACCTTTGCTCACCCCACCTTCCAAATGCGCAGTGACCTTCGCGCCGTCCTCGGTAAAAGCAATCCTTGGATTGAGTTTGACCGTCCACTCGCGCACTACATGACCCTTCAGGATAATGCCGATCATCAAAATATCCACAAAAACAATCAAGAAGGCACCCATGCCCCACATCCATCCAATGCCAACCGCAGCCTGCCATTGGGTTACAATGAAGACGGACATCAGCCCAAAGGATACCCTGTAAGCGTTGAGCGACACAGACGCTTCGACCGGGTGATGCAGGAAACATTCAACAATATAATTGTAGCATACAGGCAACGCTAGTAGCGCAGAGAACCAGATGAGGAACGAGCCAAGCGCGAGTACCATGTAGTTCAAGTGGTACTGTAGACCAGCACCGTAGATACCCATCGCTATTGGCATAACGATCGAAGGCAGGAGAGTGTTCGCCAATCGATACTCAGTGTGCCAAGTTCCCCCGCGGCGACGCGCAAGCCAAAGAGGCACCTTGTCATTGAAAAAGTATCCATAAACCTGAGCAGCAACCATGCCTATCCAGGCTGTGAAGGTGAAGCAGGCAATTTGGAGCGGGCTGAAGCCGTAGCCACCTGCTTCCGGAGGAGGCACGACGTAGGCCGCCAAGGTAGACGCTTGCAGAATTGGGAGTCCGAGGAAGATAAATATGTAGGTGCCAGTGAGAAGCGTAATCGGCGCAAAGGTAATCTGTAGCGGTATTACCGTCTTTTTAATCTATAACATTGAATTAGCTCTAATCAACCGTACATAACTCTAATCTGATATTGCGCACCCAAGCTGTAGCCTTTCCGCTTGGCTGTGTAGCCGTACCGGGTAGGAAAGTCTGTACCCGATTGATGATCCAGTTTCTAGACAAAGGCGGACGACCGATTATGCCATTGTCGCGGTCGAAAGTCGTATCATCAATAAACAGAAGAACGGAAACAATGGCACCACCAATTGGGCCCAACGTCCACCAGAAGACGTAATTCCAGGGGTTCTTTTCTGCAATGAAACCGCTGAGCGTCCCGCCACCGACAACGGCGAGGATGATTAGAACCTCAAAAACAGCGAATGCCTTGCCACGCTGGTGTAGAAAGAACATGTCGATGATGTACCCGCTACCTAGGATCGCTGGAACAGCACCGAAAAGGCCAGCGAAAAGACGAGAAATGGTGAAGGGGATAAAATCGTTCGCATGCGTCATTTCGGCTCCCCAAAGTTGACAGGCGAAAATGCCAACAAGACTCCATAGGATGACGGAACAGCGTCCGACTACGCCAGTCATAGGGATGATGAAGAAGGGTCCAGCGACCCAGCCAGCAAGAGCGGCAGCGACCGAGTTGAGCATGTTGGCCGTAGTCTTGTGATATACAGGCCCTTGCTCGGTGAAGGTGAGCTGGTTGGAGTTAGGGGACATCTGCGCTGCGAATGCTGCAAATGCCACAGTCGCAAAAACAAGGACCTTCTTGCGCAGGGGCCAATTCTGTGCAACTTTATTTTAGCATTTGCAAATATGGTTCAGCTTTTTACCATCAGGAATTGCCACGACTTACCAACGGGTCATCTGGGCTTTCGCTAGGCTGCGGGATGAGAACAATCTCATCATTGTGCTTCTTATCATGCACAGTCTTGGCCTGATCACAAGTTGTGGTCCTCACTTCAGGCGACAATTTCAAGTCCGAGGTGTCTGACATCTTGACAGTGTTACGGGAGGATCTAGGTCAGATCGGCAGAGGGCAGAGAGGTATAGAACGGGAGAGAGGTTAGAATTGAAATGCGAAGTATCAACACATGCACTCACCAAAACAGGTAGGTGCGGAAACGTGGATTGCAGATCAAATTGACGCTACGAGTTGCCAAATGATGGCCCGTCATACGTGTGTGACACATGTGTGATCCCCAAACTCAAAAGTCACGGTACTTGCAGATATGTATACTACGCGGACGCATTTGCCGTATCGCCGAGGAGATACGTCCTTGATGCGGTCGACGCACCTATAAAGGAATGGCAGAAAGTTCAGGAACCTCTGCCGTTTAAATTAACTATGCATGTATAATTACAGCAACCAAATGAATTACGCTAATATAAACTTAGTTTAGCTAGAGGTGCCACTCGTACAAATCCAAAACGCTATTGAGGCAGTGGCTCCGATTTGTCCGCTCTTTCCGTCGGTCCCTTCCACTTTTGACCGCAGCACAGCATGTCACTGCGGACTGTTTGAATTTCAATGTCCTTCTCGATGCATGATTGGAAGAGCGAGTGTTGCCCGCAGTGAAATGTTGTTTGCGAGAGCATTTGCCGCCATTCGCGCTTATTCTGGAACTACCGCGAGCTGTTAAAGACATAAATTACATTACGTACTGATATTTTGTGTCCTGCAATCCCTGCTGGCCCACTTGTGTTGAATGGGGATCCTCGTCCAGTCCCTGGCCGCATATGAGAGCGGAAGCATCTCAATCCTTAGTGCGCACTTATTCTGGAACCAACTCCAAGCACAAATTGGGCAAAGGCACGTCTTCGACGGACGGGTCAAACGCTTGAATTCACGCAGTTTTAAGGCTGAGAAGCGGGCTTCTACAGTGTAATATCAGATAAAGAGTTCCTAGCGAAAATGAACCGGCCGAGAGTTCAGTGGTGTTTTTTCTGATTTTTTAAAAGAAAAAAAAAAAAAAAAACTTATTACTGTCCGATTTTCCGACAATTACTTCTCGATCGAACCGCGATGGATTCACGCTACAGCAGTCGTCACAATCCTTTCATAACGTAATTCATGGCTTAGTGACGCACCTCGGTTAGTGACGCACCATCACCCACCACTTCTGCTTTGTACCCATACACTCTACACAATGGACGCGTCTCTACGTGAACTACACGCGTCATTTGAATCTACATTACAAGAGGCTATTGCGGCATATCGAGCAAAGCGATATTCCTCAATACGAGCTACTGCGATAGCGTATTCTCTAGCAGAGCGGACTCTGCGACGCCGAATGGCTGGACACCTTTCACGAGCTCAAGGCCACGAGCATAGGCAGATCCTTTCAAATGCTGAAGAGAAGACACTAGTAAGATGGATAACGCGGTTGACGGTAACTGGATACCCTGCATCACCAGCACTTGTTGTGAATATGGCCAAAGAAATCCGGCAGCAGCGCTATCAGCTGTCAAGCTCACCAGCACCTCTTCGTCCTATTGGCAAGTGCTGGCTTGACCGCTTCCGAAAACGACATCCTTCCCTTCAGAGTGTCTGGACACGACAGCTCGAGAGCGCTCGGCATAGTGCAATGGACCGTCAAGCTATAGAGACATGGTTTGATGCTGTTACTGAGTTAGTTGT
Source organism: Acidomyces sp. 'richmondensis' (assembly GCA_003545705.1). Classification (NCBI taxonomy): domain Eukaryota; kingdom Fungi; phylum Ascomycota; class Dothideomycetes; order Mycosphaerellales; family Teratosphaeriaceae; genus Acidomyces; species Acidomyces sp. 'richmondensis'. The sequence goes on along the minus strand of QVLQ01000010.1, from coordinate 1,111,212 downwards.
ACAGCACAACTATCAGCCAGATTGCATATACAACATGGATGAGTCAGGATTTGCAGTTGGTACATCGCAGTCGTCAAGAGCATTGGTAAATATACGTGAGAAGTCAAGCTGGAAGATAGTAAGTGGGCGGCAGGAATGGATAACTGCGATTGAGTGCGTCAGTGCCTCTGGCATTGCTCTACCACCGCTAGTCATTTTCAAGGCCAAGCATACCAATTCCGCATGGATTCCAGCTCAAACACCTAGTAACTGGCGATTCTCAACAAGCAATAGTGGATGGACATCTAATAGTCATGGATATGAGTGGCTAACAGCTGTATTTGAACCTACCACCCGACCTTTGGACCCAATACAACGACGGCTTCTTATTATGGATGGCCATAGCAGCCATATCACTGCAAATTTTATTGCATACTGCATAGATAAGGCTATTGACATGCTTATCCTTCCACCGCATAGTTCGCATATACTGCAACCTCTAGATATAAGCATATTTGCTCCGCTAAAGCGTGCACTTGCAGCTGAGACTGATGCAGTCTCACAGCTTGATTCAGGGCGCATTTCACGGGTTGAATGGACTGAGATGTATATCCGTGCTAGAGCAAGAGCCTTCACAGTTGTAAATATACAAAGCGGTTGGAAAGCATCTGGTCTTGTCCCTCTAAGCCCAATTACAGTGCTTGAAAAGTACACTACTACACACAAAACACATGCTCTGCAGCCAAGTGTAGCAAGCGATTCGCATATTCTCGACCTCTCACTTCTCAATAGCTCACCTCCGGAGCGGACAGAGCTACGACAAGCAAATGCAGTATTTAATGCTGAGATTCAAGACTCTGAGCACCTTCGGACTCCAGTGAAGCGCTATGCCCAGCGTATGACTTCCGCTTTTGAGACAACACAAAGTGACCTTATAACAACACGTAAGAGGCTCGCCTTTGCAGAGCAGCTTCTACACACCCGTAAGGCTCGGAAAACAGGGAAGCGGGTTGCATTAAAGGGGAAGTTTGTGTTTAGTACTCAGGAAGTGCTACAAATTGCAAATGAAGCTGAGGAGGCAATAGCAGCAAAAAAGCGTAATAAGGAGCGACAAATCCAGCCTATCACTATAGAGGTTGAGAATATTGAAGATGAGGCACCCTCTAGTGTATCTAGCGAGTGTGAATCTGACTGTATTGTTGTTGCAGCTAGAAAGTTGAGTTGAAGATAGTGAAGTCGGATTTTTGTGCGTCACTAACCGAGGTGCGTCACTAAGCCATGAATTACGTTAACTAGCCTTCATTAGTGGCCGTGTGGCTGCATATGGGGAACCGGGTGATGAGCGCGCAAACCTTGGGACACCGCCAAGAAATCTTATATTTCACAATATGCGAAACTTAGCAAACGGGCGCAACGAGTGAGTTTGCAGCTGACTGATTGGTCGTTCACCTTAAGCGACCCGAGCCCGCTGGTCGTAGCGATTGAGCCTGCGGCACGCAGCCCCCTTCAAACTGCGTGAGCAATACTATAGCACTTTTTGTCGCGGAGGTGGTACACGAACAATCAACTGTAATCGCCATCGACCACGCCGCCGCGCTTTACCATCAGCTCTGTTCACCTGACTCCTTCGCGATTAAATGGCATCCGATTCCCAGGACACGTCTAGAGTGCACTTAATTCTCGTCCCGACGATATTGACAACGATCATTGCGTTTATCCTTACAGGACTTCGAGTATACGTTAGGAAACATATAATCAAACAGCTTGACTGGAGCGATTTACACAATGTTCTATCGATGGTGAGTGGCTGTTGCGCAAGTTATACGGGATGCTAAATGGCAGCGTCGACACTGACAATTCACGCCATTTTAACGCAGATGCTGATGCTAATCGTAATGGGCCTAACTCTTGGAGCAGTGAACTGCGGAGTTGGACGCCACTTCAAATATGTCGATAAACCTCGTGCAGCTCGGGGTATAATGTACTTGCGCGTAAGCGAGTTCATGTTGATACTCTCGACCGTCTTCGTTAAGATCTCCATTACGCTGCTGATGAAAAAGATATTGTACGTGCTCATCGACGCGCAGCATTGATGTGATGCCTCGTCCAATAACTGACTGCTGCATCCGTCGCGTGTAGCTTGCGAACCAAACCATGGAAAATATTTTTATGGTCCTTCATCTTCTTCAACACGCTCTACAGCTTTATAGACGCAGCTCTTATCTTCCCGCAATGCACTCCGGTGGAGTATAACTGGAACAAGGCGATCGAAGGTAACTGTTGGTCCAACGCTGTGATAAACGGGGTTGGAATCGCGCAAGGATGTAAGTCTCCAATCGTCCAGGTCCGCCGAAGCCTGGGACCGTTTACTGATGTGCCTCAGCAATTGCAGCCATAACAGACTTTACATTGGCGTTATTGCCTCTGGTATTCTTATGGAATATTAAGATCACCTGGCGGGTCAAGATGGGTATATGGGCCATTATGTCATTGGGTTTTGCGTACGTCTGTCCCCATATCGCGAGGTCCTATAGGTGAGCACATTGTTGTCGAGCACGCTGAAACTTTCATAGAAGCGGAGCATTTGCCATCATGCGTACGATCCTCGTCCCAAGTCTCACCACCTCCACAGATCCGACCTGTACGTTGAAAATGAGCACGATTGTTACATCAACTTTGGCCTTCAGGACTGATCTTGTCGTTGAACAGGGGATCTAGTGCCGCTGTTTATGTGGGCAATGTACGCAACCTATGAGCTTACCGGTTTTCTCAGAACAAGTAAGGCCACTAACAGTGAACAGCTTCGAAGCTAATTTTGGCGTAATCGCTGCAGCTATGCCTTCGGTCAGGCCGCTGCTGGGGGGTGCGAAGCCGCGATCGACTGGCTATTCGGCGCAGGGGACTCCTTCCAGTCAACTACGCAGCGAAGGCTGCAGAACTGGAAAATCTAGGTACCTATTGGAGAACGGACCTCAGCTCTCCAGGAGCAGACACGCAGCCGATTCGGACGAGATTGATTCGGAGAGTGGCGAAAGTCAGATCAATCTGTGGCCATTGAAGAGCGATGGAATAACGAAAATAACGGAGTTGGATGTAGTGCATTCCTCGGCAATCGAACCTATTGAACAGAAGCCCCCACCGTCTTGGTAGTAATGCAGTCGTAGACGATAGAGGGAGCCTCCGTGCACAATATCATACATAGAAATGCGCGGGCTTCACGTGCATCCAGAAGTGCGAGGGTGACTTACATTATAAGAACGTGCGTTGAAAACCTCTCTCCGTCAGGAAGGACGTTACTACGAAATGATCTGGTTTCGGTGGACTGTCTTTGCCCCTGTTGGAAGAAGAGTGTTTAAGAAGTCAAGGCCTGCTTGATTTTTTTAACTACAGAGGAAATTAAGCAGTCTTATATATCCGCTTCTTGATCTCCAGGGCAATTTGATTTCCAATTTCATAGTCTGATTTCCAATTTGTTGGAAAGGGAGTGTTCAAGATGTCTAGGCCTGCTTGATTTTTTAACTACAAGGGAAATTATCCAGTCTTATATATTCCCTTCTTGAATAGCCAAGACATTCTGTATTAGTGATCTTCTAGTCTGATTTCCAATTGCTTTCTAAGCAATTTGTTAAGGTACTTCTATACCTTTTAACACTCCCTCTACTTCCTATCCTTCTAGAAGGTTAGAGAGTCTCAATTTGATTTTTCTACCAATCTCAGTATGCCTTTGTTTTGGAAGAGGCTTAGTTAGTGTATCTGCTAACATTTCCTTAGTTAAGATATAACGTGTTTCACAAGCGAATCGCGCACCCAAGCGAGTCGCGCACGCGTCACCGGTGTCACACCTTCTCGACAACCAGAGCCCTTCACAAGCAACACAAGCAATACAACGTCGTTATATTGTGTTGTATTGCTTATTCAGCTGGCGGAGCCATATTGTGTTGCAACACAAAGCATCTGTATTGTGTTGATTGCATTGTATTGTCTGTGTTGCCAAGGCCCGCGTACTGTACGTACTGCCTGCGTACCATATAAACCATGTCGACGGCGCTCGTTGTTTAAAGGTGCTGTTATTCCTCCGTTTGAAGTGAAGCTTATTCAAGCAATATAGGGTCGATCGGTAGTGTTGTGAGCGTTGTATCATCGTTTTGAGGGTTAGAGGTGTTTGGGGAGGTATCTAAGGGAGGTGGTAGGCGGCTAAATAGGTCCCTATCGTTAACGTAACTCCTGGCTTAGTCGATCACCCCGCTTAGTCGATCACTTCACCACCACACCGCTATCTTCTATCACTCCGCGTGTTAGCTACGACAATGCAATCGCTACCAGAATCGCTAGGGTCACTATTCAAAAGATCTTCTACCTCATCTTCAATTTCTAGGCTAATTAGCCTTGCCTTCCGCTTCCTGCCAGCCTTCTTCGCTGCCGTCGCTTCTTCCGCCTCCTTCGCAATTTGGAGGACTTCCGCAGTACTAAAGACAAAACGCCCTTTAAGCTTCATTCGTTTACTAGTCGTTCGGTTCTTTCGCTTCCGTAGAAGCTCTTGTTATTCAGCTAATTGCTTTTGAATCGTTATAAGCGTGCTTTGTGTTGTTTCAAAAGTACGAGTTATACGTTCCGTATAGCGCTTCGCTGGTATTTAAAGGCCTATATTGTCTTTAATCTGAGATAGGAACACTGCATTTGCTTTACGGAGCTCTGTACCTTCCGGTGGACTGCTATTCAATAGCGATAGGTCGAGGCTTGAAGATGGGCCTGGTGTGCGAGGATTAGAAGACCCGCTACAGTAAGGCTAGTGAAGCTTATTAAGCACTGTAATTGGACTTAATGGTTCGAGACCAGTCGCTTTCCAGCTACTGAGAATGTTTTATAATACAAAGGCCTTTGCTCTTGCTCGAATATATGCCTCTATCTACTTAACCCTCTGTATTCGGCTAGGACTGAGGCGCGATAGGGCGTCGGTCTCAGCAGCCAGTGCGCGCTTCAACGGCGAGAATACGCTAACGTCGAGAGGCTGAAGGACGTAAGAGGTGTGAGGTGGAAGAATCAGAAGCTCAATAGAGTGTTCGATGCAGAAGGCAATAAACCGAGCCGTTATGTGACTACTATGCCCATCTATAACAAGAAGCCGGTGCACGCCGGGGTCCTCTGGTCGCGTTAGAGGCTCGAACACCCTCGATATCTACTTAAAGCCGTAGCTATTAGAGGTCCAGCCGCTGTTGCTAGTCGAGAAATACTAACTTGAGGGTATTCTATCTAGTATCTAGGCTGTGTTTGTATTCTGAGCCTTGAAGATAATCAGCGGCGGGATAACTGTGCCAGCAGCGCTAATACACTCGATCGCCGTTATCTATTCCTATCGGCCTTGTATTACCTTCCAACTACTGTTCTTACGGACGTTGATTAGGGCTCTCGATAACTGACTATCGCCGATAGCGAAGCCGGACTCGTCTATATTATAAACGTGCTCTAGCTAGTGTTGATACTGGAGCCGTATTTCTGTTACGGCCTTAAACTATGTCTTTACGGTGTCGAGGCTAACTGCCGTATACCGCGCGCTTTCTATCTTCCGTATCCAAACACTCTTAATCTCCGGGTGCCTCGTTCTAAAGCGATCTAGCTATCTCTTACTAATTGGTCGTTCGTAGGAAGGTAGAACGCTCGAGATTTAGTACCGGCTATAGCGGATTTCTTCTGCTATCTCGACAGCGAAGGTAGGGCTAACTAAGAAGCCACTATTAGTAACGTGTGTTATCTATCGTACTAAGGTCCGTTCTTTGGTAGGAGATAGAATTTGGCGGTGTTGATGTCCTGTTTATCGAGAAGGCCGTCCGGACAGCCGATTTTGAAGCGTAGTGAAAGCGACGCCAAAAGCGGTAGCGCACTTCCGGATCGACGTGTATTCGCCTGTCTGATATGCAGTGATAGCATTACAAATAGAAGTCTCAGAAGACGCGTCCATATCGCGTAGAAACACGTTGTTACAGGATAGTGACGCGTTAGAAGGGTGGAAGCCAGGTGGTAAGCGATCGACTAAGCGGGGTGATCGACTAAGCCAGGAGTTACGTTATAATTAGTATGTTGCTACCACCAGAGGGTTATTAGCAACCTTACCTGTCAAGTACAATAACGCCTAAGTATATCTACGCCTTCAAACACATTATATAACTAATTTTGTCGCTCTTAAGACACCTCCGCCGTAGTGTTATCGCTGCGCCAGTAATACTGAACACTCGCTCTGGCTTATCAGACATTACTAGTACTGAATAGACGTCTAATGCGAGCGCTGTGAGGTATAGCTAATCGTGTTGTTTTGAAAGCCAGTATTGTATTGGTAAGTCCTTGTAATGGAGTCCTTTTATCGCCTTGTCGCTCTGATAGGCAGCAAGTTGTTGTTGTATCGTTACTAGCGATTTAGAGGCCTCGGAGGCAACATCGTCGTCGCTAGAACTGTCGTTATAAGCACTTATCCGCGCTCTTTTTAAAGGAGGTGTTATTGATAGAGGTGCTCGCTTAGGATATTGTTGTTGCTCGTACTCAACAAGGAGTGTATTAAAGCTGTTCTTTGCTCTTTTAATCCAGTTAGGTCGCTCTTGCCAGGCTCTTTCAAGCTACTTCCACTTCATACGAGGGTGTAGGACGATTGCGGCGACGTATAACGGTGTATTATCGAGGTGGTTGTAATAGCCGTTAAGCTTTTGCCAGGCGAGTTTGATGTTGATACTGAAGTGATGCTCAGCGGTAAAGGAGGTGTTTGGCAAGGCGGATAAGCTGTCTGTAGTGAAGGTGTTACTAGTATCAAAGGTGATATTTGAGGGCAGTTGTTGCTGGCGGAGTGACTCGTGAATTGGATACTGGTTGACAAGGCCTTCAAAGTGATGAAGTATCCTCTTATACTACGGTAGGACGCGCTATATTGCTCCAAAACGACCGCCAATATAGCCTTCGAGAGCTATTGTAGCGTCTTTGAGAGGCTTCAGGATCTCAACGTATCGAGTAATAACCGCCTAGTCGTCAGTTGAAAGCGTATCGTTCAATATTGGAGGTGGTTGTCGCTTCACTAGCCGGTTACTAGCAGTACACCTCCGGGTGTATTTGTCGTATTCAACAGCCTCCTCTTCTAACAGCTCATCAATCGCAGGGCGTAAGTAACAGGCACGCTCTGCGCTATAATAGAATGAGTTCCATCGCGTTTCAACGTCCTTAATAAGCTCGTACGTCTCCTTCTTGCCGTCAGGTCGATTCGGAGCGATAAGACGTTGTTGCAACGACTCGAATCGTTTACACCGCTAAGATGAGCGATTGATCTAATACACAATATTATGGAGCTTACCAATAGGCCCTTTTCGTCGCCACTATTGCAGTTCAAGCTCTTCAATTGTAACGTCCTCAACCTCCTTTGCAAAGGCCTCACTATCGCTGCCAAATAACGCTGCTTGACTAACAAGGTTGAAGATATGGCCGCTACACCGTACCCAGCGACTATTACGCTCAAATCCGTACTCTTAAGCGAGATAATTAAGCGTCTTCTCATTAGCAGAGGCGTTATCTGTTGTAAAGTATCCAATCCTCTTTTGAAGGCTAAATGAGGCGATTATATCGCTTACTGTCTTAGCAATGTTGTAGCCAGTATAGCGTCCTTTTTGGCGTAGTAGTGCTAACAAGGAGGTAATACAGTTGCCAGAGTTGTTGATGAAATGGGCGCATAAACTAAGCAAGGCAAGCTTATTTTTTGACGTCTATAGGTCGAAGGAAACGTTGATCTTCGTAATAGCGCTCTGAAGTGTTTCTATAACGATACTAAGCGTCTTATCGTATAAGACTGCGACCGTACGACTAGCGGTAGTGGACGAAGGGATGATAGGCTCTACGCGAGGGTTGAGGTAAGCAATTAGGCGATGGAATGAAGGTGAATCGAGCTGTTCGTATAGTACGTTATTTGCAATTACCCAGTCAAAAAGAAGGGCCTTAAAACAGTGTTGGTCGAAAGCAGATGCCAGTGTGTTATCCACCTCCGCTAGCTCGTCGTAACCACCCTTGCGACAGTAGTCGTCTAAACACCTTTTGCGCTTCTTCTTAAGTGTATTACTATTTAGATTAAGCTTGTGAACAACCCTCAAGTGTTGAATAGGGCCGCTAGTTGTCTTGTCTACCAAATATCGCACCTCCTTAAGGGTGTTACCCCTAGTACGCTTCTGCAGGTGGCATTGCTTACAGAGCTACCAATATCGATTAGAAGATGGCTCGAAAAGGCGCCAACCTTGTCTCCATATCCCTGATGTAAGATCCGCATTATCTGATAGTATATTCAAGCCTTTAAGGCGCTTCCAATCGACTGCTGTATAGGTAGAGGTATCGGTAGTTGGCTGATCTATAGCGCCGTAGTTTTAAAGGCTTTAGAAGTCGTTTGTTTTAGCAATATCGCTTAGAACCTCAAGATTTGATGTTGCCGCAGTAGATGTGAGAGTACTAGCGATAATAGAGGCTATAGTGTTGAGATATTAACGTAGTAAGTTCGTGTTATTCTTGCTTCGACTCTGAAGTGTCAGCTAGGTTATTTCACCCGCGTCGGTCTATAACGCGTTTGATTGGCTCGCTTAAACGGGACAGGGCGGGATATAGCGGATCTAATAAGATTTACTACTTTAAGAAGGTATAACGTAGATGACGGGGAACTGCCGCAGACCCCGAAGTGCCGCACCCCGACGTGTCCTCTTCGTGTTTCTTCCTTCTTTTTACGCGCCCTTCTTCTTCATTCTTACTTCTGCTTTATGGATTTCGCGCCGAAGATACTTGAAGCGATTGTAGCTTATCGGAATCGCGAATATCCTTCTATACGCGCTACCGCTCGCGCATTTTCCCTTTCCGACCGAACGCTCCGCAGATACCTGAACGGCGGCGTTTCGCGTGCTATAAGCTACAAATTCGAGCAATACCTCTCTCCTGCCGAAGAGAAGATACTTATTAAGTATATCCTTCGACTTAATAGCCTTGGAAACCCGATCTCTCCGGCGTTTACACGAAAACTCGCGTACGAAATCCGCCTCTTCCGACCAAAACTTTCAACTTCTACGAGCCCTCCCTCCTTCCCCGGTATACATTTCGTCGATAGACTACGTAATCGATACCCTACAATAAAGGGCGCGTATACGAGACAACTTGAAGCAGGAAGAGTAGAAGGAACTAGCTATTCAGTAATAGCTAGCTACTTTGACGCCCTTTCAACTCTCTTTCTCGAAGCCTCCTACCTTCCCGACGATATCTACAACTTCGACGAGTCCGGGTTCTCTTTAGGAACGAGTATTTCGATAAGAGTACTTACGAACTTAAAGAAAAAGATACCTCGAAAGAAGATACCCGGCCGGTAAGAGTAGGTTACCGCTATCGAAGGAATAAGTGCTACCGGAAGAGCCTTACCGCCGCTCCTTATATATATAGGGGAGTATACAAATACCGGGTGGATTCCGGCCTCTACGCCGCCAAATTGGCGCTTTTCGTCGTCTCGAAAAGGGTAGACTTCGGATTCTATCGGATACGAGTGGCTTACGACTGTATTCGAGCCTGAAACAAAGCCTTCGACTCCCCGGCGCCGCCTTCTTCTTACGGACGGACACTCGTCGCATCTTACAGCTAAGTTTGTCGCATTTTGCCTTAAGAAGGCGATAGACCTCGTCGTATTACTGCCACATTCGTCGCATCTACTACAACCGCTTAACGTCGCTATCTTTAGCCTACTAAAGATATATCTTTCTCGAGAAACCGACCGACTCTCCCGCTTTGATCCGGGTCGAATTTCGAAGGTAGATTAGACTACGGCGTATATTACGGCTAAACAAGAAGCCTTCCGACTAAATTCGATTCTTTTAGGCTTTCGAAAGGCCGGTATCTTTCCGTTTTCTCCGATTACTGTTCTCTCCAGTCTCGAAATGCCTAATCCTACCTCCAATCCTTCCCGTAACCCTACGACGCCCGAACGCAATTTATCGGCCCTCGAAACGACGCTTCTAGCGAGTTCTCCTCCTGCCGGAACTGATGTTCGAAATGCAAATGAAGAACTACTTAAAACGGTTCAAAAAGCGACAAATCTTCCGTCTCCTGCAAAGCGGTATATCGCTCGGCTTACTAAGTCCTTCGAAAAGTCGAATACCGAACGAGTCCTTCTATAGAACGAGAATGCTGAAATTCGGAAGCTTCTACGATACCGAAAAGATCGTATAAAGGGAAAGAGAGTCGCTATAAAAGGGAAGTTTGTCTTTAATATACGCGAAATCCTCGAAGTTGTCGAAAAAGCCGAAGCGGAGGCGTTAACGAAGAAGTCGAAAAAACGACGACGTATGAAATCGACGACGTATGAAATCGAAGAGGAGGAAGAGGAAGTACTCGAAATTCTATCCGAAGATTCGGAAGGAGAATGTATTGTAGTTGCGCAACAAAGATAGCTTTTAACGGTAATAAGGTCGAATTTTGTGCGGCACTTCGGGGTCTGCGGCACTTCCCCGTCATCTACGTTATCCGAAATATTTGTTACACCTTATATTGCAACATATTAAGCAACATAGCGATTAAATATTGTATTGCTTATTAATAGGACTACAGCATATTGTATTGTGTTATATTGTGTTGAGCAACATATGTTGCTCAACATGTTGCTTCATATTGCTTGTGAAGGGGTCTGTCGACAACAACACGAGATGTCTCAACAACAACATATTCTAGCGCTATATACCGAAGCAAATCTACAGCTTACTATCGCTTCTATCTCGTCAAATCAAATTCTAAGTGTAAGACGCTCTACAGCAATATTCAACACGCCTAAAGTAAACCTTTGTAACCGACACGCTAGAAGACGCTATCAAGCCGATTACGAGGCAAACTCGAAGCGTTTAACAAAAGTAGAAGAGGAAGTGATTGTTTAATAGGTCCTTAACCAAAGTCTACGTAGCTTAGTGTGAGGTGTTACTGCACAATAGAGCAGTAAATTCCCACGTGATATGAATTATGCCTCACATGAGCTTGGCATAGGATTAACGTAATCGACGGGGTAGCTGATCACCCCGCGAAGCTGATCACTAATTTCCGTCTTGTCTACTTCAAGACGACCTTGTAGCCGCAACAACAATGCAGTCGCTATCAGAATCGCTAAATACACTCTCAATAGCCTCTTCTTCATTGCCCTCAATTATTATAGCCTTTGCTTGCTGTTTCGCCTTCCCCTTTGGCTTCTTTTGAGCTGCTTCCAATTCAGCTTGCTTTGCAATATCGAGAACTTCTTGAGTGCTAAACACAAACTTGCCCTTAAGCGCTATTCTCTTGCCTTTCTTACGTTGCTTACGAGCTTGTAGAAGAGATTTAGTATCTACGAGCTCCTTCTGAAGTAGAGCAACCTCACTTTGGGCTGTCTCAAGAGCTCGGGTTATCCGCTTTGTATAGTGCTTAGCTAGTGAAAGAAGCGGCTGCTCTTTATCCAGTTCAGAGTGCAAGAGGGCATTAGCTTCACGTAGCTCAGTACCATCTGGTAGTGAGCTTGCTAGAAGCGACAAATCTAGCGGGTATAGTTCCTGCTCTTGAGGCTGAAGAGTAGGTTCCTCTATAGCCTGCGGGATCTTTTGAAGTACCTCAATTGGGCTCAAATGCCAAAGGCTAGCTGTTTTCTAGCCGCTTTGAATATTAGCTTATATAATTGCTTTCTCTCTTACGCGGATATATGCCTCAGTCCATTCGACTCGTAGTATACGGCCCGGGTCAAGGCTAGCGAGCTTGTCTGTTTCTACTGCGAGAGCCTTCTTCAGCAGCAAGAATATGCTTATATCGAGCGGCTGTAGTGCATGCGAGCAGTGCGGTAGTAGGATGAGGATGTCTATCGCATTATCTATACAGAATGCGATAAGATCTGCAGTAATATGACTGCTGTAGCCGTCTATAGTAAGCAGCCGGCGCTCCTTGGGATTTGCTAGCCTTATACAAGGCTCAAATACCGTTCGTACCTATTCAAAGGCATAGCTATTCGATATCCAGCCGCTGTTACTTGTACTAAATCGCCAATCTAGCGGCGCGCCGGCGGGTATCCAGCTTGTATTTGTATACTGAGCTTTGAATATCAGAAGCAGCGGAATCGCAAAGCTAGCAGCGCTTACGCATTCGATAGCAGTTATCCACTCTTGCCGCCCTTTAATTACCTTCCAGCTTGATTTCTCTCGGATATTAACTAATGCTCTTGATGATTGGCTTATACCAACTGCAAATCCTAACTCGTCTATATTGTATATCTGTTCAGGTAGGTACTGGTGTTGGATATAGAGGTCTGTAACTGCATCAAACCAGCCTTGTATAGTCGCATTATTGAGAGCAGTATATCGAGCGCTTTCAATCTGTCGCGTCCAAACGCCTTTTATCTAAGGATAGCGTGTGCGAAAGCGGTCTAGCCAGTGCTTGCTAATAGGACGGTAGAGACGTAGCTGCTGAGAGAGCTAGTAGCGCTGGCGGCGGATAGTCTCAGCTATCTCAATAGCCAGCACCGGCGACAGTAGGTATCCGGTACTTAAGAGCTAAGTAATCCATTTGTAAAGAATGCTCTCTTCAACGCTTGAGAGAAGCTGCTCACGTTTGTGCGCATTACGCCTCGAAGCAGTGCTAGCTATGCGGGAGTGTAGGGTTGAGTAAGGCATTGAAAACGCGTACGTAGTAGCTCGAATCGATCGATAGCGCTTAGCTTGATAGGCAGCAATAGCTTTTTGAATATTAGATTTAGAAAGCGCGTAAGAATCGCGTATAGACACGTCCATTGTATATGGCAGAGAGGAAGAAGTAGATGAGACAAAAATTAGTGATAAGCTTCGCGGGGTGATCAGCTACCCCGTCGATTACGTTAAGGTGCGCTTGACATGCGCAGCGCACTTGATCCTCTTCATGGATTATTGATTGTATCAATTGATTGTATCAATTGATTGTATCAGACGTATCACTACCTGTATTGCCTCTACTACACCTGTGTCCCTTCAAGCTGCCAAAAACCCGTCTTTGCTAGCTACTCCCTGGTAGTGTGGCTGGACACTCCTTACACTAAGGCCATAATAATTGATGATAATAAAGAAGAGGATATTGAAATTGTATTTAGCGATTCTGATAGCGACTGCATCGTTGTGGCGGCTACAAGGTCGTCTTGAAGTAACGTAAACCGCGGGGAAGCTGCGCACGCGCGGAAGCTGCGCACAAATTGCAAACCGACCACATTTGATCCATCACTACACATTCAAAAATGGGCCATTCATCAAAGCAAGCAGCTGAAATTGAAGCTAACATCCAGGCGGCTATTACTGCGTATCAAAAATAAGAATAAAAATCCGTTCGCGCAGCTGCTCTCGCATTCTCTGTGCCAGCTTCTACTCTGCGAGCCCGCCTTACTAGAACTCCTTCACGATCATACGCCTACGAATCTGCTCAGATCCTCTCAAGCACTGAAGAAAAGACATTAGTACGATGGATATCACGACTTTGTCGCACTGGATTTCCAGTATCACCTAAGCTGGTTGTAGAAATGGCTGAGGAAGTCCGTCGGGCCCGCTTCCAGCTGTTACAGTCACCATCCTCAACTTTGCGACCTATCGGTAAGCACTGGATTGATCGCTTCCGTATACGGCATTCAGAGATCCAAGGTATCTGGACTCGTCAGATTGAAAGCGTGCGACATAGTGCGATTAATGCAGGTACTATAAAGATGTGGTTTGACGCTGTAACTGAGCTTTATATTCAGCATTACTACACTCCGGATTGTATCTACAACATAGACGAGTCTAGGGTCGCTATTGGAACCAGTCAATCATCGAGAGTACTAGTTAATGTTCGTAAGGATTCAAGCTGGAAGGTGATTAGTGGCCGGCAAGAGTGGATTACTGCAATTGAATATATCAGCGCTGCGGGCGTCGCAATCCCACTACTGATCATTTTTAAGGCAAAACACACTAACACAGCTTGGATCCCGCAAGATACGCCACCTGATTGGAGATTCTCAACAAGCAATAGTGGCTAGACGTCTAATAGTCATATATACGAGTGGCTAACTACTGTTTTTGAGCCGTCAACTAAACTAGCCGACCCGGCTTAGCGACGACTTTTGATTATGGACGGCTATAGCAGCTATATTACTGCGAATGTGATTGCGTACTGTATGGAGCATACAATTGACCTTCTTATCTTGCCGCTACATACATCGCATGTTCTTCAGCCGCTTGACGTAAGTGTGTTCTCACCGCTTAAGCGTGCGCTGGCTGCAGAGACCGACGCAGCTTCACGACTCGACTCTAGCCGTATTCCACGTATTGAATGGACATTAATGTACATCCGCGTAAGGGAGCAAGCTTTTAGATCATCGAATATCCTAAGCGGCTAGAAAGCAACCGGTCTATAGCTATTGTCGCCAATTGCGGTGTTTGAGAAGCTTCCAATACAGCCGGGTACGCAAGCTTTGGAGCAACATAACGCAATGCCATATACTGGCCTTGACCTATCTCTTCTTCTTAGCGACCCACCAGATGGTACAGAGCTACGACAAGCAAATGCGCTATGTAATTCGGAGATGCAGAAGGCTGAGAACCTTCCAACCCCGGTAAAGCGCTACATCGCTCGGCTTACGAAAGCTTTTGAAGCGACGTGTCGTAAGAATGACATGCTTCGGAAGGAAAATACTGAGCAGAGAGCTCTTCTCAAGATACGGAAGCGTCGGGCTACTAGTAAGCGAGTCGCATTAAATGGAAGGTTTGTGTTTAGTACACAGGAAGTGCTCGAGATAGCGAGGGAGGCGGAGAAGGCAACAGCAGACAAAAGTACACGCACGCGACAGCGCAAGCGGCCTGTGTGTAAGGGGTGTCCAGCCACACTACCAGGGAGTAGCTAGCAAGACGGGTTTTTGGCAGCGTGAAGGGACACAGGTGTAGTAGAGGCAATACAGGTAGTGATACGTCTTATACAATCAATTGATACAATCAATAATCTATGAAAAGTATTAAGTGCACTGCGCATGTTAAGCGCACCTTAATCCTATGCCAAGCTCATGTGAGGCATAATTCATATCACGTGGGGATTTGCTGCTCTGTTGTGCAGTAACACCTCACACTGTGGCTGTGGAAATTGAGGAGCAGGAAAATGAACCACTTGAGAGTATATCTAGCAACTCAGAGTCGGACTGCATTGTGGTGCAGTCGCATAAAATGCATTGAAAGGTGGTGGGTTGGCAGACCGTGCGCAGCTTCTGCGCGTGCGCAGCTTCCCCGCGGTTTACGTTAGATGAGATGGAATTTCGTGGCTCGCTTGGTGGGGTGGCTCGTTTGACCGTCGATTACGTTAACTTGACAGGAACAAAGTTGTCTTGCCAAGACATCAAGTGTATGCCTCAGGCATCCTCCTACTGTCCTATTGAACTGTCAACTCTTAACACAATCGAATGTATACAGTAACAAGAATGATGTGGAGTGTGTTATAGGAAACAACTGTGATGGATTGATTGACTTATTGAAGAAGAGGAAGCTAGCTAGACGGGATGGCATGAGTTGTGTTGCCAAGACATCAAGTACATGCCTCAGACATCCTCACACTAGCCTTCTGAACTGCCAACTTTCAACATATATGATTGTTCTGTAAGCGGTCTAATTATCCGAAATTGATTAATAGAGGCTTTTCCCTTTTCAGCTTATAATCAGTGTACATGGTATGCAAAAAGCTCCGCATTTACCGTATGCTTATACGCAGCGATCACTGTACATTGTGAATTTGGTGGGTTGGAATTGGGGCGCCCACTTTGCGGGGTTGCCCCACTCAGCTGACAGGTGACCTGTAAAAACTCTGCCAGGTTGCGACATTTATTATCGTGACAGTTTCCACTATGTCTTAAGAGTGTCTAGGAAATGATAATTTATATGTTCGCGCCTTTGCGAAACTGACTCCGTTATAGAACTACGGAATAGAAACAGGCTTGTTGAGAGTTGGCAGTTCTTCAGGCCTGAGATATGCACTTGTTGTCTTGGCGACAACTTACGCCATCCTGTCTAGCTAGTTTCCTCTTAATCAAACTGTTGTAAGGTGACTTCCTCATATGCCACAACGCGGTTGCTGCTTGAACAACGTGGCTGCTGTTTGAGCAATGCGCCTACCAAACATATGGAAGGGATTACGTGGCAGTGTGTATATATCAGACTTCCACTCGATACATGACAAGAATAAGCATAAGGTGTCCGACCAAACGTACAACTGCCCTCACAACACAAACAATCACAGTTGGTTCCTATATCACGTTCCAAATCTTACTAGTCTTTAAGCTTCCATCGAACCTTGAAGAGTCACCCAACTTTTAACAAGGCTCTCTTTTACGAGTCTCGGCATATAATAAATTTTACATAATCGGGATATGAGCGGAACCCTATTACGACGACGTACATAAGTTGGAAGGAAGGCGACGTACTTTTATCAAGCAATCCCTAATTACTCCGGGTTATCTCGGATGTTATCACCTGCTCTAGAACATCGTCGCCGTTTTATCTCGGGTTCTCTACATTTTCGAAGAATACGCCGTTAACTCGTATATTGCGAATATCACTATGTTGTTTCCGTGTAGATTGCGAATGACCTGGAGCGGTGTAGTATCAACATTTCGCACCTCCAGCAGAGCAAGGACCATTTCGCGAAGGTGGAATTCTACTTCCTCACCCAAGGCTATTCCCAAACGTGTTCTTCTTGAGGGCAGATCTTTTGCAGCCTTGTCTGCGTTTGTCACGCTCGCTATTTTTCTATGCGGGCCACATAGGAGATCAAATTGGATAAAATTGGATAGTGCGGAAGACAAGATATCGGGCAAGCCAAAATCTGACGGACCTTACCGACCAAGTGAATCGTCTAGTGATATCGACGAAACTATTATCAGAGAATCTCTTGAGATATCAAAACTGCCTATTGAAACGGCGATCCTCACGAGTGCGCCACACGTTCCTCCTCGGATTACGCGAGACTATCCTGTGCTACTCCAGGTCCCTTTGACGGCCATGACCAAAGTATGCCAGCTTACCGGTCAGCATAAGTACGAGCGTTGGACATTCAATGGAAGTGTCCCGGGACCGTTCATTCGAGCCCGAGCTGGCGATGTTGTAGAGATTGCTCTGACCAATCTGGACGAAACTGGTAATCCACATAATATTGACAACCACGCGTTCACCGGACCGGGCGGAGGAGCTGCATTAACAACAGCAGAAGAGAACGAAACTAAAATTGCAAGATTTAAACTCCTAAACCCAGGACTGTACGTTTATCACTGTGCCGCAGCGCCTGTGCCCGTACATATCGCCAACGGGATGTTTGGACTTATGTATGTACAGCCAGAGGACGGGGATCTTCCTGCTGTAGACCGGGAGTACTATGTAATGCAAAGCGAAGTCTACCACGAGCCGCCTGAGACACTGGAGAACGGTCGGAGATCCTCGGTCGTAGAGTTCTCGTATCCTAATGCATTACGCGAAGAACCCGACGTTATCGTATTTAATGGAAGTGAATCAGCTCTGACAAGGGACCAACCGTTAAAAGCAAATGTCGGTGAGACTGTTCGCATCTACTTCGGAAACGCTGGACCAAACCTGACGAGCTCATTCCACGTCATCGGGAGCAATTTCAGGAGACTGTACCGTGACGGAGGCGTTGTAGATGCTCCTGCGAACTTTATATCTACGGCTGTCGTTCCGCCCGGCGGAGCTACAATCGCCGACCTGAAGATGGAGGTACCAGGAACGTACACCTTAGTCGACCACGCTATATTCCGCCTAGATAAAGGCGCCGTTGGTTACTTAAATATTGCAGGGAAACCAAGACCAGATATATACCAGAGCAGAGACCCTGCCGAGCCATGCGTCGGATGTAAATTACATTCATAATGTCGTAGGCTAGAGTGATGGTAAATGGTGTTGAAAGGTCTAGAAGGACTCTAACAATTGATTAGTACTCAGGCTGTAAGATCAGTAACGTAATTCATAGCCCAGTGTTGAAAGGTATAGAAGTACCTTGACAATTTCATTGGAAATCAGATTGGAAAGCAGACTGGAAGATCACTAAAAGAGAATTTCCTAGTTCAAGAAGGAAATGTATAAGACTGCATTATTGCCTTTGTACCAAAAAAAAAAAAAAAAACTAAGCGGGCGTAGGCATCGTGAACAATCCTTTTCCAACACTTAATGACGCACCTCGGTATCAGAAAACTCTAAGTCGCACAACAGCTCCCTGAGTCACACCAACAGCCTTATGAGTCATACAACAGCTAGCCTGGTAAGCACACTGTATTTAAGGTCTTGTCCTTGTCACTCTGAGAGAGGTTCAGTCCTGTCTTGTCCTTGTCTTGTCCTCCTTGAATAAGTTTTGTCCTATTAGAAGTCCAGTCCAGTCCTAGTTTTCCTTGAGAGATGTTCAGCTCTTGAGATTATCCAGTCCTCCGGCCCAGCTCTCTCACACTTTGGGATCGAGGGTGGCAGCCTCCATCCCTCGGTCTTCCATAAGAAGGACAGCGAGTTGAAATTTTTAATAAGCCGGGTTACTTTGGCTAGATTTGTTATATAGTTTCTATAATCAATGCATATAGAATGAGTTGAGAATCCGTTTCACACGCCCGTTCAACGCATACGCTTTAATAACCCGCGCGAGAGAGTTCAAAACCCCCTGCGAGTGGTTTTTGGACCTACTCTATGCCATAAGTCCTTGCTTCCATCATATTCAGAAGAGAACGGGCAATTTTAAAACACCAATATCTGTAGTAGGCTCGGTGTATTCAACATCTTCTAAAGGAATCGCCAGTTTCAAATTTGGCAATTTTTGAAAAATAGTACCTGTAAAAAGGCCCGGTCAGTATACACTATAAAATGACATTGCTTGTAATATATGCACATACTAAAGACACATTCGAGCTCGGTTTTCGCAAGATGCTCTGCAATGCAGCGGTGCGGTCCGTATCCGAAGCCCAACGAGTCAATCGGATTGAATTTGCGATGGAGGTTGAAGGTGTCAGGATCGGGGAAGACTTCGGGGTCACGGTTACCGGATTGACACGCTGCGATGATTCCATCTCCTTTCTTAATTGTCTAGAGTTATCGGTTCAAGTAAGAAATCTGTAGCTTGTATGTGGTAATGTGTAAAGTCTAAAGCTTACCTTGCCACCATATACCACATCCTCCTTAGCGACACGCCGTGTCGCCATAGCCGATCCTTGATGGAATCTACAGAGTTCCTCTACGAAACCGTGAGCAAGTGTGGGTTCCTCTTTCAACTCATTGAGTTGGTCGGGGCGTTCGAAGAGAGTGATAAGACCAAGATTAATCATATTGACCATAGTAGCATTGCCTGCAACAAGCAGGAGAAAAGCAATGGAAATTGCATCGGATTTCGAAATGTTACCGGGCTTGACCTGAAATTCCAATAAGAACAAGGCAATATGAACCGATTTCGAAACTGACCTGCTCAACTACAAGCTTCGAAATCAGATCATTCTCTGGCTTGGCGAATCTCAGCTCCACGAGCTTGGCCAAATAATCTAACAGACCTTGATTAGCCTTCGAAGCTTCTGTGGCCGTTGCAGAGCCATTAGTTCGTATGCTAATACTATCAGTCTAGTGTAAGATCTAGGCACTGCATACGTCACTTACGCATTTTGCTGGGTGAGGTAGTTAAGGTCTTCGAATGGAATTCCGAGAATGCTATAAATAGTCTGTTCCTATCAGTAAGCCTACGTTTTAGATACTACCGGCGAATATTCAATTCTCACGTATGAAGGGAGAGGTAAAGAAAACTTCTCAGTGAGATCGACCGGCTTGTCTCCACCCGCCTTGATCATTTCGTCTAGAAGTTGATCGACGGTCTTCTGAATACTTGGGCGCATCCTTTCGACACTCTGTTTTGTAAAAACAGGTTCAACCATACTCCTGTTTGTCGAATCATTGGCATACAAGTAATTCTTTCATGACCACCTGTCAGAGAATCTTACCTCTGTTTCATGTGATCTGGTGGGTCCATATCTACGAACTGTTGGATTTACACGTCAGCACATTACCGTGATCTATCTGTTAGAATGGACCAGATCAAAATTACTGTCGGCTTGTTCTTTGCAGCTTCTTTGCCACCAGGACTCATCTCTGGAAACCCGGGGCGAGTCCGTTGCTTAGAAAGACGATCATCAGTGAGAACCTGCGTGATATCCTTATGCTTCACAACTAGCCATGGATGGCTGCCGTCCCATAGCTCAACCTGTGACACCGGATTCGTCTCTCGAAGTTTCGCATATTCAGGAGGAGGTTCGATGCCGGCAATGCGAGAAAACGGGAAATGGGGGCACCCTGCTCTTTATTTAGCGGATACTGGTCCTGGATGAATTTCGGTCGTGACTTACCTGTTGTCATGTTTCGATAGCTGAGCCTTGAAATACAGCGCACAAGGTTTGCAGGTGAGGAGCGAAATATAGGAGAAAGGTGCATGACTTTGGAGTGATAAATCTGATAAGTGTTGAAAAGAGAAAGGAAAATTTACCTTATAACTTCCTTTCATGCTCTCTATAACAGGTAAAAATCTGGTCACAACGTCGTTTTGCGTCCATCGTATTCCTATCCCTTGAAGTATTTCCCTCTGCATACAGAATTAAAAATCGACGGCGCGATACTATAAACCCGCCAATCTGAATCGTTCTTCAAAATGATCAAACGTAATGATAAGTAGACACGGGAATCTAGACCATTGGATGCAAGGAATTCGTGCAACAGTAACAGGCATTATTATGAAACTCCGCGGATTTATTCTCCGGCCGTTCCAGTTAAAAAGGGTTGAAACGATAAATATTCGGAATTGTTAAAAGGTAGGTGACTCTTTAGAGTTCGATGGAAGCTTGAACACTAGTAAGATTTGGAGTGTGTTATAGGAACCAACCGTAATAGATTAATTGATTAGTTGATTCAAGAAGATGAAGCTAACTAGACAGGATGGAACAAGTTGTCTTGCCAAGACATCAAGTGCATGCCTCAGGCATCCTCCCACTGT
Organism: Acidomyces sp. 'richmondensis'; assembly: GCA_003545705.1. NCBI lineage: Eukaryota > Fungi > Ascomycota > Dothideomycetes > Mycosphaerellales > Teratosphaeriaceae > Acidomyces > Acidomyces sp. 'richmondensis'. The sequence goes on along the minus strand of QVLQ01000010.1, from coordinate 1,090,197 downwards.
CCTGAAGAACTGCTAACTCTCAACAGGAATTTCAAATCCTCGAAATCTGCGCTCATGCACTACGGCGGGGCATGGAGATGCACCTCACCTTTGCTTTCACCTATTACCAATTTTGACCAATTGTCGCGCCACCAAAACGAACCTGTCCCTAACTCGCTCCGGAGGGGGCCTTGCGGGGATCCGAGTCCCTTCGAAGCAGTCATGTGATGATTTATAAGTATATAGCTTTTATGACCTATATTACATCTGGGCGAATCTTCAGAGTTCGATAGAAGCTTGAACATTAGTAAGGTGTAGAATATTTTATAGGAACCAAGATCGATCGATTGATTGATTAAGGGAGCAGGAGGGAACAAGTCGACTCTCTTCAAGGCACTAAGTTCATTCCCAGGGCATCCACTATGTTGATTGATTGATTTGATTATGTTAAGATTTAGCAGCTCAGAGGGTCGGTGGGAGCGTGCCTGAGGTATTAACCTTGGCAGACATCTTGCCTTAAGCAAGAACTATAGCCCTACTTAATACACTCGCGAAGGTTCTAGAAGCAGTAGTATCTAGGAGGATATCTAAGGAAGCAGAACAAAGGAAGCTCCTGCTACACTCCTGTTGGAAAGGGAGTGTTCAAGATGTCTAGGCCTGCTTAATTTTTTTTTAACTAACGTAATTCATGGCTTACCGAGCCACCTCGTTAAGCGAGCCACAAAATCCTTACTCCTTTGCTTCTACTACTGTCGTGGGGATTGATGTTACGGGTCATGACAAACAAGGAAGGTTTACCGAAGCTCCGTCCTACGAACGGTAGCTGGAAAGTTGGACCAATCAGGAAGCGAGCACCATGAGCACCGGATCACCCTCGGAGTGATCATAGTGATCACAGTGATCAGGGTGATCATACGAGTTACGAACAGTATATAGGAATCGAAGGCGAAGCCTTAAGCTTCGACTTCGTGTTCAACTCAATTGTTAATCTCATTGGTTGGAATAACAACTTCTGCTTCCACTTCGCTGCCTTGACACTCCTCTTCAAACGAGTACCAACCACGTGACTCTAGGTCATCTGATCATCACGTGACCAACAGTCATAACAATTGACCGCAGGCGGGTTGGGTTGTGGCGGCAGGCGGAAGCGGTGGTGGCACACCTGCCACGGTAGCTGAGCTTTCCGACACACACACACACACACACACAGTTACACAGCGGACACAGACAGACAGACACACAGACAGACAGACAGACATTGACATATTTGTATTCTTGTACATGTAGATACACACACGTATCATCATTCACCTTTCAGACCTGCATGCATGACCCAGAAGAGCCTACACACACAAACGTACAGCCAGATAGCCAGACAGCCAGACAGCCAGACAGCCAGACAGCCAGACAGGCCGGCCTTGTATCATATGCTAATGCGACGTTCACTGATTTACTGAGCTGGTTGCCTACTCGACCTACGCGTGATACGCTCCCTTCCAGGACGACGGACACTCAGGACGTCCTACTCCACGACACTACGTGTTACACTTACAATGGACGTAACTATACGCGATTTTGACACGTATACCGAATCCGATATACAACACGCTATTACAGCATATAGATTGATTGATTGATTGATTGATTGATTATTCCATTTAACGTCCTATAGAAGTCTATGACTATGAAAGACGGCTCATTCTAGAGCAGTTTATATTTTTCCCATTTTATAACGCCAAATGTAGATAAGGAAATTGTGGGGCTTAAGAGCCCTCTTGCCTGTGATGCTCGTATTCGGATATGTTCTTTAAAGGTTAAATAGGGGTCAAACCAGATCCCTAGCTAACGCACTGGTTTGAGCAATAGTTGAATAACCTCTTTGTTTGGGAGGGTAATAGGGGGTATCCGATCCTTTCCCTTTTGTGAAGTGTAGGAGTTCGGTTTTCGCTAAGTCAAATTCAATAGCGTTCTCTTGCCCTAAGGTGTATAGCGTTTGAGTAGCTTGCTCTAACAGTTTGATATTCTTCCTTAGGCTTGATGAAGCCGCAATAAGGGCTATATCGTCAATATAGGATATACGCTTAATTCCATCTAAATATAGGAATAAGTCCCTTATATAGATAAGGAATAGGATTGGCGATATAGGGCTCCCTTACGGTATTCCTGTATTGATTGGCTTTGTATCTTCCGTATTTCCGTTAAATGATAATTTGAGCGTCCTCTCACTTAGGAATGACCGAGTCCATAGTATTAGGGAGGCTGGTAGTCTTAGCTAGTGCATGATCCCTAGCAGTTGTTCCTTGGCTACTGTAGTGGGGGTTTGGCCCAATGCAGGGCGGGCGCATGCCCTGGTGTCAGGTGGAGATGATGCCTGACAGGGGTCGCAGAATGTATAATCTAACATGACTCGAGATGGGGAGAGAGACAAGGGTAGACACATATGTGTACCGAGATGTACATACACACACAGAAAAGCAATCAGACAGACATGAAAGCAGACTGGCACACAAGACGGAAAGATCATTAGACAGACAGACAGACAGACAGACAGAGGGCAACCACGGCCCCATTTCCCTTCTACACCATGCGAACCTGCTAGGCCCACCAGTCCTCATCGCGATCCTGGTTGTCGTTACTCTCTCCTCTCCTTTTGGGAGCGCTCTCGCCGGGACGAAGGACACTCAGGCCGTCCGACTCCACGACACTACGTAGTCAAATGCTCCTTTAATATCGAGGAATAGGGTAGAGGTTTTAAGGCCTCTACTCCTATTAGCTTGTACTTTGTCCGTTAGTATAAACGCTGCATCTATAGCGGACTTCTTCTTACGGCCCCCTAACTGCGAAGGATGTAGAAGGTCGGTAGTCTCAGCGAGGTATCCTAACCGCCTCGCGAGGATCCGCTTGCTTACCTTCCCTAGGCAGTTCAGGAGGGAGATAACCCTGTAAGCCTTAGGGGTGGAATAGTCTGGTTTCCCTGGTTTCTTAAGGATAGCTCCGGTAGCTTGTTTCCATACTCTCGGATGTATTCCTATATCTAATAGCGAGCTATAGATATCGTAGAATATCTCGGGAATAGCGGCGTATGCCCTCGCAATTATTTCTTGTGTTATTGAGTCTGGCCCTGGTGTCTTGCCTTTAATAGCTGTATTGCTACAAGCATCTTGAAGTTCTTTAGTTGAGAGCTTAGGCCACTTCCACTTAGGACTAGCTTTATACCTTTTCCACCGTATAGTTATACTAGTCGTAGGGGGATTTGGGAATAGTGCCGTCCTAAGGGCTTCACACTTGCCGTTGAAGGAATCCTGTCCGCTTATTGTCGGTATTAGGCTGTTTTAGTTATCTTTAGTATAGGATATAGCCTTGTATATAGTTGTAGGGTCCCCTCCCTCTAGGAATTTATTCCAGTGGTCCTGTTTAGCTGCTTTAATCGCTTAGAAGTAGGAATTCCTTACGGTCTTATAGGATTCTCTATACTGGTTATTCTCAGGGATATCCTCCAGGTGCTTAGAACAGCGCCAAAGGGCTCGGTAGGCCTTGTTATACGCCTTTCTAAGGTCTTTTAGTTTGCTGTTCTACTAAGGCTTTGATCTTAGGCTTATCTTCAGTAAGGGAATACTCTTTGTTGACGCCGCCTGAATAGCCTTAGTAAGGGCCGAAGCTGCCTTGTCTAGGTGTTCTATTATAGGGTGTGTTTTCCCTCCTAGTATTTCTTCAGGCCATATATTGCTTGTTACTATTGCTGCTCTAAGGTAGGGGCTCTTAGTAGCTTCCTCTTTAAGGGTTTTATTAAAGAGTGGCCAATCCGCCTTTTTAGTGTTGAACCTATTGCCTAGGGACGTCGTATAGAGGCAGTTAGAGTCCTTAGACCCCCTTATTGAGAAGGTAATCCCTAGATGGTCTGATCCTATATTTGGAGTTGTTTGCCAGTTTATAGTCTCGATCCCTCTTGTAAAGGTAAGGTCTAGGACGCTCCCTCTCTCTAGATGTGGTCTAAAAAAGGTCTCTTCTCCAATCCTATTAGATAGGTAAAGGCCCTTACTATCTAGCCACTCTTTAAATAGTTGAGCTCTAGGGCTAGGGCTGCCCGTACTAGGTTCCTAAACTGGATAGTGTATATTAAAATCCCCTAGAAGTATAGTGCTCTTAGGTATAGGGAGCTTGTAGAGTGTTCTGTCTAATGTCCAGATATTATTCACGTCCCTTTCATTATAGATGTTTAGTAAGGTTAGCTAGTTCCGCTTATCCCTAATGTCTATAGACTGAAGGTCTGAGTCTCCGAGGTCTTTTTGTACTAGCTCTAGTCCTAGGTCTCTCCTAAAGTATAAGAGGGTTCGGGGCCTTGTACTCGGGCTTGTAAAACTTGGTACTATATAGTTATAGCTCGGGTGCGTTATAGAGCGCGCTTTTCTGTAGTCGTTTCCGTTATCGCCAGTTGTTATCCAAGGCTCTTGAACTGCTATAAGGTCTATATCCAGATCTCTAGCGTATTCTAGAGCTCCTTCCGTTGCTAAGGAGCTCCGGTTCACGTTTATTTGAAGGATTTTAAGATTCCTTTCTAACATTTCTAATAGGTAGGTCTCGCAGTCCTTAGAGTCCGCCGTATGTTTGCCGCTACAGTTAAAGCACCTAGCCTTTATATATTGGTATAGCTCGGTTGATCCACAGGCTCCGCACTTGTGTTGTTTAGAGCTATATTCCTCGGCGCATAGACGGCATTTAAATACCTTACGGCATTTAATGTCCCTATGCCCGAAGCCTAGGCATCTAGACCATTGCGAGGTTCTAGGGGTCTGTAGCATCTTCTCAGCTTTAAGGCGGAGACCGGCAATTAATATACCATGTCGTATAACGGTGTTAGCCTCTTTTTCGGATTTAAAGGCTACTATAACTGTGCCTGCTCGTTAGTTTTGCCGGCGTTCCTTGGATGTAAGCCAATAGGGAACCCCTACTGGCTCTAGGCCCTGGTTAAATGTCTTGATCTCATCTACGATAAGGTCCATTCCTCCTTCAGTATTGAACACTGAGGTAGGGGCTCCGTGTATTAGCACTTTATACCAGTTAGTGTTAGCTATAGCACTGTTAGCTATTAGAACACTCTGCCACTTGTTAAAGCTTGCTAGCACCCTACTAGCCGGGTACTCGTGTGTGAGGGTGAGGATAAGGTTTGGCTTCTCCTTATTTAGGGTCCAGCGGATAGAGGCAACTGCCGGTCCTCCTATCGCCTTATTTACCCTGTTCCTTAGGTTGAAGAAGTCAGCTTCTATATCTTTACTAGCTTCCCCTTTTAGGGAGACTACAATTGACTCAGTTTTTAACGTCTCCTTAGGGCTTGTTCTCTCGGCTTGGGATTGGTTGCTCCTCGCTGCCTATTGTATTACTGGATTGACGCTTGGCTTAGCTCCAGCCTTTACTGCGTCAGCGTATGTAGCTGTTTGGGTACGGATAGCGCTAGTAGCTGCCTTAGTAACTGCCGTAAGTTCGCTTGCTCTATTAGCAATAAGCTTAGTACTAGAGAGTACTGTGCCTTGCTCCGTATATTCCCTGAAGATGTGTACAAGGTCAAGGAGATTAGTCTGTTCTTGGCGATTTTTAGTAAGGCTTACTGCCTTAACGATAAGGTCTCTAGCCTTATAAATAAGGCTTGATACCTCTTTTCCTTTCTCTCTGTTGATTTCCTCCTCTTTCTCTCCCTCCTTTTCCTCCTCCTCCTCCTCCTCTTCCTCATTACCTTGCTCCTCTTCCTCTGAACTGTCTTCTTTATTTCGTTTAGCTTGCAACAGGGTCTTTTTGCTTAGTACAGGTATTGCCGGTATTAGTTGACGTCTTGCTCTATTAGCGCGGGGGCGCTGTAGGGTTTCAATAGGCCTTTTATAGCCTATGATTCTTTTAGGAGTGGTAGGTCCCTCGCTGTCAATCTCCATTTCCATTCTTGTACCTCTCTGGCTGTTAGGTGAGGTCATATTTGGTGCCTTAGGCCCTAAGGGTCCAGTGCTCAAATTTCAGGGTCCAAGGCTTGGCAACACCTCAAAAATTTTTGTCTGGTTTCTGGTGAGATGGAGCTATCAAAAGCTCGATGGATAACGCCGGCGGCGCGCCGTGCTCTTGGCGTGTAGGTGTACGTCGCGAGCGCTTGAATTTGGTGTAATCAGCTTCGAATTTCGTCCGGTTTTGGTCGAGATGTGGGTCCGGAGGGAGACAGGAATTGTGTGTGTACCTATTACAGCATATAGAGCGGGCGAATTTACCTCAATTCGAGCGTGTTCAGGTGCATTTAACATTCCTTACTAGACTCTACAGCACCGGATAGCCGGACGGCTTCTACGGTCTATTTCACACGAGCATCGACAAATTCTCTCAAACGCCGAAGAAAGGACATTAGTACGATAGATTATATAGCTTATAAGTACTGGTTTTCCCGCGCCTCCTGCTTTAGCTATGAAAATGGCCAAAGAAATCCGCCGTAGCCGATACTAGCTTGCAAGCGTTCCACCTTCCTACGATCGACCGATTAGTAAGAGCTAGCTTAATCGCTTTCAAAAGCGACATTCCGAGATTCAAGGAGTATAGACTCGAAAAATAGAGGGTGTACGGCATAAGGCACTAAGTCTTAAGGTTGTGAAGACATAGTTTGAGGCAGTTACGGAAATCCGCTTCCAGTATCAATACGCACTAGACTGTATTTATAATATGGACGAGTCCGGTTTCGCAGTCGGCGAGAGCCAGTTATTAAGGGCACTCGTTAATATACGAGAAAACTCAAGCTAGAAGGTCATTTCCGGCCGGCAAGAGTGGATAACCGCGATTGAGTGCATTAGCGCCAGCGGGAAAGCGTTTCCGCTGCTTATCATTTTTAAGGCAAAATATACAAATACAGCTTAGATACTATAGTATATACTAGCCGACTGGCGGTTCTCTACGAGCAATAGCGGCTAGATATCCGACAGCTATGCATATAAGTAGTTGACTACGGTTTTTAAGCCTTCGACACGGCTAATAGACTCTACGCTCCATCGCCTCCTTATTATAGATAGCTATAGAAGCTATATTATAGCAAATGTAATCGTATTCTATATGAAGTACGCAATTGACTTGCTTATTCTACTACCGTATACGTCGCATAAGCTTCAGCCGCTAGACGTAAGTATATTCGCTCCGCTGAAGCGCGTACTGGCTTCCGAGACTGATGCAAGTTCACGGCTGGATTCTGGCCGAATACAGCGAGTCGAATGGACTGAGATATATATCTGCGCATAGCAGAAGGCCCTTACATCGTCGAATATTGTTAGCGGCTAGAAAGCAACTGGTCTTGAGCCGTTGAGCCCTATAACGATCCTTAAGAAGCTATCCGCCTCGAGAGCTTCTCAGCTTATACCTCCTTATACACCTAGCCAATCATCTAGCCTCGACTTATCCCTTTTATATAGCTCTCCACCAGAAGGGACAGAGTTACGGGAAGCGAATATAGTCTTCAACTCTCAGATTCGTGAGGCTTATAACGTTCCATCGCTAGCAAAGCGATACGTAGAGCGTATAACTCGGGCTCTTAAGACCACCCAAAGTGCTCTTGTTACAATTCAGAAGGAGCTTACTGAACAACGAGAGCTTCTACAAACTCGGAAGGCTCGAAAAACCGGTAAGCGAGTGAAACTAAAAGGCCGCTTTGTGTTTAGTACTCAGGAAGTCCTCCAAATCACAAAGGAAGCTAAGGAAGCAACTATAGTAAAGAAGGGCTATAAACGGCTTTGTAGGCGATTAATTAGCGTAGAAATTGAGGACGATATAGAGAGCTTATTTGAAAATGTATCGAGCGATTCTGAAAGCGACTGTATTGTTGTGGCAGAAAGGAGATCGAGTTGAATGCGGTAGAATGGAAGTTTGTGGCTCGCTTAACGAGGTGGCTCGGTAAGCCATGAATTACGTTACCTGAAAAGAATAAGCATGTGTTATCCGACCAAAGGTACAACTGCCCTCACAACTATAAGCAGATGGTGTCCCGACCAAATTTATAATTGCGCTCAAAACACAGATCAGATTAGAAACTAGGCTGGAGAACTATACTACCATAGAACTTTCTCAGAGGAGAGGAAGGAAATATGTAACATTGGCTTATGTAGCTGAGAGAATCAAGCAGGCCTAGACACCTTGTAAGGTCCTAGCTATTATAATTTCAACTTCCTGCCCGTCTTATTGTCAACCGTCTTTCCGTATATTTCGGCTAGAAGTTTATTCATCCCTCTTTGCCGCCTTTTTTGATTTTCTCTTCGCCACAATAAACCTGCTCAAATCGAAGACCGGCAATACGATTGGAAACTCCAAGGATTGAAGCAAAATTGAGGTAAGAAGATACCACCCAAACATACAGAAGGTGAATGTAAATGCCCCAGCTGCGACTTGTAGTTTGCCAGCCGTATAGGCGTCTCCTTCTGCAAGTTTCCAATATTCGCCGGTAAGAAGCCACAAGGCTATATCTAGAGCCAGAAAGATCATGAAGAACACCAGATTGGTTCGCAGGGAGCAAATCAGATAGATGAAGGTAAGGACTGAAAGAAAGCAAAGATAAAAGCCTACCAGCTATTAGCCCCAGTTGCCCAGCTGACGTAATATTCCGAAGAGAACTCTTACCGTAACTGGCGTAGTATTCCGCCTCACCCGCAACGAGCGTACTGCCTGTTTTGCCTGAAGTAAAGTATCCCTCAGCATTGTAGAACGGAACCAAGGTTGTTCCGAGTGTCAGCCAGAAAGCTCCGTACGTGCCGAAAACCACCATCGAGAAAGTGTTTCCAAGTATCTGTGGGAGATACAAGGTCAGCAAAATCAGTCATTAGAATTTGGCAATCATCACTCAAACGTCTTTCGTAGAGGAAAGCATCCGGATCGATTCCACCCAAAAATACCTCTCGATGGCGAACTCAGCACGCAGATTGAAAAATGAACAATGGAGGCGAAATGATGCACTCAATGAGAACACCCACCCATTCCATCACGCAGCCTAGTATTTGTAGCAATCCCCCGAAGAAGTAGATGGCACCCCTAAATGCCGTGTCAATGCTTCGTTCCTGACATTCAATATACGAATTGAATGACGAGAGGAACATACACAATAGATGCACCCCCGCCGCCAGAGCCACGCCAGCCCATCAATTGGCACCCTAAAGGCGTTGAGGCAATAAGGAAACCCATCAACGCACTATGAAAGTCAATTGGGAGGACATTCTGAGAAAATGTATTATGGGAAGATGTACAGAGGTGTAGGATTCCCGAAAGTCGAGCGGAGGTTCCCTTGGACCTTATGAGGTGGACTCAAATACAATTTTTCAAGGTCATCCATGCTAATCATCACACTGCTTCCCCCGGTATTTTGGCGCTTCAGAATGTCCATGCTGTTGCTTTCGACAGAAGACATATGATCTCCATTGACCGTCGGGTTCCCGTAGTCGTGTTGTATCGGTCCGTTGTTTGACATTATAGCTATATTGATTACGACGAGGGAGTTAATCTATGTATTCTTCGCGATGATCTTGAAGCAAAGTCTCTTTGCTGGAAGTCTGTTCGGAGGAAAGAGGCTGTTATTGTTGCAGCGAATCCTTAGGCATTCATAACACTGTACTTCCGTTAATCGTCGAGGTATGAACATTTATATGGGCTCGTTATATATTCTAGTCTCTACGGGGCTGAGGAACATCTTAACGAACGCATGAACCGAGGTTCGAAGAGTCAGTGAATGCGGAGTCAATTTACGATTGTTAATTTTTGCTGGGGAATGTCAGGGGGAACCTGCAATATCGTGACTACGCCTACGATTGGATCTCTTGAGGTGGTACGGTGTACGTGTTCTTGGTAGTTGGCGCCAAACTTTATCTTTCTTACCGTGTCTTATACCCCTGATATATGTCTTCTTTCGGTAGAACTCAAGCATTCCAAGAGTAGAACTCCCCGACAAATCCTAGTTGGAAGGGTCTACGAAGCGATTGGCAGACGTCGCCAGACCGCAGACGGAACCTACGGATCTTGACACAAAGCTTTTGTCAATATTACATGTTCAAACATCTCCGTAGTACATGTTCCGCGTATTCAATGCCGTTCCATCCGGTCATGAGACTACCTTCCTGAGTCGTGTCCGTCGCAGAACGCTCTAGTCTTCACCCTAGTGTGCTGCCGTTCTGATTTTTCCACGGCAAAAGGTTCCGGAGTTCTGTCAACGTGAAATGACAGGCAGGCGTGTGTTTTGCATATGCCAAAGCTAACAATGTCCGGCCACGTAAAATAAAGTGTCTCTCAATTCCAGAAGTGCCGCCTTATCGTTAAGATCAGGCCATTTTGACGACTACAGCAATGGAGTGGTGTCGCTATCTATCCAAGACCAAGCATTGAATAATTGACCGAATTGAATTTTACGCTACCGACAGGACTGAATGCTGTATATACTCCCATAGAATGGCACATCTTACTTTTTGGCTTCTACGATCCACGCTTTTTCATGGTGGTTCTGCTCCCTATATCGCCGAACTGAATCTGCCCTTTCAGACTTTCCATAGATTGTATAGGTCAAATCAGCAAACGGCATTTGAATAGGAATTCCGTGGCAGGAAGTATGGAGATACCGGCCGCCTGTGCGACATGTTGTAGTTGACTTCCTTCTATTCCACAACACGCTTGATGTGTGTACAGCGCACCTACCAAACCTATGAAAGGTCATTACGTGGCAGTGTGTGCATATCAGTTTCTTTTTTCATACTCGATAAATAAAAGTATGCATTGTTTGACTAAACGTTCAACTGTTCTCACAACACGACGTTTAAGATAATGTGGTCAAGATATCCATGCCAGCTTAATTTTTTCAAACTACAGAGGGCCATTACACGGTCCTACATAATTCCTTCCCAGACTCCTAGAACGTTCTGTCGTAGTAATCTTGTAGTCTGGTTTTCATTTTGACACCCAATCTGTTCCTTCTAGGTCATTCTCGCCCATTCAACAGCACAATGAGCATTCAGGACTAGCATGGAGTCCGGTGCAGAGCTGTATCAAACAATAACGGAAACGCGTTCGGCGTCGATGAAATCGTTAGCCCTCGTGGATTCGACCGGACACCAGACACTGGCGGTTGGCGTAGAAGCTGCATTTTGAGCCAGAGACGCTGCGCCTGAGACTCAGCCCAACTGCTACTGGCCTAGTTGGGTGAAACTGCCTTTCCCGGAACATAACTGTTGTGAGATGACTTCATCATATGCTACAAAGTGACTGCTGGTTACACAGCGCACCTACCAAGCTTGGCAGTGTGTACATATCAGACTTCTCCTTGATAGATGACAATCAAGCATGTGGTGTCCGACCAAACCAGTGATTGGCCTCACAACAATAACGTTGATAATATCTTAAAGTGGGAATCAGGGCGCCGGATGGAAGGAGGCGCCGAACAGAATCATGCTGACGGGATGAAACTTGGCAAGAAAATGTGCCACGATCCCGTCCGTTCCACGCACTGATCTCTCGCTTTAATGTCTAAAAAGTATTCGCAGCTGACCTATTTGGATCTGTCGGAATCTCAAAAACACCCAAGAGTTGGCTACTGACGCCTCCATGAGATTTCTATAATTGCTGTGGAACGATCTTCCGGGATTGTGAGCTTGCAAATCTTACGCAACGACTTAAACGCCACTTTGCTGCCGCGGAGAAGCTCGGCGGAGCAACACGGTCGTTGCAATGACACCTCCTCGGATTGCGGCCGACCTCTGCAAAATGCGCTTGCACGTTTGAAAGCATCTCCGCGGCACATTTGCCATATTTACACCTCGGTTGTTTCCGGCAGTGAGTCTCTCGAGGGATCAGAAGCCACGATGAAACCAGCCATCCCGGCAACTTGGCTTCTCCGCGGAAAACATATGCGTTGATGCAGACGAGCGTTTTGTAAAGGATTGGCAAGGCACATCAAACACTGTATATCCTCCCTGTGCAAGTTTGGAGACCCCTCTGTGTATCCGAACCAGTGGCGGAATATGTTGTTTTCTGCAATTGGTTCAGGGATCCATTCCCCGTCGAGTAGAAGCGCTTGCAAATTTTCACGTAGTCGGCGCGGTCAATGTTGACCCATTCGGCAACATTGTCCCATCAATACAATAATATGCGCGTTGAGATGCTGCAGTGAGGTGAAAACCGCATATCAAGATTGAACCCATTGTACACAGCACAACTTTTAGGTAGATCTGCTTGATATGCAGTGGCGGGCATCCCGAGACCACTGTGAAGGGACGCTCTTCTGCCCTCGACGCGGATCATGCTACAATAGACATAGTTGGACGCCCGGGTCTCGTGGAATCAGCAATGCGACCCCGCACACATATTTGCCACTGCGAATCGCTAAAATTGTGCTATAGCTGCAAGTCGCAAGCGATTATTTCCTTGTCGCCTCCGCGCCGTTTAAGTAGAGAATTTGGGAAGCTTCGGCCCGCTGGCTGAAGATCGGTCTCCAGCATCGTTGTCCTTGATTCCGCAATATGACAACCCACAGTGACGATCCATCCAACGCCACAAAGGTATGCTCTGTGTGCATCGTTTTGGATCATGACGGAAATGGTAAGGGCAAGCCAAATGGCCGATTTTATCATCCCGGAGACCTCCTCTCTGGGCACCTAGAGATATGGTGCGATTCCAAGGTTGTTATCGAAGAAAGTTTGGTTGCATTCGAAGGTCAGCGGACATTCTGCCACCTGAGTTTTAAAATTGGAATCTGAATTAAGACCAGGAACAACACGGACTTGGGTGAAACACGGTGAGCTATTAGGAGGGTTTTCAACTCGGGATTACAATGTCGGTAATGAAGCCGAGCATGTGAAATACAACGTGCATGCTGATCCCGATGCAGTTCCTGAAGCAAGTACAAAAGCTCTCGCATGATTTATGGGATGTACAGCAGACGGACGCGGGTAGTTTTTGGAAGATGCAATTCCAATTTCGCATCTTCGGCCAGCGCTTTCCAAATGAGGGATTAAACCAGCAGTTCGCGCAACTCCCACCTTCACTCAGCGACGGTGACGTCCTCTTCGACCATCGAGGACAGAAGTGCATGCAACCGCTTATTTCTTATGCGATTCACGCAACGGTGGCCTACCGGGCAACGCCACAAGGCCCACTGCGACGAGCCCAGAATATTTGCGGCATTAATCTCATGCCTCTTGCGCAAGCTGGACCCCCGCTCAGCATCGACGACTTTCCCGGAGAATTCAAGCTGGCGTGTAGAGCCGATCTGCGCAAGCGTGTCTCCAACCGCGTCGTTGGTGACATCCAAATATCGATGAATGAACCCAGACCATTAGCGATATTCGCGGACGGCGTTAAAAAGTGCTGCGGTGAAGGCCTGTTAAATTTGAAAATCCGAACAAGAGATTTTTTGGTTGGTTGCAGACAGCCCCAAAAATGGAAGTACCAGTTGGAATCACAAATCAGGATGAAAACATTCTATTCGACCCTGCCTATAGGAGAGATGGCCAGTAATTGCCTAATGCAGAAGAATCACTTTTTACGGGTTCGGACCGAGAACGTCCATTTCGAGAGTCGGCCGATCAGTCTGATCTCATGGGATTATGAATCCATGAACGTAGGTGCTGATCAGATGACGAGCATTACGGCCAGCTTGCCGTTTGCTATATGTATCGACAATCAACTCATTCCGAATTTTTGTGGTCCGCTTTCGACACGACGATATTGCTTGCAGGTGCAACTCCGGATACAAGGGGTGCGGCATTCTCCACTCGTACTGGTCAGTCCGTTGCAGATATTTCATTCACGGCACGATCAGGATGAAGCGTGTCAAACGCCATGTGCATGCAACGCTTGGTCAGAATCTGATTTACGGCCAAGACTAATAGAAAACCGCGCTGAGCAAACATCGATGGAGAATGAGGTAAGCATAGCAGATATAGCTGATGTATTTTCGCAGGATGCTAACATCGTATTGCAGTTACTGCCTGATTACGATTGTGCGTTATGCTAGATCAATGCTTTGTTTCCTAGTGAGTACTATGTCACGACCTAAAATTACCTTCTGTCTGATACCCGACCGGTAACGCGTCATCATTATTATTATCTCAATCAGCTTGAATGATTTTGGAAGAACCTAATCTTGCGCAAGTACTAAACCGTATAGGTACGCGATTGCCTAAAGAACCAGTCCTTGTCTAAGAGCATACGAACTGTTATTCTCTTTATATTGCAGAGGAGATACCGTCATCCGGTACGGATTCTCTTTCGGGCAAAATCCTGATATGATATATCCCATATTTGAAAGACAATATCATCAACATCTTTGAAGCCTGCGGGCGTGTCCATAGCAGGGGAAAGTGTCTCTAAGCTTATATCTGACAGTCTGAACCAACAAATTCTTGTGATGCAAGATTACCGGTAATCTCACAAGCATCCTGGATTCAGCAAGCTGCAGCAAGAGGCACTTCATCCGTTAGGGTTAGGGATGCAGGAGCGCGGGCGTTTTAATGAACATTAGCTATACAACAGGGTTGTTAGCAATATTCTAGCTAAGCACCTTCCAAAACAAAGTTATACTGATATTGTTAGACAAATTACACTAATGCCAAAAGGACTCACTACCTTTATAAAGGATGGGCAGTACGGGGCGTGTTGAAAAGCCTAGCAGGACCTAGAAAGAATAGATTTGAAATCGGATCAGAAATCAGACTCGAAGATTACAACTAGAGTATGTTCTAGGAGCTTATCGTGGGAATATATAAGACAGTGTAAGAGCCTTATAGTTGAAAGTAATCACGCAGGCCTAGACATCTTGAACATCTTCTACAGTCTCTAGACCTGATAAGCCAGTTTTGCTATTTACCATAAAATAATTGCAAGATTGATCTGATTTACCATTAAAAATATTAGGGTTATTTGGGGTGATGCTAAATTAGCCTGTCATCAATCGCAAATCCAGGCCGGGTACCGAACAAACGAACAGCGAAGTACTGTTCGTTTTTTCGCTTCTTATAGGTCGTTTGTTTGTTCTGTTCGCCTTGTAGGGGTGTTCTTTATATACATTCGATTGATTCGATTGATTTGATTTGATTTATTCAAGTGGAATATGTGTCACAGACAAGGCCTGTGCCAACTGGATTCAGCTCAACAGCTCATGCATCAGGGCTGAAGCCTAAGTGTTGTGAGATGACTTCCTCATATGCTAAAAAGTGCTTCTGGTTACACAGGGAGCCTACCAGGCTTGGCAGTGTGTATATATCAGACTTCTCCTTGACAGACGAAGAATCAAGCATGAGGTATCCGACCAAACGTACAACTGCCCTCACAACACTAAGTGTGGGATCATGACTCAGGGAGGAACACTATTTCTTCTGTGCAAATTCTGATCCCTATTGTAGCTCCTTGAGCCACCTCCTGTCTGTTGAGATACTCAGTACACTCCAGTTAGCTCTTGGAAAGACATTGCCTGCAGCTTGCTGTGAGGTGACTTCATATGCTACAACGCCGTTGCTGTTTGAGTAACGCGGTTGCTGTTTGAACAACGCACCTACCAAAACTCATGAGAGGTGATTACGTGGCAGTGTGTATATATCAGTTTCCCCCTTTCATATCTGACAAGAATAAGCATGAGGTGTCCGACCACACGTACAACTGCCCTCACAACACAGCTATTTCCACTCCTGCTCACCCGCCTGCCTGCTACCTGTGACAAAGAAGGCCTAGACATCTTGAACACTCCTTTTCGAACACCACACAAGAGGAACGCCAGTGCTCAGAGCCCCACGAGACTTTGTTTAGCAATTTCGCATGACTTTCGCAGAATCAATGTGTCTGAAGACCATGCAGCAACTTCGAGACGCTAACGCTTTTTGGGAATTTAACGACGCTCGAATGTCGAAAAGTCTCACTTGAGTTTAGCTCGTGTTATGCCCCACTAGCTGACGAAGGGTTCCATACATTCCTAGAGTCTCGAAGTACTTAGAACCTCCAAATACTAAAAATCTCCAACACCTTAGAATCCCCAGTAATCAAGATAATGCTGCAACACCTTCTTCGCCTTGAGTCTACTTTCAGCCAACTGTGTCTCTGTTTGCGATGATAGCCATCTTGACCGAAGAAAATAGAACTGACACACTTCTTGTAAGAACCAATAAAGTCTTGAGATCCTGTCCGCTGCTGGGAGTGTTCTCGGCCTCAAAACACCTGCGTGTTCCAGCTCTTCGTCCCAGATCTTAGCAATGTCCCATTGGACGTGCCGTTCACTACCAAACTTATAAACGGCTTCGTCATTGGGCAAAGTGGTAGGGAGGATATCGGGAAAGCCATAGAGGATAGCATCTCTGAGCGCAAGATCCTCCGGTGCTTCTCCATAGACACCGGATAGTATGCCGCCTACGTCGTGAAACGAGTGTAAGAACTCTTCCACGGGCGAGGCAACATAAGAAAGTTCGTAGTCGAAGAGGCCGGTCACAGACAAAGTTTGCGGATCGAAAACGACGTTCTGCAGACCTGCTTCTCATTAGAAAACAGAAATTATACCATACCTCCGATCACTTCTGAAGACAAGACTTACAGATATCACCATGAACGACTACCCGCATTTTATCTCTATCATCATGGAGAACTTTTGCTATGCCAATTTGGCCGAATCGCTCTAATCTCGTACGGAGACTGTCAACCCTCCAACCTTGGAGGAGGGCGGATGAATCTGAATTCTTGAGTTGAGCTTGCCACATCCCTTCGTAAAGTTCCGTCAATGTTTCGAATGGACCTCCTAATGCGATACTCCCTGATTTGTTAACGACATTGCCTTCATAGTCAAATCCAGCGCTGCCATAGCCTTGGAATGACGATGGGATCTCACAGTGTTGGAGACGTCGGACTATAAGAGCCAGTTGACGAAGTACAGTGCGCTTCTCAAATTCATTTAGCCGCGCAAATGTAGTGTGAAGGTCAATACCTTCTTTATATTCCTCAATTAGCCACCTGCCTTCCTTCGCGCAGTCAGACCAGCCATAAACTTCCGGCACCAGTTGCAGCCCATTTAGAGTTAATGCTGGACGAATTATCTGCATCATTGCGACCTGGTTTTCTATACTCATTAAGTTGTCCTGCATTGCGTTTGGCATTTGCATCATCAAGAGTTTTGTGCTACAAGGAATAGCAACGGTTCCCGGCTTTGAATTCTTTTGAACGCAAGGCTTCTGTGTTGGCAAGAGAAGTTGGCAAATAACTGTAACATTATTATGCTGCCGGCCGATCGGGCGTACTTCTGAACACTGGCATGAATATTAGTATACCTTAGTACCAAATTTTTCTTAAAGTTGTTTACTTCTAGATCGAATTCATCCCTGAGAACAGAGATAACTCGTTCGTAGCATATTGTGTCGACCATATTTCTTCCACGATCCATGTGGCTATGCTCAGCAATTATCAGCGGAGGAGAGAAGACCAAGTGTTGCGAAATTGATAAACCTCGGCAATTGTGGATATCCGCTCCCAGTAGATCCCGAGCTCGGTGGTCCAGCTGCCAAAAGATTCCCTTGGGCAAGCAGCAGTGGCCTCAACTGCTTGGCCTAACGCGAAGCAAGAACGTTTTTAACAAGTTGACGACTGTTCGTCAAGATTAAATCGAAGAGAGGCCTCTAGTACAGTACATTGGCTCTTTTGGTCATGTGCTCGACAAGGAGCCATTGGCATTTGAGTGACGAGCTCGCAGATGCTTATTAGACTTCCCCACGTGGTGCATGACACCTGATGCACACTCAACACTACCTGTACACGCTCATTACGAGCTCTTATATCTAAACATACAGTCATCTATGGATTCAGCTCTTGCAGAATTACGCGTCTCTAATGCTCCTAATATCGTTGCTACAGCAAGAAGGCATATGGTTAACAGGTTAAGTCTCTGTGGGCGATTTAGAAAAGAAAACCTCCTTTTGATCAGACAAACTTCTTAATAGTAAGCAAAAATAACAACTAGCGCGGGGGATCAGGGCGTGAAACGGATTTTTATCGAATTTCATCTCATCTCTTTCAACACAGGATGCCACCACCAAATCGCGTCCAAATCAGCCAAAATGAAGGCAGCATTGTATTGACAATGTCAGCATTCAACTCTGGCCAAGGAGACGGTATATCAGCAGCTGAAAACGCCTAAAATGTCTCCAAATCCACGCTCTTCAGAAGAATTCATGGAAGGACCTTAAAAGAGCTTTTTACATCAACGAACAAGAAAGTCAGAAAGACTGAAAAAGAAGTGCTTATTAAGGATGTATTGAAGCTGGATTTACATTGTATCGCGTGAAGACACGTCCATGTTAATGTACGGTTTTAGAGAAGAGGGGCAAATGGAAGTGCGTGGCCCGCTTTCCCATGTGGCCCGCTTCCCCATTGTTGATTTGATTTGATTTATTTAAGTGGACTATGTGCCATAGATACATGCCCGGCTATGTGTTGAAAGGTATAGAAGTACCTTGATAAATTGATTGGAAATCAATTGGAAATCACATTGACCCGGGAGTTTAAGAAGGGAATATATAATAATAAAGTCTTGCATTGCTGATCTATTCCTGTCTAGGATAAGCAGCTATCTCTGAGTTTGTTACTTAGAAGGTAAAAGCCTAAGCACAAAACCCTTCTCATCTCTTGTTTATCTTAGGTGCCAATCCAACTTTTGCCTTTGTCTTCCTGTTAGACATTGATAGGAGCTCTGGAGCTCCTAGCCTCTCACCAATTCCCTTCCATCTGTATCCCTCCCTTCACTCTCCTGTTCTTCATCCTTTGTCTTATCCTTTGCTAGGGAGAATTGGGCTAGGACTGCTTCTTAGATCATCCACCTTGCTGCTGCTGTAAGGCCCCTCCTAGACCTAGCTAGGTCCTTCCAGTTTGATGTCCCTGCCTCTCTGAAGAGTCTTTCTCTTGCTTCCTGTTTTTCAGAGCAGAAGATTAGGATGTGCTTCACTGTTGTTAAAAGGTATAGAAGTACCTTGACAAGTTGCATAGAAAGGAATTGGAAATCAGACTGGAAGATCACTAATACAGAATGTCTTGGGTATTCAAGAAGGGAATATATAAGACTGGATAATTTCCTTTGTAGTTAAAAAGAATCAAGCAGGCCTAGACATCTTGAACACTCCCTTTCCAACAGTTATAAGCCCGGGATAGCGTAGCTTTCAGTTAATAGAAGATCCATTCTTTGTCAACTTCAACTTAGAAGGACTTCAAGTTTTCCCCGCAAGCGTAGCACTACCTACCCCGCAAGCTTGGCATCGACTTCACCTCGTCTACAACCAGATCTGAAGGAGAAGAGGCCTGTTTCCGACTACGATATCTCGCCGGATATTAGACGTATGAGTACGCCGTTTTAACTGGAAGTAGAACAGACGATAGCGGTTCTATCTCTATAAACAGTATAACGATCTGAGGGATATTTGCATTGTTATAACGATAACAAGTAGTCGACTTAAAGATGTCTGAAGTCGGATCTATAGACGATATTAAGACCGAAAGATTCCCGATCCTTACAAAGGATAACTATAGGGAGTAGATTGACTTAGTAGAAGATGCCCTAATATCCAAGGGACTCTAGAAGTATACTATAGGTAGCATAGAAGAATTTGAAGACAGTTCTGAAAAGGAAGACTACTTAAGGAATGATGCAAAGGCAGTAATATTCTTAAAACAAGCAGTCGGAAGAGATAACAGAGTCTACCTAATAGGAATCCGAAGATCAAAGGATATCCTAGAGAAGTTGAAGGCGTTAAATGATGGGCCTATTGAAGAGAGGGTACAGTTCCTACTCTCTCAGTTCTTGTCACAGGCAGGGCCTGTGCCAACTGGATTCAGCTCAACAGCTTATGAATCAGGGCTGAAGCCTAAGTGTGGGGTTATGACTCAGGGAGGAACACTATTTCTTCTGTGCAAATTCTGATCCTTTTGTAGCTCCTTGAACCACCTCCTGTCTATAGGATACTTGGTATAGTTCTGTTAACTCTGAGAAAGACCTTGTCTGCAGCTATATCCACTCTTACTTGCCTGCCTGCCTGCTACCTGTGACAGTTCTACGGATTTAAAGGGCTCTCAACAGTTGATCTTAGTGCCAGTAGGTTAACGCAACTCCAGACCGAGATAGGAGGGCTTAAGCCTACAGAAAAACCTTCGGACTCCTCGAAGAAAGCAGTACTTATTAACACTCTAGGAACAGAGTTTCAAAGTACAGCCTTTGCCCTTAAAGCCGCCGGAATCTCGCAACTCAGTTTTGAAGATATTATACAACGGCTTAAGGAAGTTGAAGTGCTACAGGATACCTCAACCGGGTATCTCGCAGCATGTACAGGTCCCCGACTAAATAGTCAGTACGAGGTAGAACTGATTACTGCTTTCTGTGAGTCGCATACGCTGCGAAAGAGTAATCAGTGCGCTAAGCCACCGAGACCGGCGTACGTGATCTCCTTTTAGGGACTACCTACGAGGGTCCTACAACACTACCTATAACAACTGCCTCCCCTTCTTATAGAACTGTCCCCAGTTCCTTCGTAACTATATGAATTAGTAGGACTGCATTCCTACACGTATAGGATGGTCAGTAGTTCCTTGTAATAGGGAGGTGTCTAACCGGCGGTGCGTATGTGCGTTAGTTGCTCCTTCCCTATACGATACGTATATTGTAGATTTGTTTATTTTCCTATACGTATTTCCGCTATATCGCGTACTTAAAACACTTGCTTTGCGCACTCTTGTCGCACTCTCGTCACATACTCTTCACGGTCCCTTCGCGGCGCAATATAGCCACTACGCCTACTATACCTAGCCGTTCGTTCGGCTATACGCTACAGTTACTATACTGCAATCGTTGTATTCGTCGTCTTAAGGTAGATATAACTAATAAGTACTTATTGTATCGCGAGCGCTGTTCTTACGCCTTACCTTCGAGATGCTTACTAACCGTATATATATAGTCTAGCCCTGTAACGGGCAGTTTAGTGTATTGGCAAGGAAGTGTACAGTCTGCACTAGATCGCGGTATAAGTGCGTCGAGGTGGAGCAAGTACTCTACCCTTAGTTACGTACTGTAGTGGCCGCACGCGACGCACATATTGCCGCAGTGCGCTCCAGCAACACTGCGGAGCAGCAAGAGTAGTAGCAGAAATTCTCGGATGCTTGTGATTCTCTAGTTGCTGCCCTGGACCGGCTAGATCGCAACCGTAGTAAGGTAATTGGCGATCGCCGTACACCTCGTAAGTCGTTCGCTAGCGCTATAAGTATAAGTAGTAGTGCCTTCGAAGAGGCGCGGCTATTAGAGCTACAATCGCTCCGTCGTAGTATCCTTGCCTTGGTGGCTGTAGGCAAGGAGGTAAGCTTCCTCTCCGTTTTTACTACGCCTCTCCGTTGCTTTCTATGCTAATAGTATGCGTAGCTTGTGCGGATTACCGGCGGCAATGCAGAGGCTATTGATAGCATTCTAGGCCCCGACGCTCTAAACGTCGAGGAGGCGCCTTAGAAGGGTAAGGAATTGTCACTGCAGCCGCAGCAGCATAAGGAGGAGGACGAGGCTGATAGTAGCAGTAATAATGATGATACAGATAAGGTTCCAGGTAAGGATCCACAGGAGATGGAGGAATGAGATTATGCGGAGATGGTGAGGATCATGCGCTGCGCCTGCGCTGCATTGATGCGGCGTAGTATGGCAAGCATTTTCTTTTTTGTCTTCGAGATGGATAGCTTCTTGCGCCTCTTGCGCGGCGTGCATACGCCCATCTGGTTACCTGACTGTTCTCACCTCCCTGACCGCTTCCGCCTCCTATTGTTCCTTTTCCTTACTCCGCTATCCTTCTGCGCCTCGTGTTCGAGTATCGCGTTCCTCGTATGCGCGCAGTTCTCTTCCGGTTCCTAAGAGGTGTACTCTTCCGGCCAGCCTTCCCACTGTACCAGGTACCACTGTTTCCTAGCCTTCCGTTTTGAGTCTACAATAGCCTTTACTGTCTATTTACCGTTGTCCTCCGTAAGAGGTATGGGCTCCGCAGGCTCCTCTCCTGCTCGCTGTTGCTACGGCTCTAGCAAGGACACGTAGAAGACATTATGGATGCTGTATGAAGCTAGAAGCGCCAGTCGGTACGCTTGTAAGCCGACGGCGTCCCTAATACGGAACGGTCCTATAAACTTTGGACCTATCTTCTTCTTTAGGCCTAGCAGTCTTAGGTTCTTTGAAGACAATAGCACCTTGTCGCCTACCTTATAGCTCTATGGCCTTTGGCGGGAGTTCTGCGCTCTGAGTTGTATCTCCATTGCGTGTTGCCAGCGGCTCCTCAGCGTCTGATCTGCTTCTCGCATGCGCTTTACGGCTTCCGCTACAGCTGGCACTCTCCCTTCCCGCGACTCGTCCCGAGTCGGGGCTTTATGGATTTCCGGGTTCCAGCTATATACTACGCTGAAGGGGCTCATACGCAGCGTATAGTACACGCTATTATTAGCGGCAAACTCAGCCTGAGTTAGTAAGGAAGGCTACTCTTCTTGATTTTCGCTACAGTAGCAGCGTAGGTACTGTTCTAGGGTTTAGTTTATCCGTTCGGTTTGCCTATCAGTCTATAGGTAGAAGGCCGTACTTAGCCGGTGATTAATACGCGCTTTATATACGAAGTCGCTCCAGTATTAGCTCGTAAAGATTAAGCCTCGATCGGTAACAATTCCATCCGGAACTCCGTAGTAACGGATAATTTCATCCCGCAGTATATTCGCAAGGTCGACACTTGTGCAGCGCTTAGTTGTCGCAATATATCTGCTTATCTTTGAATATCGATCTACAATAACCAGTATTGTATCCACTGCTTGTCCCTTCATATTGCCTAGCGGCAGATCTATAATAAAATCTATCGTAATGTCCTACTAAGGGCGATTTAGTATAGGAAGCGCCTACGCTTCGCTATATAGACGATGGCGCCTCGTCTTCATCACTTGGCACACTAAGCAGGTCTTAACGTATTCAGCCGTATCTTTAGCTAGCGTTGGCCACCAGTACTTCCGCCGTAGTAGGGCTTCTATCTTATCTCGGCCAAAATAGCCTACTAGCTCGACGTTATAGTAGATTCGTATAAGTTGCGCCCGTAAGGCGCTGTTATTTAGCACGTATACCGTATCTTTGTAAAACTATAAGTCACTGTCTTCTTTCTACGCCTATACTTCACCTGCATTTTGTGCATTTTGCCGCAGTATAGCGAGTTCATCATCTCGTTGCTGCAATTGCCCAATTATATATACTAGGTCTTTATCTAGTCGCGATTAGAATAGATCTTCATATCTTGTTAGCGTATTATATAAAGCCCTGATTATTGGCACCGGCTGTAATTGTCTTGCGTTAAGAGGATCCGTACGCATATTCCATATTACGCGCACTCTCTTCACTAGCGGTGCTAGCTCTTCATCAGCACCCTATACCGCTAGCTTAGCCTGCAAGGTTAGGAGTAGCTAGCTCGCCGCCTACGTAGCGCCTTCGTAATCCGGTCGCCGTAATAGGCTATCTGCTAAGTTTGTACTCCTAGTGCGGTGTTTAATAACGAAGTCAAATACTGCTAAGTAGGTCGCCTACCGAGCTTAGCGACTATTTAACTGCTTTACTCCTATAAATCTACGTAGGTTGTTGTAATTAGTAAGCACTTATATCGTATGTTAGGCGCCTTCAAGGTAATAGCGAAACTGCTTAAACCCTTCTATAATAGCTAGCAGCTCTTGATCGTACGTTTCGTAGTTTACCTCCGCTAGTATCAACTTTCTTAACCAAAATGCAATAGGGTACTACCGCGTAGGTTGCCCGCCTTTGTCTAGCAGCTAAGATACAATTGCTGAAATAGCAAACTGCGAAGCGTTAGTTTCTAGGCGCAGCCTTGCGTTTAGCTGATAGTGTCGTAAGATAGGAGCCTCTGTAAAGGCTGCTTTGATCTTGCGAAACGCCTGCTCTTAAGCGTCGCCCTAGTTGATAGGGACTAGTTGCTTCCCTTTCTTGTTACCCTTAGTTAGGCTCGTTAGAGCGTGGACTATCTTTAAGTAAAATCGGATAAAGCAGCGGTAGAAGTTCGCAAATCCTAAGAAGGTCTGTACTTCCCGTACAGAAGTAGGCGTAGGCTACTCTTCTATTGTAGCTACCCTGCGCTTATCTATCGCTACGCCTTCGGTGCTTACAATGAAGCTAAGGAATTCAACTTCTGTAGCAAAGAACCTATACTTCTTACGGTTAGTATATAAAGCAAACTTACGTAGTTGCGCTAGCACCTCGCGGATATGCCGCATATGCTCCGCGTTCGAGTCGCTATATATAAGGATATCGTCCAGATATACTACGCAATAGGTATCAACTAAGCCTACGAGGGCTCGGTTAATGTAGGCTTAGAAGGTTGCTAGAGTATTAGTTAGCCTAAAAGGTATAACTAAATACTCAAAGTGACCGTATCGCGTGCGAAACGCAGTCTTCTACTCATCGCCTCGCTTGATAGGTATATGGTGATACGCATCCTTCAAGTCTAAGGTCGTATAGTATGTAGCTCGCCCGAGCCTATCCAGCGTCTCGCTGATAAGTGGCAACAGGTGCCGATTCTTCTAAGTTATCGCATTCAACCCGCGATAATCAACGCAGAGTCGTAGGGCCCTATCCTTCTTTGGCACAAAGAGGATAGGCGCACCCGCCTCGCTGGTGGATCGCCTGATCCATCCGTTCTTGAGCGCCGTCTCAAGATACTCCCGCAATACTTCCAACTCCTTCTGGGAGAGGTTGTAGAGCGGCCGATATAGAGGGCGTTGACCTGACTCCAGGTCAATCGCATGCTCTACGCCGTCGGGTCGCCTAAGTCTCGCAACGTCGTTGTACTCAAACACGTCTGCGAAGTCTCTCAGCGCTTCCGGTAAGTCCTCCATCTCGGAGACCCCTACCGACCCCGGCCCAGGCTGTAGGAATACTGCCA
The DNA here is from genome assembly GCA_003545705.1 of Acidomyces sp. 'richmondensis'. Classification (NCBI taxonomy): domain Eukaryota; kingdom Fungi; phylum Ascomycota; class Dothideomycetes; order Mycosphaerellales; family Teratosphaeriaceae; genus Acidomyces; species Acidomyces sp. 'richmondensis'. Next base: position 1,065,286 of record QVLQ01000010.1, on the reverse strand, counting down.
GTACCTTCGAAGCCTTACGCAAATCCCGTAGGAATGCCCGTAGTTCTCGCACACGAGTCGCCGGCAACTCGCTCGCGTCGGAATACTACCAATAGTTATTGCGGCTATTAACTACGACTCCGTATTAACGCCTCTACGGCCGTCTAAGGAGGATCTCCCGTCTAGGGAGGTCAGCTCTATAGAAGGTACTTATTGTTATGCGCTCTGTCCCTAAGGAGTCTGTAAGCCGTATGCGTATCCGGTACGCGCCGTAACAGTGTCCCTTCTCACCTCGAAAGGACTCCATCGCCGGAAGAGGCGCCTCTTCCAGCCGTCGAAGGCCATACTCCAGTGCAACTTACTAGGAGATGACGTTCACATCCGCCCCATTATCCAGGATGCAGTCTACTGGCGTGCTACGCCCCTGCGCCTCTAAGGCGCCTTGCAAGCGTTTTGCCGGCCAGGACTCTACTCCTTGTTCGATTGAGGTCTTATAGATCCGGCGAATTGCCTGGTCACTTACTGACCCTGCCGCCTGTAGACGCGTCTTCTTAGGTCGCCTTAATAGCTCCGCACCTGCGGCTACCTTGCGTACCCTACGTCTATCATCCTACAGGTACCTGTTAGGACATCCGGAACGGAAGTGTCCCTTCTGCTTGCAGCCCTAACACCTGTCCCTTTCATCGCCTTCGCCTGCATCGCGCAGGCGTGGCGCCTTAGGAGTACTGGTGTCTGCTTGACGCCCGCCGGGCAAAGGCCACCGCCTTTTCAAATCTCCTCGCTGCCGACCCTTTAAGGCTTCGGTGCCTTGCTTGTGTAGAGGAGCAACAGGATAACTCTGTTTGTTAGTAGCCTCGATCCTTATTGCTAGCGATATAAGGTCCTTACGTATTGCCGGCATTGCGTAATATGTAATAATATCCGAGCGCAGCTTTGGCCTCAGTTTCGCAAGAAGGTGCCGCGTACGCTGCTCCGGCGTATAAGACGTGAGTTGCTCCTCCAGAGTTGCCAGTTCTGCAGTAAACGCTTGTACGGTTTGATTTTCTCCCTGTCTTGCATCATTATACGCTACGATGACGCTTAGCATGCGGTTCACCGGGTCCTCTACCGCGTCGTAGATAAACTGCTTGAAATTCTCCTATATATGCTTCTCAAGATTACCTATACAATAGGAGTGATGCTACGTCTCGCGCGGTTTGCCTACGAGGAACATAACACCGTATAGCACTTTCTCGCGCTCCATTAAGTAAGCTTATCCGAACAGCGCAAAGACCAGCTCTAGCGTCCGGATGAAATCGCGAGCTTCCTTTAGAGTTTTCCCTCGGAAAGGCTCTAGTTCTTTTAACTTCATTCGCCCGGCACGGCTGGTAGACCTCTGCGGTGAGCATGCGCTGCGTAAGGCGCTTGTGCCTCTCGTGCTCATAAGGTCTTCGGGAGAGTCTTCCAGCTCGGAGGCTCTACTGGTGCGACTAGCGCGCCGCCGCTGTCGTACTTCAGCAAGGCGTTCTTCCAGTTCCTCGATTTCCAGCTATTGCGCTAATGCCTCGCGCCTTTGTCGTAGGCGCTTCGCTTGTTCCTTATCTGGTTCCAAGCCAGTATTTGGAGTGCGTTCAGTTATTAGCGTAGCGGATTGTTCGTGGTTATCGCGCACTTCCAGCGCTAGTAGTTCACGACCGTAAGCCTAGATCGAGGGTTCCATTGGGCCTGTACGGGTTGCGAATAAGGGGGAGTAATCAGAACTGCTACAGGATACCTCAACCGGGTATCTCGCAGTGTGTACAGGTCCCCGACTAAACAGTCAGTACGAGGTAGAACTGATTACTGCTTTCTGTGAGTCGCATGCGCTGCAAAAGAGTAATCAGTGCGCCAAGCCACCGAGACCGGCGCACGTGATCTCCTTTTGGGGACTACCCACGAGGGTCCTACAACACCTCCTGTAACATGAAGCCTCATTAAGCAGCGCTACCGAGGATATCGCCTAAATAACAAAGGGGAATAAGAGATTCCTAAGGGAAAAGGTCACTATACGGAATAGTATATCAAGTGAGAAACCCGCTACTACCTGCTTCTACTGTAAGAAGAAGGGGCACATTATAGAAACCTGCCGTAAACGGATAGCGGATGAAAAGGCAACAAATCAGACGACGGATAGCAATTAAGTAAGAGCTACTACTACTACCGCCGTAGCCTAGAATACGACCTACTCGACGGCCGCTCTAATAGCGCTTAAGATAACACCTAATACTAGACAGACAGACTGTGTAAGGGGTGTCCAGCCACACTACCAGGGAGTAGCTAGCAAAGACGGGTTTTTGGCAGCGTGAAGGGACACAGGTGTAGTAGAGGCAATACAGGTACAGGCTGGTCAATGAACGAACATATGAACGTGTTCGCGTCGTTTGCCGGCGAACGAACAAACGAACGTGTCACAGGCAAGGCCTGTGCCAACTGGATTCAGCTCAACAGCTTATGAATCAGGTCTGAAGCCCAAGTGTGGGGTTATGACTCAGGGAGGAACACTATTTCTTCTGTGCAAATTCTGATCCTTTTGTGGCTCCTTGAGCCACCTCCTGTCTATAGGATACTTGGTACAGTTCTGTTAACTCTGAGAAATACCTTGTCTGCAGCTATATCCACTCTTACCTGCCTGCCTGCCTGCTACCTGTGACATTAGGTGGCTCCTCCTTGGATATGGCTGACCTAACCCCTGAACTGCCTCTGGTACCTTCTTCTGAGGAAGAGTTCCTAGAACATGTTAAGGCTAACCCCTCTGCCTGGTATCAATATTGTGAAGCTGCTGCAATAGCTTTAGGAGAGAATAAGAAAAATATCTTTGAACTGAAGAATCAGCTTCAAGCAGCACAAGATAAGAAGGGACAACTGTCTAAATTAAGGGACCAGCTTCAAGTGGTGCAAGATAAGAATAAACAGCTCTCTACTATTATTGAATTCCAGAAGGAGCAGTTTAAGGACTTACAGCAACAAGTAATAACCGCTGTAGTGTCTAAGGAAAAGGCTACTATCTCTCCTACTACTGGACTGGAAACCCCTATTCTAGCCACTTCGACCCCTAATGCTCAGGATACTCCTACTGCTGGTACCCCTCTGGCTTCCGTAAACACTGCCCTCTCCGAGAGACTCCCAGACCCGGATAAATTTGCTGGAGAAAGGAGTGACCTCCGCCGCTTTGTCTCCCAAATACGCGAGAAGATGCTGGTTAATAGGGACCGCTTTCCTACGCCACTAGCCCGTATGTCCTATGTTACAAGCCGCCTCTCTGGTACTCCTTATGCGCAGATACTACCGTATATCAAGGATGGAGCCTGCTGCCTCCCGGACTATGGAGACATCCTAGATATCTTGGAGCGTGCATACGGGGATCCTAATCGCGTTAATACTGCTCGCACAAAGCTCTTCCGGTTAAGGCAAGCTAATAAGGAGTTCTCTGTCTTCTTTGCTGAGTTTCAGCGGCTAGGCCTTGAAGCAGAAATGACTGATGAGTCCTTAGCTACACTGTTGGAGCAAGCTGTCTCTAAGGAGATAAAGGGAATGCTAGTTCACAGTCCTCCACCTAGCCGACAATATCTGGCTCTTGCTGGCCACCTTCAAGATCTCGAGAACCGCCACCGCTATTATATTCCAGCTATTTCCCCAGCCCCAGTTAGATCATATGCCGCTGTAGCCGCAGCTGAGCCCTACCCTGGAGCACGCCAAAATATTAAGCCTGTTCAAGACCCTGTTAGCCCTAGCAGCTCCTTTGGGGGGAACCTATGGACCTAGGAATTCAGCGCCGATATAGAGTATCTGATAGGGAAACCGGAAACTGCTTCCGCTGTCATAAACCAGGCCATTATGTACGACAGTGCCCTTACCCAGACACTCGCATTAAGCCCTCCAGGACAGGAAGCCCAACTTCTGGCCATTCCCGGATTCAGGGGATCCATACTGATTCCCCGTCGTTAACATCTGTTCAGCATCCTCCGTCAACCGGTTCAGAGCCGACCACTGCTACTCATACAATTGCTAGCCCGCCTCCGTCGGAAAACGCCTCACGCCTGGATTAAGCCGCTTCCAGGCGTTAGGGGGCTGCGCACCGTTATCCAGCTCTATCAATACCTGTATAGGAAGACCCGCTGAGAGACCTGCTGAGAAACCTGCTAAGAGACCTACCGAGGGGCCTGCTGAGAGACCTGCTGAGAAACTTGTCGAAGGATCTGCTGAGAAACCTGCTGAAAGACCCGCTGAAAACCTGCGTAAGACAGCCATAAGGAAACACGCTAGGGAATCCGCCCTATTGTTAGATGTCCCTGATACCCTGAGAATCTCTAATGCCGCTATACATGGAATCCCTATTGAAGAGGAATTCCAGAGGTCTAGCGCACCTATCTTACCATCCGCAATCCGTATTGGACAAGAAGAAATCAGCACATATTCACTCCTAGATAGCGGTTGCGAGGGGTATTCTTTTGTTGATCTAGACTGGGCCCAAGAGAAGGGCATTCCATTACACCTGCTCCAGAAGCCATTTAGACTTACTGGATATGATGGCGAAGGAAAGGACTGCCGTATAGTACGACACTACGCCTCCTGCACCTTTAGTATTGGAGATCACGTTGAAGAGAATATGGTTATGTTTGCGACACCACTAGCCCATTATCATACTATCCTTGGAGAGCCATGGCTAGAGAAGCATGACCCCCAGATTAGTTGGGGAGGCCGCACTGTTACGTTTACTAGCAACTACTGCCAGAAGCACTGCAATACGCCAAATAGACCCCAGAAACAGCATATGCTTAGGGACTTACCAGAAAAGACAACACCTAAGTACCTGCCAGACCGGCCTTCTGGAGTCCGGCCTATTAATATCGCCGCTGTTAGCCTAGACGCCTGCCGCCGTTTTGCGCACCAAGGGTGTGATATCTTTATCGCAACAATTGAGGACATAGATGAGATTCTAGACAAAAATGGCCAACCTAGCCCGGAACCTGAGGTCCTAGAACAACTACCTGAAGAAATCCGAGACTTTGCAGACGTGTTCTCACCAAAAAAGGCAGACCGCCTACCGCCCCACCGTCCGTATGACCATGAAATCCGCCTGCTCCCCGGGAAGGACTTACCCTTTGGGCCTTTATACTCAATGTCTCGCGATGAGCTTAAGGCCCTTCGGGAGTGGTTAGATGAAAACCTGAAGAAAGGATTTATACGCCCTAGTTCCTCACCCGTTGCTTCTCCGGTCTTATTTGTGAAAAAGCCCGGAGGAGGGTTACGACTCTGTATTGACTTCCGGTCTCTTAACAACATCTCGGTAAAAGACCGGTACCCGTTACCGCTTATTAAGGAGACTCTGAATAACCTACAGGGTATGAAATATTTCTCTAAGATCGATATTGTATCCGCCTTTAACAATATCCGGATGAAGGAGGGACAGGAGTATCTGACAGCTTTCCGTACCCGTTTTGGCCTGTTTGAGTCCTTAGTTATGCCATTTGGACTAACAGGTGCCCCAGCAACCTTCCAGAGGTTTATTAACGATACTCTCCGCCAGTACCTAGACCAGTTCTGCTCAGCTTACCTAGATGACATTCTGATTTACAGCAAGACACGAGAAGAGCATATAGAACACGTGCGGAAGGTCCTTATGCAATTACGTGAAGCTGGCCTCTTTGCAAAGATTTCAAAGTGTGAGTTTTTTGTCCAGAAGACTAAGTTCTTAGGGCTTATTATTGGACGGGATGGTATCCAGATGGATCCAGAAAAGGTTAAGACAATAAAGGAGTGGCCAATTCCAAGTTGCCTTACAGATGTCCAGGCCTTTATCGGATTTGCGAACTTTTACCGCCGCTTTATCCGGGACTTCTCAAAGATCATTTCGCCTTTAGTTCAGCTTACACAGAAGAATGTTAAGTTTGAATGGACGACAGCCTGCCAATCTGCCTTTGACCGCTTAAAAGATGCATTTACCTCTGCGCCTATTCTGATGCCCTTTGACTGGACTAAGGAGGTTATACTGGAAACAGATGCTTCGGACTATGTCTCAGCAGGAGTGCTCTCCCAGTATGGAGATGATGGAGCCCTGAGGCCAGTAGCCTTTTTCTCTAAGAAACACTCTGCGACAGAGTGCAACTATGAGATCTATGATAAGGAGCTACTTGCTATCATCCGCTGTTTTGAGGAATGGAGGCCTGAACTAGAAGGAGCAGAACACCCTATTAGGATCTTAACAGACCATCGGAACCTGGAGTATTTTACTACATCTAAGCTACTAAACCGCCGTCAAGCCCGTTGGTCTGAGTTCCTATCTCGGTTTAACTTCCGTATTCAGTACCGGCCTGGTAAACAAGGACAGAAGCCTGACTCGCTTACAAGGAGGTCTGAAGACCTCCCTAGAGAGGGGGACGAACGCTTAAGGCACCAAAGCCAAGTAGTCTTAAAGAGGGAGAATTTTGTAACAGACCCGCAGCCTACTATTGGAAAAAGAGTGCGGTTCAAAGCTTCCTGATAATATACAAGCCCTAGAAGATAGCGAAAGCAACTCAACTAGTACTGATATACAGGAGATAGCAACTCTGACCCGAGTGCGTATCGCAGCTATCTTGCTCCCAGACGCTATTCAGGAACGTTTTATATATGGATACCAGCATGACCAGAACCTGCTCTCGGTCCTAGAGGCTCTTCGACAAGGGAAGTCTAAGCACCCCTTTCTGCAACTTAGCCAGTGTGAAATCCGGAACGAGTTCCTGTATTATCGGGATCGGCTATATGTCCCGGACGACGATGAACTCCGGGCTACAATTGTCCGCCTCTGCCATGAGGACCCGGCCGCTGGACACCCCGGACGAGCGAGAACCTACGCTTTGCTATCAAGGGAATATTACTGGAAGGGAATGAGCTCCTTTGTCCGCCGCTGGGTTCGGAACTGCTATACCTGCCGCCGAACCAAATCTTTCCGTGTAGGGTACCAAGGCCATTTACAACCTTTACCCGTCCCACAGAAGGCCTGGCTGGATATCTCTATGGATTTTATAGTAGGGCTTCCGGAATCTGAGGGTTTTGATACTATTTGGGTGGTAGTAGACCGCCTAACTAAGATGCGGCACTATATACCATGTTATAGTACTGACGGCTCAGAAGAACTTGCTCGGCTCTTTGTTAAGTACATCGCTAGATACCACGGCCTTCCAGAAACAATTGTCTCAGACCGGGGACCTCAGTTTATCTCAGACTTCTGGAAGCATATTACAGCTCGTTGGAAGACTTCAGCACGACTCTCAACAGCGTATCACCCCGAGACAGACGGCCAGACTGAACGGATAAACGCAATCCTAGAAGACCACCTCCGGAGTTATGTAGCCTATTTACAGGACGACTGGGTAGAATGGTTGCCGTTAGCTGAGTTCTCTGCCAACTCCCTACCTTCCGAGACTACTGGAGTATCCCCTTTCTTTGCGAATTATGGATTTAACCCGCGTATTGGAGTGGAACCAATTGATACTACCCGACAACCTGAGAGCCGCGATGCAGAAGACTTTGCTGCCGATATGTCTAACATTACCGCCTACCTACAAGAGGCTATGCTGTTATCCCAGAGCCGATATGAGGAATATGCCAATCAAGACCGGAAGACTATCCCTAGATACCAGGTAGGCCAGTATGTCTGGTTAGACGCACGAAATATCCGCACACTTCGTCCAGTAAAGAAGCTAGATTGGAAAAATCTGGGCCCATTTAAGATTGCACAAGTTCTAGGACCCTATACATATAGGCTCGACCTCCCCGCTTCTATACGGATCCACCCTGTATTCAATGCTCACCTGCTGCACCCTGTTAGCAATGATGCGCTACCCTACCAGTCCCAGGCACCACCACCACCAGTTGAGGTAGATGGGGTAGAAGAATGGGAAGTAGAGGATATTGTGGATTCTATTACAGACCGCCGGGGGCAGGGCGGGAAACAGAGGGTAAAATATGTAGTGAAGTGGAAGGGGTACGACATACCTACTAGGGAACCAGCCAACACAATCTGGGAAGATGTACCTGACCTAGTCCGGAATTTCCACCGCCGCTACCCAAATAAGCCTCGGCCAGACTTTGTACATTAGCAGATCTGGTAGGATATCGGTTTCGCGGAGCTCAACCTAAAGGAGGGGGGTAATGTCACAGGCAAGGCCTGTGCCAACTGGATTCAGCTCAACAGCTTATGAATCAGGTCTGAAGCCCAAGTGTGGGGTTATGACTCAGGGAGGAACACTATTTCTTCTGTGCAAATTCTGATCCTTTTGTGGCTCCTTGAGCCACCTCCTGTCTATAGGATACTTGGTACAGTTCTGTTAACTCTGAGAAATACCTTGTCTGCAGCTATATCCACTCTTACCTGCCTGCCTGCCTGCTACCTGTGACAGAACGGACTATGCCAACATATAAAGGCTAAGTGCTTTAACTGTGGCGGCAAACACACGGCGGACTCTAAGGACTGCGAGACCTACCTAACTATTAGAAATGTTAGAAAGGAATCTTAAAGTCCTTCAAATAAACGTGAACCGGAGCTCCTTAGCAACAGAAGGGGCTCTAGAATATGCTAGAGATCTGGAGATAGACCTTATAGCAGTTCAAGAGCTATAGATAACTAGCGATAATGGAAACGACTACAGAAAAGCGCGCTCTATAACGCACCCGAGCTATAACCATATAGTACCAAGTCCTACTAGACCGAGTACGAGGCCCCGAACCCTCCTATACTTTAGGAGAGACCTAGGACTGGAGCTAGTACAAAAAGACCTCGGAGACTCAGACCTTCAGTCTATAGATATTAGGGATAAGCGGAACTAGCTAACCCTACTAAATATCTATAATGAAAGGGACGTGAATAATATCTGGACATTAGACAGAACACTCTGCAAGCTCCCTATACTTAAGAGCACTATACTTCTAGAGGGTTTTAATATACACTATCCAGTTTGGGAACCTAGTACAGGTAGCCCTAGCCCTAGAGCTCAACTATTTAAAGAGTAGCTAGATAGTAAGGACCTTTACCTATCTAACAGGATTGGAGAAGAGACCTTTTTTAGACTACATCTAGATAGAGGGAGCGTCCTAGACCTTACCTTTATAAGAGGGATCGAGACTGTAAACTAGCAAACAACTCCAAATATAGGATTAGACTATCTAGGGATTACCTTTACAATAAGGGGGTCTAAGGACTCTAACTGCCTCTATACGACGTCCCTAGGCAATAGGTTCAATACTAAAAAGGCGGATTGGACACTCTTTAATAAAACCCTTAAAGAGGAAGCTGCTAAGAGCCCCTACCTTAGAGCAGCAATAGTAATAAGCAATATACGGCCTGAAGAAATACTAGAAGGAAAAGCATACCCTATAATAGAACACCTAGACAAAGCAGCTTTAGCCCTTACTAAGGCTATTTAGACGGCGTTAACAAAGAGCATTCCCTTACTAAAGTTAAGCCTAAGATCAAAGCCCTAGTAGAATAGCAAACTAAAAGTCCTTAGAAAGGCATATAACAAGGCCTACCGAGCCCTTAGGCGCTGCTCTAAGCACCTAGAAGATATCTCTGAGTTCAACTAGTATAGAGAATCCTATAAGACCTTAAGGATTGATTGATTGATTGATTGATTATTCCATTTAACGTCCTATAGAAGTCTATGACTATGAAAGACGGCTCATCCCAGAGCGGTTTATATTTTTCCCATTTTATAACGCCAAATGTAGATAAGGAAATTGTGGGGCTTAAGAGCCCTAGGGGCGCGGAGCGCAATCAATCTGTATCCTCCTCTTCTTCCCTAGGTAGCCTACTGAGGTACCAACCCCTAGTAGCTATCCTAGTTGCATCTATAAAGTGACGCGTAAGCTTTCCGCCTTTTCTAGTATGTAGTGTCGTGGGGATTGACCGCAGGCAGGTTGGGTTGTGGCGGCAGGCGGAAGCGGTGGTGGCACACCCGCCACGGTAGCTGAGCTTTCCGACACACACACACATACACACACACAGTTACACAGCGAACACAGACAGACAGAACACAGACAGACAGACACACAGACAGACAGACAGACAGACATTGTATTCTTGTACATGTAGATACACACACGTATCATCATTCACCTTTAAAACCTGCATGCATGACCCAGAAGAGCCTACACACACAAACGTACACCCAGACAGCCAGACAGCCAGACAGGCCGGCCTTGTATCATACGCTAATGCGACGTTCACTGATCTACTGAGCTGGTTGCCTACTCGACCTACGCGTGATACGCTCCCTTCCAGGACGACGGACACTCAGGACGTCCTACTCCACGACAATAGGAGGTGGCTTAAGGAGCTACAAAAGGATCAGAATTTGTATAGAAGAAATAGTGTTCCTCCCTAAGTCATAACCCCACACTTAGGCTTCAGCCCTGATTCATGAGCTGTTGAGCTGAATCCAGTTGGCACAGGCCTTGCCTGTGACAGTAAGTGCCTAATTGATTGATTGATTGATTATTCCATTTAACATCCTATAGAAGTCTATGACTATGAAAGACGGCTCATTCTAGAGCAGTTAGTTTATATTTTTCCCATTTTATAACGCCAAATGTAGATAAGGAAATTGTGGGGCTTAAGAGCCCTGAGTAAGTGCCTAAGTATATACTATTTTTAAAATCTATTAGGCGTATTGCAGTACTTCTCGCAGTAGTTGCTAGTAAATGCTACAGTTCGGCCTCCCTAACTAACCTAGGGGTCATGCTTCTCTAACTAGGGCTCTCTAAGGATAGTATAATAATAGGCTAGTAGTGTTGCAAACATAACTATATTCTCCTTAACGTAATCTCTAATACTGAAGGTATAGGAGGCGTAGTGTCGTACTATACGGCAGTTCTTTCCTTCGCTATTATATCTAGTAAGTCTAAATAGCTTCTAGAGCAGGTTAAATGGAATGCCCTTCTCTTAGGCCCAGTCTAAATCAATAAAAGAATACCTCGTACACCCGCTATCTAGGAGTGAATACGTATTGATTTCTTCTAGTCCAATACGGATTGCAGATAATAAGATAGGTGCGCTAGACCTCTGAAATTTTTCTTCAATAGGGATTCCATATATAGCAGCATTAGAGGTTCTCAGGGTATCGGGGGCACCTAGCAGTAGTGCAGGTTTCTTAACTTGTTTCCTTATTGCTGTCCTTCGTAGGTTTTCAACGGGTCTCTTAGCAGGTTTCTCAGCACGTCCCTTAACAGGTTTTTCAGCGGGTTCCCTAGCAGGTCCTCGAACAGGTCTCTTCGTAGGTATCTTAGCGGGTCCTCTTATACAGGACCCCAGGGCTCTTAAGCCCCACAATTTCCTTATCTATATTTGGCGTTATAAAGTGGGAAAAATATAAACAAACTGCTCTAGAATGAGCCGTCTGTCACAGGCAAGGCCTATACTATCTGGACTCAGCTCAGCTGCCTATGAATCAGGGCTGAAGCCCAAGTGTGGGGTTATGACTCAGGGAGGAACACTATTTCTTCTGTGCAAATTCTGATCCTTTTGTAACCCTTGGAGCTACCTCTTGTCAGATAGGTACACTGTATACTTGTTGATCTGCCAGTCATCTCAGTTTCCTCAGTTGCAGCTATACCAACATCTGCCTATCTGCCTGACACCCGTGACACTAGGTAGCTCCCTCTCTTTGGTATGGCTGCAGATACCACTGAAGAGCCTTCCCTGGTGGATTCTGTAGCACAATTTATGGGGTAAAAGACTATGTCATCTTTGGAGAGTCTTGGACACCAGACCCGAAAATAGGACACCAGACCAGACCCGATACCAGATCAGACCCGATACCAGACCCGACATCAGATCAGAAATCAGACCCGACATCAGATCAGAAATCAGACCCGACATCAGATCAGAAATCAGACCCGACACCAGACCTGAAAGTAGGACACCAGATGAGACACCAGACCCGATACCAGATGAGACCCGATACCAGACCCGACACCAAACCAGACATCAGACCCGATACCAGATCAGACCAGAAATCAGACCCCACACCAGACCTGAAAGTAGGACACTAGATGAGACACCAGACCCGATACCAGATTAGACCCGATACCAGACCCGACACGCGATTAGACACCAGACCTGATACAAGATCAGACATGAGACCTGGCACCAGTTCAGACATTAGATCAGAATGTGGACACTAGATAAGACACCCAAAATCAGACCTGATATCAGAATGATCACCAGTTCAGATACCAGATTGACACTAGACCCAAAAACAGACCCGAAAATCAGACAACAGATCGGATACTAGATCAGATGAGAGACCAGTCCAGTTCGGTTTCGCGGAGCTCAACCTAAAGGAGGGGGATAGTGTCACAGGCAAGGCCTATACTATCTGGACTCAGCTCAGCTGCCTATGAATCAGGGCTGAAGCCCAAGTGTGGGGTTATGACTCAGGGAGGAACACTATTTCTTCTGTGCAAATTCTGATCCTTTTGTAACCCTTGGAGCTACCTCTTGTCAGATAGGTACACTGTATACTTGTTGATCTGCCAGTCATCTCAGTTTCCTCAGTTGCAGCTATACCAACATCTGCCTATCTGCCTGACACCCGTGACACCGTCTTTCATAGTCATAGACTTCTATAGTACGTTAAATGGAATAATCAATCAATCAACCGATGAACTCCGGGCTACAATTGTACGCCTCTGCTATAAAGACCCTGCTGCTGGACACCCTAGACGAGCAAGAACCTATGCTTTGTTATTAAGAGAATATTACTGGAAGGGAATGAGCTCCTTTGTCCGCCGCTAGGTCCGGAACTGCTATACTTGCCGCCGAACCAAATCCTTCCATATAGGGTATTAAAGCCATTTGCAACCCTTACCCATTCCACAGAAGGCCTAGCTGGATATCTCTATAGATTTCATAATAGGGCTTCCGGAATCCGAGGGTTTTGATACTATTTAGGTAGTAGTAGACCGCCTAACCAAGATGCGGCACTATATACTATGTTATAGTACCGATAGCTTAGAAGAACTTGCTCGGCTCTTTGTTAAGTACATAGCTAGATACTACGGCCTTCTAGAAACAATTGTCTTAGACCGGGGACCTCAGTTTATCTCAGACTTCTAGAAGCATATTATAGCTTGTTAGAAGACTTCAGTACGACTCTTAACAGCCTATTACCTTAAGACAGACGGCTAGACTGAATGGATAAACGCAATCCTAGAAGACTACCTCCGGAGTTATATAGCCTATTTATAGGACGATTAGGTAGAATAGTTGCCGTTAGCTGAGTTCTCTGCCAACTCCCTGCCTTCAGAGACTCCTGGAGTATCCCCTTTCTTTGCGAATTATGGATTTAACCCGCGTATTAGAGTGGAACCAATTGATACTACCCGACAACCTAAGAGCCGCGATGCAGAAGACTTTGCTGCCGATATGTCTAACATCACCGCCTACCTACAAGAGGCTATACTGTTATCCTAGAGCCGATATGAAGAATATGCCAATCAAGGCCGGAAGACTATTCCTAGATACTAGGTAGGCCAGTATGTCTAGTTAGACGTACGAAATATCCGTACGCTTCGCTTAGTAAAGAAGCTGGATTGGAAGAATCTGGGTAGCAAAGCCGAAGCGATGGAAGACCGAGCCATCTGTGTCGTTGTAGACTGCGGCGTGGTGGAGCCGGATGCCTTGAGGCGTTGTAAAGCTGAAGACGGGGACATGTTTGCCTTCATTGCGGTCTACGAGCAGTTTGTTGAATTCGTCGGCTTCGGTAATGCGTCCCTCGTAGCGATAGTCGGCGACACCATAATATTTGCTCAGAAACTGCTCAGTAGAATTGACCTCCCGCTTTACAGTGGACCTGTCGACGGGTTCCATGTATACCATGGACTGTTTTAACAATTTGAGCTCCGTCTTTTGTTGATGAGAGTTCTGCAGAGCGGCAACCACTCCAATAGATGCTATAGCGGCGAGGACACATCCCCCTATAGCAATTGGTCCTGCAGACACACAAGCAGGACCGTAACTGGCAAATGCAGCGCCGGCACCGGCGATAATGGCAGTTCCGATGCACCATCTGAAGAAGCCTCGCTCATAGACATATGCCGATACTGGATAATCAGGCCTCAGCTGCAGAGCGGTGTCCCGCGGAGCAACAAGGGGTAGGCCGGGATGGTGGGAAGCGCCAGCGACCAGGAGTGTGCATGTCAATGCTGCACCTATCAAGCAAGCAGCGAAGGTGAGAGACCTTCGTTTCCTGTTCTGTTCATCTTTGCAATGGGGTTGGATCTGGCTCTCGAGTTGAATGAAGGACATTGCGAAAGATGCTCGATGTTGCTGATGAAGATTCCGAACAATCGAAAGAGGACCCATCTACTTTATGTCTTTCATCATGGCGTTAGATTAGATTGCGGGGATATCATGACTATGCAATGTTGGTACCATCTGCCACGCGTCACACGATCACGCAGACTGCTTGTATGCTCAAAACGGAAAAGGGAGCGGCGCAGGTATGCTGTGGGCTGACGTTGTCACACTTCCCAACTGCATGGCCTCATAGCAGATGCGAGTCGCTTCTCCGCTCGTCACTGCATTTCGCCTTGCATTCTGTTGCTGTAGTTTGGAGGAAAAGTGACGTATTTGGAACTTTTGAATGCAATTACCAGCGTGAATTCTGAAAAAGATGCGCGTGCAGAGGATACCGTAATGTTGCTAGAGAAATAATTACGTCCGTATGTCTTCGAAGTCCATGGCCAGAATCAATGATGTCGACAGACTACTTCGCTGTGTCTGTGATATTGCCGGCAGCCCGCTTCAATCCACAAGCAGCCTGCCTTCTGTAGAGCCCGCGGTGGACAGCCACGCTCGTCGTAAAAGCAACCCCCACGCAATCGTGGCAAGCGTCAAAAACACCCAAAACATCAGATCCCTCCAGTCGGACACCACGGCTCGTATGTGCATTATGCCCAAGATCGCAGCCACGATACCAAATGGCCAAAACATCAGGTTCACCCAGATCGGCGCCTCCTCCCACCTGTCGGTCATGGAAAAGCGGATCCATGAAGCAACCGCTTGGATTATCGCGCAGATGCACAATGCCAATGTCCAGTAAGGATGAAAACCGGAAGTGTCCTTGGCCGCGTCGCTCAGGTCGTCTACGAATGCCATCTCGGACGGCTCTGCCGCTATATCCTGTTGTCGTGTTGGATTGCGGCCGAGTTGCTACAAAGCAAGCGTGAAGATTGTTTGTTGTAATTGCAAGGTCGTAGAAGAGACAGACGCGCTGCAAAATGTCGTAGAGGGTAAAATCGCACGCGCGGCAGTACTTGTATCACGGCCACGTCACCTCACGTGAACATAAGCTTCAGCGGCTCCGACTTCGGCTCCAAATTTTTTCCGATAGCCAATAAGGTCGCAGAAGGTTTGATAGACATTTACTCCGTAGCACATACCTAACCGATAGGATGCCTTAGATTCTGGTGCTAGACACCAGGAATCTACCCTAGATTAGGGGAATTGATTGATTGATTGATTGATTGATTATTCCATTTAATGTCCTATAGAAGTCTATAACTATGAAAGACGGCTCATTCTAGAGCAGTTTGTTTATATTTTTCCCATTTTATAACGCCAAATGTAGATAAGGAAATTGTAGGGCTTAAGAGCCCTAGGGGCGCAGAGCGCAATCAATCTGTATCCTCCTCTTCTTCCCTAGGTAGCCTACTGAGATGCCAACCCCTAGTAGCTATCCTAGTTGCGTCTATAAAGTGACGCGTAAGCTTTCCGCCTTTACTAGTATATAGTAGTAGGGGAAGTGTTAGCAGTTTGACGTTAAGAGCGTCAAACTCCTTCCGCTCCTCCTTATATAACCTGCATTCTAGTAGTAGGTGTCTAGGTGTCTCTTTCCTTAAGTACCTATATAAGTCATTCTCTGTATGTCCAAGCTTATTTAAGTATCCTTTAATGTATCTATGCCCTAGCTTAAGCTGGAAGAAGGCGCTATTAACCTGACGGCTTACTCCCTAAGGTCCTAAAGAAGGCTGTAGGGATAGCTTCCAATCGTAGAGTCGGCTATAGCTTAGCGGGTTGCCCTTAGGATCTGATATCTGTTTTGTCTTATATATATTTAGTAATCTTTTCCAATCGGCAACTGCCTAATTGTTAATTAGACGAATAACTAAGGTTCGAGCTTAAGTAGGTATAGGTGTAGGTATAGTTCTAGGCGGCTAGGGTTCGCTAAGCTGTCTTTGTCCATTTAGAGGTCCTCTAGGTTTTGGGGGTTCTGTAGGCTCTCTCCAGGGAGGGTTATGATAGGGGTCAAGCCGGGTAATATAGTAACAGAGGTCATCTTTATCCAGATGGTCTAGGTCCTCTATTAGCCTCTGAAGCTGTATTAGTTTAGAGGATCTGTTAGATGCTCTAATAGCCTTAATCCGAGTCGTAATAGGGTGTTGCTGATGTACTTATAGGCAGCGTAAGGCGTATAGGTGTCGGGACCTAGTAAGCCGGATTGAGGGTGGTAATAGGCTGGCCTCTACTTCACACGGTTGTGATGGCGCCGTCTTAAAAACTCCTAGGATTTTCTTAGTAGCCGCATTTTGGATAGCCTATAAGGGCTTAGCTTGTTCTGTTGATCCGTTAGACCATATAGGGGATCTATAGTTAGCAATACTGATAATGCACGCACAGTATAGTTGCCTTAGAGCTTTAGCGGATAGGCCCCTTCCAGTATAAGCTAGTCTCTCTAGTCTCAAGAATGCTTGTCTTACCTGTAATGCTCGTATTCGGATGTGTTCTTTAAAGGTTAAATAGGGGTCAAACCAGATCCCTAGCCAACGTACTAGTCTAAGCGATAGTTGAATAACCTTGTTGTTTAGGAGGGTAATAGGGGTATCCGATCCTTTCCCTTTTATAAAGTATAGGAGTTCGGTTTTTACTAAGTCAAATTCGATAGCGTTCTCTTGCCCTAAGGTGTATAGCGTTTGAGTAGCTTGCTCTAATAGTTTGATATTCTTCCTTAAGCTTGATGAAGCCGTAATAAGGGCTATATCGTCAATATAGGATATAGGCTTGATTCCATCTAAATATAGGAATAAGCCCCTTATATAGATAAGGAATAGGATTAGCGATATAGGGCTCCCTTACGGTATTCCTATATTGATTAGCTTTGTATCTTCTATATTTCCGTTAAATGATAATTTGAGCGTCCTCTTACTTAGGAATGACCGAGTCTATAGTATTAGGGAGGCTAGTAGTCTTAGCTAGTGCATAATCCCTAGCAGTTGTTCCTTAGCTACGTAGTCAAATGCTCCTTTAATATCGAGGAATAGGGTAGAGGTTTTAAGCCCTCTACTCCTATTAGCTTGTACTTTGTCCGTTAGTATAAACGCTGCATCTATAGCGGACTTCTTCTTACGGCCTCCTAGCTGCGAAGGGTGTAGAAGGTCGGTAGTCTTAGTGAGGTATCCTAATTGCCTCGCGAGGATCTGCTCGCTAACCTTCCCTAGGCAGTTCAGGAGGGAGATAACCCTATAAGCCTTAGGGATGGAATAGTCTGGTTTCCCTGGTTTCTTAAGGGTAGCCCTAATAGCTTGTTTCTACGCTCTCGGATGTATTCCTATATCTAATAGCGAGCTATAGATATCGTAGAATATCTCGGGAATAGCAGTATATGCCCTCGCAATTATTTCTTGTGTTATTGAGTCTGGCCCTAGTGTCTTGCCTTTAATAGCTGTATTGCTATAAGCATCTTGAAGTTCCTTAATTAAGAGCTTAGGCCACTTCCACTTAGGACTAGCTTTATACCTTTTCCACCATATAGTTATACTAGTCGTAGGAGGATTTGGGAATAGTGCCGTCCTAAGGGCTTCACACTTGCCGTTAAAGGAATCCTATCCGCTTATTGTCGGTATTTGTCACAGGCAAGGCCTGTGCCAACTGGATTCAGCTTGACAGCTTATGAATCAGGGCTGAAGCCTAAGTGTGGGGTTATGACTCAGGGAGGAACACTATTTCTTCTGTGCAAATTCTGATCCTTTTGTAGCTCCTTAAGCCACCTCCTGTCTATAGGATACTTAGTACAGTTCTGTTAACTCTGAGAAATACCTTGTCTGCAGCTATATCCTCTCTTACCTACCTGCCTACCTACTACCTGTGACATTAGGTGGCTCCTCCTTAGATATAGCTGACCTAACCCCTGAACTACTTCTAGTACCTTCTTCTAAGGAAGAATTCCTAGAACATATTAAGGCTAAACCCTCTACCTAGTATCAATATTGTAAAGCTGCTGCAATAGCTTTAGGAGAGAATAAGAAAAATATCTTTGAACTGAAGAATTAGCTTTAAGCAGCTTAAGATAAGAAGGGACAACTGTCTAAATTAAGGGACTAGCTTCAAGTAGTGCAAGATAAAAATAAACAGCTCTCTACTATTATTGAATTCTAGAAGGAGCAGTTTAAGGACTTATAGCAATAAGTAATAACCGCTGTAGTGTCTAAGGAAAGGGCTACTATCTCTACTGCTACTGGACTAGAAACTCCTATTCTAGCCACTTCGACCCCTAATGCTCAGGATACTCCTACTACTAGTACCCCCCTGGCTTCCGCAAACACTACCCTCTCCGAGAGACTCCCAGACCTAGATAAATTTGCAGGATTGATTGATTGATTGATTGATTGATTATTCCATTTAACGTCCTATAGAAGTCTATGACTATGAAAGACGGCTCATCCTAGAGCAGTTTATATTTTTCCCATTTTATAACGCCAAATGTAGATAAGGAAATTGTGGGGCTTAAGAGCCCTAGGGGCGCGGAGCGCAATCAACCTGTATCCTCCTCTTCTTCCCTAGGTAGCCTGCTGAGGTGCCAACCCCTAGTAGCTATCCTAGTTGCATCTATAAAGTGACGCGTAAGCTTTCCGCCTTTTCTAGTATGTAGTAGTAGGGGAAGTGTTAGCGGTTTGACGTTGAGAGCGTCAAACTCCTTCCGCTCCTCCTTATATAACCTGCATTCTAGTAGTAGGTGTCTAGGTGTCTCTTTCCTTAAGCACCTACACAAGTCATTCTCTGTATGTCCAAGCTTATTTAAGTATCCTTTAATGTATCTATGCCCTAGCTTAAGCTGGAAGAAGGCGCTGTTAACCTGACGGCTTACTCCCCGAGGTCCTAAAGAAGGCTGTAGGGATAGCTTCCAATCGTAGAGTCGGCTATAGCTTAGCGGGTTGCCCTCAGGATCTGATATCTGTTTTGTCTTATATATATCTAGTAATCTTTTCCAATCGGCGACTGCCCAATTATCAATTAGACGAATAACTAAGGTTCGAGCTTGAGTAGGTGTAGGTGTAGGTATAGTTCTAGGCGGCTAGGGTTCGCTAAGCTGTCTTTGTCCATTTAGAGGTCTGCTAGGTTTCGGGGGTTCTGTAGGCTCTCTCCAGGGAGGGTTATGATAGGGGTCAAGCCGGGTAATATAGTAACAGAGGTCATCTTTATCCAGATAGTCTAGGTCCTCTATTAGCCTCTGAAGCTGTGTTGGTTTAGAGGATTTGTTAGATGCTCTAATAGCCTTAACCCGAGTCGTAATAGGGTGTTGCTAATGTAGTTGTAGGCAGCGTAAGGCGTATAGGTATTGGGACCTAGTAAGCCGGATTAAGGGTGGTAGTAGGCTGGCCTCTACTTCACACGGTTGTGATGGCGCCGTCTTAAAAACTCCTAGGATTTTCTTAGTGGCCGCGTTTTGGATAGCCTATAAGGGCTTAGCTTGTTCTGTTGATCCGTTATACCATATAGGGGATCCATAGTCGGCAATACTGATAATGCACGCGCGGTATAGTTGCCTTAGAGCTTTAGCAGATAGGCCCCTTCCGGTGTAAGCTAGTCTCTCTAGTCTCAAGAATGCTTGTCTTGCCTGTGATGCTCGTATTCGGATGTGTTCTTTAAAGGTTAAATAGGGGTCAAACCAGATCCCTAGCTAACGCACTGGTTTGAGCGATGGTTGAATAACCTCGTTGTTTAGGAGGGTAATAGGGGTATCCGATCCTTTCCCTTTTGTGAAGTATAGGAGTTTGGTTTTCGCTAAGTCAAATTCAATAGCGTTCTCTTGCCCTAAGGTGTATAACGTTTGAGTAGCTTGCTCTAACAGTTTGATATTCTTCCTTAGGCTTGATGAAGCCAAGGAATAGGATTGGCGATATAGGGCTCCCTTGCGGTATTCCTGTATTGATTGGCTTTGTATCTTCCGTGTTTCCGTTAAATGATAATTTGAGCGTCCTCTCACTTAGGAATGACCGAGTCTATAGTATTAGGGAGGCTGGTAGTCTCAGCTAGTGTATGATCCCTAGCAGTTGTTCCTTAGCTACGTGGTCAAATGCTCCTTTAATATCGAGGAATAGGGTAGAGGTTTTAAGCCCTCTACTCCTATTAGCTTGTACTTCGTCCGTTAGTATAAACGCTGCATCTATAGCGGACTTCTTCTTACGGCCCCCTAACTGCGAAGGATGTAGAAGGTCGGTAGTCTCAGCGAGGTATCCTAACCGCCTCGCGAGGATTCGCTCGCTTACCTTCCCTAGGCAGTTCAGGAGGGAGATAACCCTGTAAGCCTTAGGGATGGAATAGTCTGGTTTCCCTAGTTTCTTAAGGATAGCCCTAGTAGCTTGTTTCTACACTCTCGGATATATTCCTATATCTAATAGCGAGCTATAGATATTGTAGAATATTTCGGGAATAGCGGTGTATGCCCTCGCAATTATTTCTTGTGTTATTGAGTCTAGCCCTAGTGTCTTGCCTTTAATAGCTGTATTGCTACAAGCATCTTGAAGTTCCTTAGATAAGAGCTTAGGCCACTTCCACTTAGGACTAGCTTTATACCTTTTCCACCGTATAGTTATACTAGTCGTAGGAGGATTTGGGAATAGTGCCGTCCTAAGGGCTTCACACTTGCCGTTAAAGGAATCCTATCCGCTTATTGTCGGTATTAAGCTGTTTTAATTATCTTTAGTATAGGACATAGCCTTATATATAGTTGTAGGGTCCTCTCCCTCTAGGAATTTATTCCAGTAGTTCTGTTTAGCTACTTTAATTGCTTAGAAGTAGGAATTCCTTACGGTCTTATAGGATTCTCTATACTAGTTATTCTCAGGGATATCCTCCAGGTACTTAGAACAGCGCCAAAGGGCTCGGTAGGCCTTATTATACGCCTTTCTAAGGTCTTTTAGTTTGCTGTTCCACTAGGGCTTTGATCTTAGGCTTATCTTCAGTAAGGGAATACTCTTTATAGACGCTGTCTAAATAGCCTTAGTAAGGGCCGAAGCTGCTTTGTCTAGGTATTCTAATATAGGATGTGCATTTCCTTCTAGCATTTCTTCAGGCCGTATATTGCTTGTTACTATTGCTACTCTAAGGTAGGGGCTCTTAATAGCTTCCTCTTTAAGGGTTTTATTAAAGAGTGTCCAATCTGCCTTTTCAGTATTGAATCTGTTGCCTAGGGACGTCGTATAGAGGCAGTTAGAGTCTTTAGACCCCCTTATTGTGAAGGTAATCCCTAGATGGTCTAATCCTATATTTGGAGTTGTTTGCTAGTTTATAGTCTCGATCCCTCTTGTAAAGGTAAGGTCTAGGACGCTCCCTCTCTCTCGATGTGGTCTAAAAAAGGTCTCCTCTCTAATCCTGTTAGATAGGTAAAGGTCCTTACTATCTAGCTACTCTTTAAATAGTTGAGCTCTAGGACTAGGGCTACCCGTACTAGGTTCCTAAACTGGATAGTGTATATTAAAATCCCCTAGAAGTATAGTACTCTTAGGTATAGGGAGCTTATAGAGTGTTCTGTCTAATGTCCAGATATTATTCACGTCCCTTTCATTATAGATATTTAGTAGGGTTAGCTAGTTCCGCTTATCCCTAATATCTATAGACTGAAGGTCTGAGTCTCCGAGGTCTTTTTGTGCTAGCTCTAGTCCTAGGTCTCTCCTAAAGTATAAGAGGGTTCGGGGCCTTATACTCGGGCTCGTAGGACTTAGTACTATACAGTTATAGCTCGGGTGCGTTATAGAGCGCGCTTTTCTGTAGTCGTTTCCGTTATCGCCAGTTGTTATCTAAGGCTCTTGAACTGCTATAAGGTCTATATCCAGATCTCTAGCGTATTCTAGAGCCCCTTCCGTTGCTAAGGAGCTCCGGTTCACGTTTATTTGAAGGATTTTAAAATTCCTTTCTAACATTTCTAATAGTTAGGTAGGTCTCGTAGTCCTTAGAGTCCGCCGTATGTTTGCCGCTATAGTTGAAGCACCTAGCCTTTATATGTTGACATAGCTCGGTTGATCTATAGGCTCCGCATTTGTGTTGTTTGGAGCTATGTTCCTCGGCGTATAGACGGCATTTAAATGCCTTACGGCATTTAATGTCCCTATGCCCGAAGCCTAGGCACCTAGAACATTGCGAGGTTCTAGGGGTCCGTAGCATCTTCTCAGCTTTAAGGCAGAGACCGGCAATTGATATACCATGTCGTATAACGGTGTTAGCCTCTTTTTCGGATTTAAAGGCTACTATAACTATACCTACTCGTTAGTTTTGCCGGCGTTCTTTGGATGTAAGCCAATAGGGAACCCCTACTAGCTCTAAGCCCTAGTTAAATGTCTTGATCTTGTCTACGATAAGGTCCATTCCTCCTTCAGTATTGAACACTGAGGTAGGGGCTCCGTGTATTAGCACTTTATACCAGTTAGTGTTAGCTATAGCACTGTCGGCTATTAGAACACTCTGCTACTTATTAAAGCTTGCTAGCACCCTACTAGTGTCGTGGAGTCGGACGGCCTGAGTGTCCTTCGTCCCGGCGAGAGCGCTCCCAAAAGGAGAGGAGAGAGTAACGGCAACCAAGATCGCGATGAGGACTGATGGGCCTAGCAGGTTCGCATGGTGTAGAAGGGAAATGGGGCCGTGGTTGCCCTCTGCCTGTCTGTCTGTCTGTCTGTCTGTCTGTCTGTCTGTCTAATGATCTTTCCGTCTTGTGTGCCAGTCTGCTTTCATGTCTGTCTTCTGCTTGTCTGTGTGTGTATGTACATGCCTATCTCGGTACACATATGTGTCTGCCCTTGTCTCTCCCCCCATCTCGAGTCATGTTAGATTATACATTCTGCGACCCCTGTCAGGCATCATCTCCATCTGACACCAGGGCATGCGCCTGCCCTGCGTTGGGCCAAACCCCACTACACTAGCTAGGTACTCGTGTGTGAGGGTAAGGATAAGGTTTGGCTTCTCCTTATTTAGGGTCCAGCGGATAGAGGCAACTGCCGGTCCTCCTATCGCCTTATTTACCCTGTTCCTTAGGTTGAAGAAGTCAGCGCCTATATCTTTACTAGCTTCCCCTTTTAGAGAGACTACAATTGACTCAGTTTTTAACGTCTCCTTAGGGCTTGTTCTCTCGGCTTGGGATTGGGATTGGTTGCTCCTCCCTGCCTGTTGTATTACCGGATTGACGCCTGGCTTAGCTCCAGCCTTTACTGCGTCAGCGTATGTAGCTGTTTGGGTACGGATAGCGCTAGTAGCTGCCTTAGCAACTGCCGTAAGTTCGCTTGCTCTATTAGCAATAAGCTTAGTACTAGAGAGTACTGTGCCTTACTCCGAATATTCCCTAAAGATGTGTACTAGGTCAAGGAGATTAGTCTGTTCTTGGCGATTTTTTGTAAGGCTTGCTGCCTTAACGATAAGGTCTCTAGCCTTATAAATAAGGCTTAATACCTCTTTTTCTTTCTCTCTGTTGATTTCCTCCTCTTTCTCTCCCTCCTTTTCCTCCTCCTCCTCCTCCTCTTCCTCATCACCCTCCTCCTCTTCCTCTGAACTGTCTTCTTTATTTTGTTTAGCTTGCAATAGGGTCTTTTTGCTTAGTAAAGGTATTGCCGGTATCAGTTGACGTCTTGCTGCATTAGCGCGGGGGTGCTGTAGGGTTTCAATAGGCCTTTTACAGCCTGTGATTTTTTTTGGAGTAGTAGGTCCCTCGCTATCAATCTCCATTTCCATTCTTGTACCTCTCTGGCTGTTAGGTAGGGTCATATTTGGTGCCTTAGGCCCTCAGGGTCCAGTACTCAAATTTCAGGGTCCAAGGCTTGGCAACACCTCAAAAAAATTTTTTGTCTGGTTTCTGGTGAGATGGAGCTATCAAAAGCTCGATGGATAACGCCGGCGGCGCGCCGTGCGCTTGGCGCGAAGGTGTACGTCGCGAGCGCTTGAATTTGGTGTAATCAGCTTCGAATTTCGTCCGGTTTTGGTCGAGATGTGGGTGATTATACTCTCTTAATCAACTTTTGTATATGTCACAGGTAGCAGGCAGGCAGGCAGGTAAGAGAGGATATAGCTGCAGACAAGGTATTTCTCAGAGTTAACAGAACTGTACTAAGTATCCTATAGACAGGAGGTGGCTCAAGGAGCCACAAAAGGATCAGAATTTGCACAGAAGAAATAGTGTTCCTCCCTGAGTCATAACCCCACACTTAGGCTTCAGCCCTAATTCACAAGCTGTTGAGCTGAATCCAGTTGGCATAGGCCTTGCCTGTGACAGTATAATACAAACTATAGTAGCTATAAAATCCAAACCTCTTTCTTCTAACAAATAAGACTAGAAGAACACTATATTATAGTAATATAAGAACTATAGATTAACCTTAGAACTAGAAAGACAGTCACCTACCTAGGTTACTATATAATCTTGCTAGATAACTACTACCTAAGGATAGTAATCTATATTACAAAAGAAATAGCTACTATAAGTGATACAGGATACCTCAACCGGGTATCTCGCAGCGTGTACAGGTCCCCGACTAAACAGTCAGTACGAGGTAGAACTGATTACTGCTTTCTATGAGTCGCATATGCTGCGAAAGAGTAATCAGTGCGCTAAGCCACCGAGACCGGCGCACGTGATCTCCTTTTGGGGACTATCTATAAGGGTCCTACAATACCTCCTATAATAACTGCCTCCCCTTCTTATAGAACTGTCCCTAGTTCCTTCGTAACTATATGAATTAGTAGGACTGCATTCCTACACGTATAGGGTAGTCAGTAGTTCCTTGTAATAGGGAGGTGTCTAACCGGCGGTGCGCATATACGTTAGTTGCTCCTTCTCTATACGATACGTATATCGTAGGTTTGTTTATTTTCCTATACGTATTTCCGCTATATCGCGCACTTAAAACACTTGCTTTGCGCACTCTTGTCGCACTCTCGTCACATACTCTTCACAGTCCTTTCGCGGCGCAATATAGCTACTACGCCTACTATACCTAGCCGTTCGTTCGGCTATACGCTATAGTTGCTATACTGCAATCGTTGCATTCGTCGTCTTAAGGTAGACATTACTAGTAAGTGCTTATTGTATCGCGAGCGCCGTTCTTACGCCTTGCCTTCGAGATGCTTACTAACCGTATATATGTAGTCTGGCCCTACGACGGGTAGTTTGGTATGTTGGCAAGGAAGTGTACAGTCTGCGCTAGATCGCGGCATAAGTGCGTCGAGGTGGAGCAAGTGCTCTACCCTCAGTTACGTACTGTAGTGGCCGCACGCGACGCGCATGTTGCCGCAGTGCGCTCCAGCAACACTGCGGAGCAGCAAGAGCAGCAGCAGAAATTCTTGGATGCTTGTGATTCTCTAGTTGCTGCCCTGGACCGGCTAGATCGCAACCGTAGCAAGGTAATTGGCGATCGCCGTACGCCTCGCAAGTCGTTCGCTGGCGCTGCAAGTGCGAGTAGCAGTGCCTTCGAAGAGGCGCGTGTTACGGGTCATGGCAAACAAGGAAGGTTTACCGAAGCTCCGCCCTGCGAGCGGTAGTTGGAACGTGAACCAATCAGGAAGTGAGCACCATGAGCACCATGAGCACCATGAGCACCGGAGCACCCTCGAAGTGCTCACAGTGCTCAAAGTGCTTATACGAATTACGAACAGTATATAGTGTCGTGGGGATTGACCGCAGGCGGGTTGGGTTGTGGCGGCAGGCAGAAGCGGTGGTGGCACACCTGCCACGGTAGCTGAGCTTTCCGACACACACACACAGTTACACAGCGAACACAGACAGACAGACACACAGACAGACAGACAGACAGACAGACAGACAGACAGACATTGTATTCTTGTACATGTAGATACACACACGTATCATCATTCACCTTTAAGACCTGCATGCATGACCCAGAAGAGCCTACACACACAAACGTACACCCAGACAGCCAGACAGCCAGACAGGCCGGCCTTGTATCATACGCTAATGCGACGTTCACTGATCTACTGAGCTGGTTGCCTACTCGACCTACGCGTGATACGCTCCCTTCCAGGACGACGGACACTCAGGACGTCCTACTCCACGACACTATGTCCTATACTAAAGATAACCAAAACAGCCTAATACCGACAATAATTGGACAGGATTCCTTTAACGGCAAGTGTGAAGCCCTTAGGACGGCACTATTCCCAAATCCCCCTACGACTAGTATAACTATACGGTGGAAAAGGTATAAAGCTAGTCCTAAGTGGAAGTGGCCTAAGCTCTTATCTAAGGAACTTCAAGATGCTTGTAGCAATACAGCTATTAAAGGCAAGACACCAGGGCCAGACTCAATAACACAAGAAATAATTGCGAGGGCATACGCCGCTATTCCCGAGATATTCTACAATATCTATAGCTCGCTATTAGATATAGGAATACATCCGAGAGCGTGGAAACAAGCTATTAGGGCTATCCTTAAGAAACCAGGGAAACCAGACTATTCCATCCCTAAGGCTTACAGGGTTATCTCCCTCCTGAACTGCCTTGGGAAGGTAAGCGAGCGAATCCTCGCGAGGCGGTTAGGATACCTCGCTGAGACTACCGACCTTCTACATCCTTCGTAGTTAGGGGGCCGTAAGAAGAAGTCCGCTATAGATGCAGCATTTATACTAACGGACGAAGTACAAGCTAATAGGAGTAGAGGGCTTAAAACCTCTACCCTATTCCTTGATATTAAAGGAGCATTTGACTACGTAGCTAAGGAACAACTGCTAGGGATTATGCACTAGCTAAGACTACTAGCCTCCCTAATACTATAGACTCGGTCATTCCTAAGTAAGAGGACGCTCAAATTATCATTTAACGGAAACACGGAAGATACAAAGCCAATCAATACAGGAATACCGTAAGGGAGCCCTATATCGCCAATCCTATTCCTTATCTATATAAGGGACTTATTCCTATATTTAGATAGAATTAAACCTATATCCTACATTGACGATATAGCCCTTATTGCGGCTTCATCAAGCCTAAGGAAGAATACCAAACTGTTAGAGCAAGCTACTCAAACATTATACACCTTAGGGCAAGAGAACGCTATTGAATTTAACTTAGCGAAAACCGAACTCCTACACTTCACAAAAGGGAAAGGATCGGATACCCCTATTACCCTCCTAAACAACGAGGTTATTTAACTATCGCTCAAACCAGTACGTTGGCTAGGGATCTGGTTTGACCCCTATTTAACCTTTAAAGAACACATCCGAATACGAGCATTACAGGCAAGACAAGCATTCTTGAGACTAGAGAGACTAGCTTACACCGGAAGGGGCCTATCCGCTAAAGCTCTAAGGCAACTATACCGCGCGTGCATTATCAGTATTGCCGACTATGGATCCCCTATATGGTCTAACGGATCAACAGAACAAGCTAAGCCCTTACAGGCTATCCAAAACGCGGCCACTAAGAAAATCCTAGGAGTTTTTAAGACGGCGCCATCACAACCGTGTGAAGTAGAGGCCAGCCTACTACCACCCTCAATCCGGCTTACTAGGTCCCGATACCTATACGCCTTACGCTGCCTACAACTACATCAGCAACACCCTATTACGACTCGGATTGAGGCTATTAGAGCATCTAACAGATCCTCTAAACCAACACAGCTTCAGAGGCTAATAGAGGACCTAGACTATCTGGATAAAGATGACCTCTGTCACTATATCACCCGGCTTAACCCCTATCATAACCCTCCCTGGAAAGAGCCCACAGAACCCCCGAAACCTAGAGGACCTCTAAATGGACAAAGACAGCTTAGCGAGCCCTGGCCGCCTAGAACTACACCTATACCTACACCTACACCTACTCAAGCTCGAACCTTAGTTATTCGTCTAATTGACAATTGGGCAGTTGCCGATTGGAAAAGGTTACTAGATATATATAAGGCAAAACAGATATCAGATCCTAAGGGCAACCCGCTAAGCTACAGCCGACTCTACGATTGGAAGCTAACCCTACAGCCTTCTTTAGGACCTCAGGGAGTAAGCCGTCAGGTTAATAGCGCCTTCTTCCAGCTTAAGCTAGGGCATGGATACATTAAAGGATACTTAAATAAGCTTGGACATACAGAGAATGACTTGTGTAGGTGCTTAAGGAAAGAGACACCTAGACACCTACTACTAGAATGCAGGTTATAACGTAATCGATGGGGAAGCTGATCACCCCGCGAAGCTGATCATGAATTTCCGTCTTATCAACTTCAAGACGACCTTGTAGCCGCCACAATGATACAGTCGCTATCAGAATCGCTAGATATAGTCTCTAGAGCCTCTTTTTCAACTTCTTCAAATAATATGTCCTTAGCTCGCTGTTTAGCATTCTTATTTGGCTTCTTCTGAGCTGCTTCAAGCTCAGCTTGCTTTGCAATTTCGAGAACTTCTTGAG
The DNA here is from genome assembly GCA_003545705.1 of Acidomyces sp. 'richmondensis'. Taxonomy (NCBI): domain Eukaryota; kingdom Fungi; phylum Ascomycota; class Dothideomycetes; order Mycosphaerellales; family Teratosphaeriaceae; genus Acidomyces; species Acidomyces sp. 'richmondensis'. The sequence goes on along the minus strand of QVLQ01000010.1, from coordinate 1,036,640 downwards.
TGCTAAACACAAACTTGCCCTTAAGTGCTATTCTCTTCCCTTTTTTACGTTGCTTACGAGCTTGTAGAAGCAATTCAGCGTCTGCAAGCCGCTTCCGGAGTAGAGCGTTCTCACTTTGGGCTGTTTCAAGCGCATAGGTCATCCGCTTTGTATAGCGCTTTGCAGGTGAGAGGAGCGGCTGCTTTTTATCAAGCTCAGAGTGCAGGAGAGCATTAGCTATACGTAATTCAGTACCATCTGGCGGTGAGCTATTGAGAAGCGATAGATCTAGCGGGTGCGAGACCTGCTCTTGAGGCTGAGGAGGTAGTGCTTGCTGTGACTGCTTAATCTTATCAAAGACTTGGATCGGGCTTAAGGGCCAAAGGCCAGTTGCTTTCCAGCCGCTTTGAATGTTTGCTTGTGTAATCGCTTTCTCTCGCGCGCGGATGTAAGCCTCAGTCCATTCGACTCGTGATTGGCGACCCGGGTCAAGGCTGGTGACCTTGTCAGTCTCAGCGGTAAGCGCCTTCTTCAGCGGCGAGAATATGCTAACATCGAGTGGCTGTAGCACGTGCGAGCAATGCGGCGGTAAGATAAGGATATCTATCGCATTATCTATACAGAATGCAATAAGATCTGCAGTAATATGACTGCTATGGCCATCCATAGTAAGCAACCGGCGCTCCTTAAGTCTTGCTGGCCGTGTATAAGGCTCAAATAAAGTTCGAATCCACTCAAAGGTATGGCTATTTGATGTCCAGCCGCTGTTACTTGTACTAAATCGCCAATCTAGCGGCGCACCGGCGGGTATCCAGCTCGTATTCGTATATTCGGCTTTGAATATTAGAAGCGGCGGGATTGCGTAGCCAGCAGCGCTTATACACTCAATTGCAGTTATCCACTCTTGACGCCCTTTGATCACCTTCCAGCTTGACTTCTCGCGAATATTAACCAATGCTCTTGATGACTGGCTAGCACCGACTGCAAAGCCTGACTCGTCCATATTATAAATATGATCAGGCGGGTACTGGTGTTGGATATAGAGGTCCGTAACTGCGTCAAACCAGCTCTGAATAGTCGAGTTATTAAGAGCAGTGTATCGAGCGCTCTCAATCTGTCGCGTCCAGACGCCCTGTATCTCAGGATGTCGTGTACGAAAGCGATCTAGCCAGCGCTTGCCAATAGGGCGCCGGTAAGGCGCTTGCTTGGAGAGCTGGTAGCGCTGGCTGCGGATAGTCTCGGCCATCTCAAGAGCTAACGCTGGTGATGCAGGGTATCCAGTACGTGTAAGCTGAGTGATCCATTTTATAAGAGTGCTCTCTTCAGCGCTTGAGAGAAGCTGCTCAGATTTGTGCGCGTTACGTCGCGAAGTAGTACCAGCTATGCGGGAGTGTAAGGTTGAATAAGGCATTGAAAATGCGCGTGCAGTAGCTCGAATTGAGGAATAGCGCTTAGCCTCAAATGCAGCAATGGCTTCTTCAATATTAGATTCAGAATACGCGTGAGAATCGCGTATAGACACATCCATTGTAGATGGCAGAGGGCTAGAATGTAGATAAGACGGAAGTTCGTGATCAGCTTCGCGGGGTGATCAGCTTCCCCATCGATTACGTTATAAGGAGGAGCGGAAGGAGTTTGACGCTCTCAACGTCAAACCGCTAACACTTCCCCTACTACTACATACTAGAAAAGGCGGAAAGCTTACGCGTCACTTTATAGATGCAACTAGGATAGCTACTAGGGGTTGGCACCTCAGCAGGCTACCTAGGGAAGAAGAGGAGGATACAGATTGATTGCGCTCCGCGCCCCTAGGGCTCTTAAGCCCCACAATTTCCTTATCTACATTTGGCGTTATAAAATGGGAAAAATATAAACCGCTCTAGAATGAGCCGTCTTTCATAGTCATAGACTCCTATAGGACGTTAAATGGAATAATCAATCAATCAATACTCTCGAAAATCGTGGATTTATCTCTCAAAGACAAGAGACACCGTATACGATAGCCTAATAAAATGGCGTAAACAGGTCGAACTGGAAACGGACTTACGGCTTAAGGCAATACGAATTGATAATGCTAAGGAATTAAAGAAGATTGGCGAACTTCTTTCAGTTATTATAGAGAATACTACGCCGTATATACCAGAACAGAATATCGTAGCTGAACGACTAAATCGTACGCTTATTACTAAAGCGAGATCAATGCTAGCTGCTGCTAGATTACCTAAGGAATTATGGGGGGAAGCTGTTTATACAGCGTGCTATTTAAAGAACCTTACACCGTAGAATAGTAAGACAAAGTCTCCGGAAGAAATCTGGACAGGAAAGAAGCTAAGTAGAAAACACCTGAGAGTATTTGGGTGTATAGCCTATCCAACTGTTCCTAAAGAACAGCAAGCTAATAAGCTGGATAATACGGCGATTAGAGGAGTGTTTGTAGGCTACGAGAGATCTACTAAACACTATCGGATTTATAACCCAATATTAAAGAGTATCCGACTCTATACAAGTGTCAAATTTGATGAGAACACTATAGGGGGATCACTGCTCCAGGGGGAGAAAACCACTCACTCATCAATAGCTGAGACCCCTGAAGCCGTATTTGACCTAGAAGAAGAAGAAATATCACCCAGAAATAAAAGGATAAACGATATTAACGATCAGAATAACGATATTAGCGATCAAAATACCGATATTAACGATGGTAACGATGAAATCGGATCAAATATCGACGTAAGAACCCGTAAGGATAACAGTACAGAAGCTGAACAGCTAGAAGAGAGATATCCTACCACTCGCAGTGGACGGGTAATCAGACTTCCTGCAAGATACGACAATAATCGATTAGCTCTGTCGATAAGGTACGACAGTTCTAGCGAAGAAGTACCTACTCCTTCAACATATACAGAAGCTATATCGTCAAAATATCAACGATAATAGTCGATAGCTATTAAAGAACAGCTTGATTTACTTGCAGCTAATAATACCTAGATAGAAGTTCATAAACCAATAGGAATCAACCTAGTTACTCCTAAGTAGGTATTTAAAGTAAAACGACTGCCTAACGGATAGATCGATAAGTATAAGGTACGGCTTGTTACTAGAGGCTTTACGCAACGATATGGAATCGATTACTTTAAGACCTTTTCCCTAGTAGTACGCCTCGAATCTCTACGGATTATCTTTGCGATAGCTACTGCAAAACGTCTTGTCCTACATTAGATGGATATAGTATCCGCATATCTAATCGGGGAACTTTAAGATGAGGTATATCTAGAGCCTCCTGAAGGCTTGAAAATTGGTAAAAACCGATGCTTGAAATTAAATAAGGGAATACCTGGCCTTAAACAGTCTAGACAAGTCTAGAATAAGACTATTGTCTTATTCTTCAATTCCCTAGGTCTCTACGCCCTATCCGTAGAACTAAGTATCTTTACGAACTCGAAAAGGGATATTATTATAGCTTTATACGTCGATAACCTTATTCTAGTAGGACCGTCTCTAGGAGATATCCTCCTAATCAAAAATGGCCTTAAGGAGCAATTTGATATAAAGGACCTAGGAGAAGCAAAGTATATCCTAGGAATCCGTATCTAGAAAGATCAAGATGGATCGATTACTATCGATTAATTACACTATATCCGAGATATGGTTAAGCAAGCAGGAATAATAGGCGATAAAGAATTCCGCCTATCAACTCCTTCAAATGGATATGAGAACCTCCGGAAGGCTTTGAGCGATAAGCTAGAACCCCTAGCGGATATAAGAGAATATCAGCGGCTAGTTAGGAAAGCAAACTGGCTAGTATAAGCTACTAGACCTGATACTGCCTTTGTTACACAAAGACTAAGCCAGTATGCGCACAATCCGACTATTAGACACCTAGGAGGCGTAACCTACCTCCTTAAGTACCTATTAAATACGAGAGACTATTAAATACGATACGCCGGTAGTACGGAAGACCTAAAATTGTTAGGCTATAGCGATATAGACTACGCTGCTAATAATGCAACAAGAAAGTCTACTAACGGATATATCTTTATACTAAATGGCGGAGCTATATCGTAGTTAAGCAAGCTACAACGCAGTGTTACAACTTCAACTACGGAAGCAGAGTATATAGGATTATCCTACTCCTTTAAGGAGGCTATTTGGATCCGCAGTTTCCTAGAACAACTTGGATATAAGCAGCTAGAGCCTACTACTATCTACGGAGACAATCAGTCCGCAATTGCGTTAGTTAAGAATCCGGAACTCTACGTACGGACTAAGTATATTGATGTAGCTATTCACTATGTGAGAGAGCTTGCAGAGGACAACCTCATCGACATTCAATATATCTCAACTAAGGAAATGCTAGCAGATATACTAACTAAGCCTCTTCCAAAACAAAGGCATACTGAGATTGTTAGAAAAATCAAATTGAGACTCCCTAACCTTCTAGAAGGATAGGAAGTAGGGGGAGTGTTACAAGGTATAGAAGTACCTTAACAAGTTGCTTAGAAAGCAATTGGAAATCAGACTGGAAGATTACTAATACAGAATGTCTTAGGTATTTAAGAAGGGAATATATAAGACTGGATAATTTCCTTTGTAGTTAAAAGGAATCAAGCAGGCCTAGACATCTTGAGCACTCCCTTTCCAACACTAACTTAGTATTTTGCATTTGTTAATCCTATAAGCTATCTGGATTCTAGGATGTAGGAAATCTTAGCTTATTCTGTCCCAGGTGTGTCCCTGCTTTCCTAATGTCTGTAGTCCCTATAGGCCTACCTAGTAGTTTTCTTACGCTAATCTATATTCTTATAGTAGTATCTTAATTGCCGCTTGCCTAGTTTCTTCTTTTCCGTAGATTAGGGATTATAGTCTATTCCTGATACAGGATACCTCAACCAGGTATCTCGCAGCGTGTACAGGTCCCCGACTAAACAGTCAGTACGAGGTAGAACTGATTACTGCTTTCTGTGAGTCGCATGCGCTGCGAAAGAGTAATCAGTGCGCCAAGCCACCGAGACCGGCGCACGTGATCTCCTTTTGGGGACTATCCACGAGGGTCCTACAACACCTCCTGTAACAATTCCTCCTACTGCTTAGTTAAGTAGGGTACTATTAGATTCTCCTATTTCCTACTGATTAGGGCTTAGAAGGATCTTGCTTTAAGTTTAGCTAATTGTTTAATCTTATAGATTGTTGCCTATAATAGGTAGTCTCCTTTGCAGTTGCTACACTTATTTACTGTGCTCTAGTAGGTGTCTATTCTATAGCCTCCTAAGCATTTCCTATATACAGTCTTTACTCTATAGTGTTTAGTAATATAGCTAAAGAGGCCGTAGTTTAGGTATTGAGTTGCTCGTTATTATAGGTGGAACTCCTCTGCTATTAGGAGTGTCCTGTTGTAGACTATCCCTTTCCTTACTAAGTCTCTAACCTGCTATATACTTTGTACAGATAATATAAGGGATAAATAGGTTTTCCCTTCTCTTGCTTTACTACTCTTTAACTAGGCCGCCCTTGACACCTTTATATTAGGGTAGAGCCTTCTATTTTCCTCTTAGATCCTTTAGAGGGCCTGTATCTAAGCGGGGTTTATACTACCCGCTACCCTTACGCTATAGATAATTGCCTGGATTTGGGGTATACTCGGGCATACTAAGGGGTACTGCTCTTAAATCCACTTTTGATCCTCTAGTAGTCTGTCCTTTACAGCCCCTAATCCTGCGAAGATTTTGATGTCCCCACTCTCCAGCTTCTTCACTGCTATTATCTGAGGGTTATTAAGTTCCTCTAGGATCTCTTTGTTAGTCTTTCCCCTTATATTAGTTCGATCTTCTTCTCTTTCTATCCTTATAGATAGGGTGTTGCTCTCAATAGGGGTTAGAGGGGGTCTTAGCGCTATATATTGGTGTTAGGCAGCTACCTAAGCCTAGGTATTTACGGTAAGGGTAGCTTATTGTTTTTTAAGAGTGTTATAGATATCTTAGAGCGCTTATGAGATGTTCTGGTCTTATACCTAGTAGGACAGGCAGGTGTAGGCTCTTTGGAGGAGGGGGAGGAGGGACTGGACTTTAGGGATTTTGCATGTTTGGTGAGCGGCTAAGGCTGTCTAGATATCATTAGTAAGGATAAGTATGTTCTGCTATATAGCTGTGTTCTCTGTCCGCTTGTTTGGCTTTGTAGTTTAGCTTCTAGGCCCTTTGTTTAGGAGGTGGGGGTCCTTGTGGGAGTCCTTGGGATGGAGGGTGGCAGCCTCCTTCCTTTGGTCTTCCATCGGAAGTTTCGAGTACTAACAAATCTCAATTAAATCAGGAGTGCCCGACGAGCCAGAAGAACCATAAAAAGTCGGACTATTGCTAATATCAATTGGGAGCAATTTTATTAAATAAGGGAATATATAAGACAGCATAATTTCCTTTGTAGTTAGAAGAATAAAGCAGGCCTAGACATCTTGAACACTCCCTTTCCAACACGCCCCGTTGCGCGCCGGTGAGGCAGTGCGAGGAGAGAACGGGGACGTCAGTGGGTTATGGCTTGTCGGGGGGGCCGTAGATAGTGAGCTTTCCCAAAGGTGAGTTCTGGGCATGGGTCAAGTCGTAGTGCGCCGTGGCAATCTGGTCCACCGTGCGGCTAGCCAGTGTTGAAATGTATAGAAGTACCTTAACAAATCGATTTGAAATCAATTGGAAACCAGACTAGGAAATTGGAAATAAGATTGCCCTGAAGTTTAAGAAGGGAATATATAAGGCTGGATAATTTCCTCTGTAGTTAACAGAATTAAACAGGCCTAGACATCTTGAACACTCCTTTTTCAACAGCCAGGACGTCCGGGTGCTGGCCCTCAGGGCGGCGGCCGACCTTCCATGGCAGGGCGGTGATGCGCTCGTTGGTAGTCGGGCTGGTCCAGCCGTGAAGGAGGGGCAGGGATGGTGTTGGCAGTGCGTTGAATTGATTGAATTTCCTTCTTTTTGCCTTGTTTTGCTCCGAAGATTTTGCCGGTGATGTTGTTGTGTTGTTGAAACTGCTTCAACCGAGGTGTTTGTTTTCAGCCGCTATATTCAATCAATCCACCACCAAAGGGTTATCTAAGGTATTTGACAAGCTCATAGAGGTTTTTGACGTTCGGAGGTCTTCAAACAAGGCGTTATCTCACTTCGCACCTGATTAGAGAAGGTCCTGCCGGAATATTTAGCTTGCAGTTGATTAGGAGGTGTTGAGAGTTTGGCATTTCAGAATGTCATCGGGAGTATGACTGAGGCATACACTTATTGCCTTAACAAGATAACTTGTTCCATCTTGTCTAGTCAGCTTTCCCTTCCTTAATCAGTGTTGGTTCCCATAACACATTCCACATCTTACCAGTGTTCAGGCCTCCATTGACAGTTAAAGTCACACTTTCTCAACAGACTGAATAGAAATCATGAATTTGTTGTGATTATGCACTTTAGCAGGTTAAGTTCAATATTCGAAGCGAACTATCCTCGCTTGCCACTGCCAGTTGATCCTGAACCGCAACTGTTCTCCATCGCAAACTGCTCACCCCCGCAGAAGGGCAGAAGACACGCGGAATCTGTTTAGTTGCAATCAATTTGAAATTGTTGTTCTTGATTTTGCTCATCTTAATCCCACCATCTTCGGTACCGAAAGCCATCAATATGCTACCATCGACACTAGTCCTCAAATTAAATGCCACGGCGGTGATTGCTGACCCAACACTTATATTAGCTAAGCAATCGATTATATTTCCATCAAGCCTCCAAATTTTGACGTTCTTATCTCGTCCAGCAGTTGCGAATACGTGGCCTGTGCTCAAAGGCGCCCACGAGCAATCAAGGATCATTCTCGTGTGAGCTTTCGAATTCGAAGTCAACATGTGATATTGCTTGACATTCTCATTATTCTTTTCGAATACGGCCAATTGCCTATCTCTCCCTACACTCAGTAGGAATCTGTCATCTTTCGAGAAAGCTAGACTTGTCACAGTTAGGCTGTGAGCAGCGAGTGATGGTTTGACTTCCCTCCAATATTTGGTTTCATATAATCGAATGACAGCGTGGTCAATGGAGCTAGCTTTACAAGCGGTTGCAACCAAGCTGCCGTCATTACTAGCTGCAACAGCGGATATCTCATAGCCATGGCCATAAAGTTTTTCGAGCTCTGGCCAAAGAGTATGCCTTGCGAGATCATCTTCAAAGGGTGGATGAACGGCATTCGCAAAATTTGTAGGTGGGGCCACACTCAAATCACTTGAGTGGAAATTTTTTGTATCGTCGCTGACGGCGCCATGGGGAAATCCAGCATCAGTGGCTGACACAATGGCTTTGTTGGACAGCCCGAGCACCGGCATGTCTGCAGTATCTGCCAGCCCATCGTGGACAGTAGACGGAACACCCGATAAGTTGACAAGAAGTTTGTCAACCATATTCGGCTTTGTGAAGACCCGCAGCAGCTTCTCATCGGCACCAGAGAGGAAACAATTGGCTTCCAAGCTTTCAATACAATTGAGATCATACCCATGTATTTGTGGTCTAGAAAACTCATGCCATGATGAGTGGTATTCTCGATTCCACTGTGCAAACATTCTTGTTGTTTGATCTGAGCTTGTTGTAAGCAGATATGAGCCATCGGGTGCCCATGTCAAGCTTCTCACTTCTCGCACATGGCCACTAATACCTATCGCTTGATTCCAAAGGGAATTATTGGGATCATAGCACCATTTTCTCCAGCTGCCGGTTCGCCCCAAACTGACGACAGATTTTGCATCTGGCTGCCAAAGTCCCATCCAGTAGCCGCCGATACTTCCCGTAGCTGTGGTTGACCCTTTCTGAGCGCTAATCTCCCCGATTCGAGCATTACAAACCCAAACACTCGAAGGGATATCGACCTGCCAAATCGCAAGTGAATTGTCTGCTGATGCCGACAACAGCGTTGGGGAGGCTTCACGCGATTGAGAAGGTGCCCATCGTGTAGTGTATACCCAGTCTTCATGACCCACAAGAAGAGCTTCAAAGGTAACACTATATTTGGCGCTTTCGGTGTTGAATAAATGCGCTTTATTGGAGAGTGACCTTTTTATGCCGAAGATTGTTGGATCGGCCGAGCGATTCTGGTCATGCATCGACTTTTCAGTGTCCATTTGAAGCCGCCATAATCGAATATACTTATCTTGGCTTGCGGATGCCAACAAGAGATCTTGCTTATCAACCACAAAGTCAAGCGATCTGATCCAACTTTCGTGTCCGCTGAGTGTGGCTCGCAGAACAAACATCCCACTGTCGGCAGACCTTGAATACAACTGGATCAAGCAAGACGTGCCTGCAACAGCGAGAACAACGGTGCGATCTGACAGGACCGATGTAGCCGTAGTAAGAGGAAGAAATGGTGGATGTAGACATATTGATTGCTGGAGGTGAGTGCCAGGCTCACACAATGACCAAACCTTTACAGTGCTGTCTGCAGCGCCTGTAACAAATAAAGCTTTGTCTTCTTCAGCAAGAGACGAAATTGTGTTGATAGAGCCTTGATGGGAGTTGATACAACAGGTCTCCTCAAACGACGGGGGTTTCGCGTCGTTGCAACTCCAGATTCGAATCGCCTTGTCGGCGCCACCACTCAAGATATACCGCCTTCCATTTGGAACATCACATATTTTCACAGCATTAACAATGTCTGTATGCCCAGCTAGGAGACATGAGATCCCATTTTGCCGCTCATCCTCTGGGTCCCATAGTGCAATATTATTTCCCGCCCCGAAGGCAAGAAGTCCAGGCGCCCAGTCTGCCGCTGACGGATGCCTATTCCCGCCGACGGCTATGAATTCTAGTTCAACTTTGTAATCTTTTTCAGTCATTTCCAGAGTTCGAACATCTCTTGATGTGCGTAAGCTGTGTGTGCGGTTGATTAGAATTGATAGAAATCACTTTAAGAATATTTCGATCTCGGCGCTAGCCCTGACCGAGCCTTGGCGTATTTTGTCCAAATTTATTCGCCGATGGGGTACGTCCAGTACTTTCAAGTTGAAGCGTCTCTTCATCGTCTGTGATCGTCGGGAAATACACTGGAGAACTCGATACATTGCAATAGAATTGAAAGTCATTAATCTAACTCTTCAAACTTAGCTTGACAGCATGGGTGATGCCGCAAAATGCCTACCGCTCTCTGTGGAATTTACGTACAAACTCCTCCAAATCCCAAATAGGCATTCGCAAATCAATGAGCTGATATACTTCCAGGGGAGGGCTCGAAATGCTCTTCTCAAATCAACGTAGACACGACGTAATCCTCCCTGCGCTCGATATAAATGGCCAATCATCAAATATGGGCTTCTTGATAAAATGGATTTGCCACAATTTGATGAAAGATCCGAGGAAGGAGATTTTCGTTCTCAATGATAGCATGTAAGCATACTTATCCTGTCATAAGGCGCGCCAGAGATATACATTTGAGCTGATTTGTGCAGACGACCTGGCATACTGGTTTTAATCAACAATGCTGATTGGGAGCTCGAAGGCGAAGAAAAATACGAATTGCAGCCACACGACGAGATCGTATTTGTGTCGACGTTGCATGGGGGATGAAAAACAGATTTTCCGGGGCCGGAGAATGCCAGACCAGGCTAAAATTAAGCAAGTTTATTTGAATTTTGATGACTGGAAGTGTGAAGAGACTGGTTAAAACATTATGGCTTGACCAAAAGTTTGTCCTGTAAGTGGAAACAAAGTCGGCCTTCCCAAATTTAGCATCTTGGTAGAGTTTCAGTACGTCTGCAGCATATCCGAGTGCAGCACGACGGAGAGGTCTGCAGCCAGCTGTGCATTTTCAGTTTGCTTCTCCCAGCGTCACATACGATTGCCTTACCATTAAAGACAAAACACGGTCATCTGTAGCAATTGAAGCTCAGGTACAGAGTGTTTTGGGGCCACATAGAGGTTCTGGGCATAACGAATATATGTATACACCTAGCATTTATGCCCAAGCATTAGGCTTTACGGATTCAATGTTCTCTTGCCCCAGCGTCAGTCGTTTCGACGGGGTCAATCTGTGTTGCTCTGCGAGATCACTCTCGTGCTCTTCGAACAAGAATTCCAGAGCCTTCCTCTCTATGACCACCCGGCCGAGCTCCAGCAAATCCTTCACATCCACATCCGTGACATCTAGCGCTCTACCCTCTCTACCCATTCTCTCTCCTTCTAAAGCTCTGAAGAGCCTCTCTCGCCTTTGGAGAGTAACAAACAACGTGCGACCGTCTGCATGCCCCATCTTATTGTACCTCAGCAGATCCTTGATATACCGCTCCGCACTGTCTTGGTGAACATTCTCGAGCTCTGCCTGATCCTCCAACAATAGAAGCTCCCCTTGCCTGTACCGATAACTTAGCGCCGTCCTCCATGCCAGATCATAAATCTTCCTGGGCAGCTTTGTGCCGAAGTCCCTTGGTTTGGGTCCAAAGGCAACGCCACCTCCTCTCAGCATGGGGCTTTTCTTGTCGCCCAATCTAGCCTTGCCTGTGCCTTTCTGCGGGCGAATCTTGCGATTAGAGCCGTGCACCTCGCTTCGCCATTTCGTGCTTGCAGTCCCTTGGCGCGTATTGTCGCCTTCATAGATGACTGCACGGTGGAGAATGTCTTTCCGTATCGGTAAGAGAAGATGAGAGGATGGGTATTGGGCGAAAGAGATGGGTTCGAAAGAAGGAAAGGCGTGGGTGGTGCAGGTAGCTATAGTCTTGAACGGGTTCGGAGGCGGATGGTATTGTTGGGGTATTAAAGGTAGAGTTGCGTGAGACGATGAAGTGGCCGATGGAAGTGATGTGTTGTCTCGGGAGAGATCTTCAGTAGGTACAGAGCTGAGATGGGCGTTGTGGTATGCCTGGGAAAGGAAGACATTGGCAGCGGCGTGTGGTGCGGATTGAGCGGCCAGTGTACGGCGTGGCATACGCTGAAGACTGGCGCAGAGGCCTTTAGAGAACTGCATCGTCGGAGCCGCAACAGTTTGAAGCGCCATTGCAGGCGTAGGCCGATTGTGAGAACAGCAGGATCACTGCATGGGATCCTGTGTTGATGCACGTTTCGGGAGTGAGCAAAAGTTCGCCGTAGCTCGGTCTTGGCACGGCCGAAGAACGTCTCCTGCATGCAATCTCACATCAACAAAGGGCTGCATTGAGAGCAGTCCGGCATGATGGACCGCTCAGCCAGACCCTTGGCACAATCCCTCCGGTGTGCCCGATATTCACTTCCCATCCGTACATTCTCTACCACTCGGGTCTCCCCTCTCGATGTCGAAACGTCTACGTCGCCTGCTTCAGAGCCACCTCCTCCACCGCCTATGACAAACTCCAATCCTGGAAAACGGCGCGATCCTAAGAGAGTTTCCAACCCTCGACATGAGCGCCAGTTGATCCGAAATCAAGGCATCCTCCCAATCGGATCCCGTCGTCGTCGAGCTGCTTTGGCCACCAGCCCCAATATCCAGTTCCATCTACTTCCGTATCAATGCTTCCAGGAGGCGCGGGCATTCTTGCAAGAAGATCGACAAGAAAAGCGGGAACAGATACAGCTATACCGGAGCAGGATAGAGCGACTACAGGCAATAGATGTTGCGCCGCAAGATGAAGCGATGAAGCAGAAGCGGCTTGCAGATATGCGCCGGAAGCTTGAAGCAACGAAGATTTTAGCGGATATCAATGATCCTATCGTGAAGCGCAGATTTGAAGATGGCGTTGGTGCGTTAATCATTCTAAGATCTGGCAGGTCCATACATCCTAATTGTGTGTTGTAGGGGACATGAACAAACCTATCTACCGTCATCTCGCAGACAAGCAATGGCGTGCTTACAAGCGCCGACTGCTCATGCAACGCATTACTCAAATGAATGTTGTGCCAGATGTTCTTCCTGCAATTGATCCCGTTGTGTCGACCACCTTGTCATGGCCCAAATACACGAAGAAGATCCAGCATGGCGATTTTGTCTCCAGCCTAGTCTCCGAGCAGCCTCCCGTCTTGAAAATCCAACCTTTCGACAAAGGCGAGCGACTCTATACCATTGCCGTCATCAATGCAGACGTGCCAGACGTACAGAAAGACGGATTCACCTACCGCTGCCACTTTCTCGCCTCCAATATCATGGTCAGCCCCACCAATACGGTCGTTCCATTCTCTTCACTCAGCGAAACTACTCAGGTAATACTGCCCTGGCTGCCTGCCTACTCGCAGAAAGGTATTGAGTACCAGCGCATGTCCATCTTTGTCCTTGAGCAACCGAAATCCGATACTGTTGGCTCACAGACTCTGGACGTCGCGTCTATAAAGACATTGGGTCGCTACACTAAGCGAGATGAATTCATCTTACGGAGCTTTGCGGACAAATACAGCCTGACGCCGGTTGGAGTGGATCTGTTCCGGACACGATGGGATGAAGGTACGGCGGGGGGTAATGCAACGGGCGGGCATTGTGGGTTGGGATGTGGAGTTCAAGCGGAAGCGTGTCGAGCCACTTCCGTATAAGCGGAAGGATGGTGCGCGTTACCGATAAGAATGGGAGTGATATTGTAAGATAAGCGTAACCATAGAGCTTGATTGCCATTCAAATCTTTCATTTTCTCAATGATGGCGGTCGTTGAGTGAAATTCATAATTTCCTTTTTGGGGGGGTCGCTCTTTCCTCGATTTTATATTCACACTAACTTTTAGTTTTCCACCAGCCTTGCTTCATCTGCTCACTCACCCATCGGCAATTGCTTACATGTTTGTATCTCATTTAGATGAGGACGTGCGATGGCCCCTCCATCACTTTCTACTGCAATGCCTCAGCGTCCTGACGATCGCACTATTGCTTTTGCCATCTCCATCGTCTTGTCAAAGCCCGAAGACGTCAGCATTCGCGGTAACTCCCCCATTATTATGCTCCAGTCCTGTGTCCAAAGCTGACATCTGGCAGAATATATCCGTCTGCTCCGCCGGCATGTGGCAAAAGGGCGTCGAGAGAACGCTCTCAGTTCAGTCTACCGTCACTTGGACCGCTCGGCTTTTTGGCGGAGCGAGTACGAGAGAGTGAAGAACCGGCTGAAAGCTGCCGAAGCGGAGACTACAGACTTGCGGAGAGAGGTAGAGGTGCTGAGGGCCAAGGGGGAGTGCTCAAAAGCGAGTAGACGCGCTCCAAAAAAGAGAAAGAAGGTGGGTGTTCAACTTCAATGAGAAGCCTAACAGCACGCTGACGTGGCACCAGCTCGATGAGGATGTCGTGCCTGTATTTCGTGAGACAAAAAAGACGAGTAAGGACAGTTCGCCGACTGGCGACGTGCCTCTGGAAACAGATTTCGAATTTGTGGATCTTGGCGAGACTGGTAAGTATATTGCCTCAGGTAGATCGTATATATGATAACTAACGCCAACTAAGGCACAATTCTTATGAGATGCCTATTCCAGGTTCATTCGTCGCTGAAGGCCAAACATCGCACGGAGCCTGATATACTCGCTTGCCATCTCGTTCGATCTGCTTCTGCCTTACCACCAGTGGTCCAGCAGACGGTGGAACAATGTTCCAAACGCTTCATCACGGGATCTGAGATGCTGAAAACTAATCTGACTGCCGCTGGCCGAGTAGCTTGCTTCCTCATAGTTGGAATCAACCGTTTGGGTCAAATTTCCGGCGGTGAGGAACTTCAAGGTCAGGTCATTTATGCATACGTGCATATGTTTGCCAAACTGCTCAACACTTTCCATGAAGCTTCGGAGGTGGAAGCGAAGAGATGGCGTACTTCTGATAATGCATCTTCCATTGAGAAGCAGCCTTCTACTGCCAAAAGCAAGTCAAAGGTCATTCCCAGACAGGTTGGGAATCTGAAAGAAAGCCAAACGCTCAATGCAATTACCGCCTTTCTGTGCTCTTTCATAGATCAACTTGACCCCAAGCGTGATGTTTGCAAGTCTCTGTTCGAAGGTTTCATTTACTGCGCTCTGCAGGAGTTGGGCAACCGTCTTTATCTTTGCGTCTTCGGCCATGCCCGAGCAGAGTCAATTGACTCTGAGATTATGATGAGCAATCGAACTGACGAGCTTGATGAAGCCTCATCAGCACAAGCGAATAAGCCAGACCTTCTTGAGGTAGAGAAAGCCAAGCTTGAAGCCCCTTACCTCATTCGTCTTTTCACTCGTTTCATGAGCAGCGCTCCGGCGCATCTGGGTTCCATGATAAGCAAAAAAACAGGGAAACCGAAGACGGCGAATAACAAAGGAAGCATGAAAGGTGTTCTGGCGATCACGGCCAAGGACCGCTTACAAAGGACGCTGGTTGACTGCATCTTTGGCATTCAAGAATCTGGTGAAGACGCTGAACTTAGGGACTGCTTGAAGATGCCAGGACTGGGCCAGGGGAAAAAGTTGGAAATTCCCAGGATAAAGGAGACTGAAGTGCAAGAATGGTTCAAAGAAGAAATGTGGAGGCTGCTCGGTTGGGAAATTCTCGCAAAAGAGTGGGGTGAGTGATGAGGAAAATTAATATGAGCAACTCAATAGCCGCGCACTTACTTTTACTTTATTGCTCTTATTAGCACGAGAATGATTTATACCACTTCTATCGACCGCTTGACGATGAACTCGCTTGCTAGCTTTTAAAGTCATCAATCGCGCCTTCTGCAGACTGACACAAAATGAATGGCTCCTGTGTGCACTACGACCATACTGGCCCTCGATCTTCAATCATTGGCTATAGCTCTTATTGATAAACACAAATATCACCAGATCGTTGACAAACTAAATACTCCCGAAGTATGTCGCTAATGTGCATAAAGACAACGGCTTGAAGAGAGTAAATGCGCTCTCTTTTAAAATCATTGTATATGCTGTGATAAGTCTAACTATGTGTGATCTAGGGCGTGGATGCAGTATCTCAACAACCGTCATTCCATCTGGCCCCCAATATCGATAAGCATATGCAATTTCATTAGCGTGTAGTTTCGGAAAGGGTTGAATACACCTTGAAATCTATTATGACATAAACAAAATATAGAATGAAAAAGAATACCCCATGAGAAAATCGAATTGAAAAATTTTGCATGTTTTCGTTGTTTTTCCTGAAGGTAATTTTCTTGTCGTTACTAGAAGGATTTCCCCCTAAGAACGTCCGGCCAACATTTTAAGGAATTTTCCACCCAACAGTTCAACTAGCATGGCTCCACCTGTTTATCGAGTCCGTAATCACGAGGAATAGTCATATGAATGCATTCAGTAGAAACTTGTTCACGTGGTTGTTCGCTCACATATGTGTAGCCAGGCAAGCATGAAAGAGACGAACCGTTAAAGTTATAGATATCTCGAGAACGTGTATCATCGAACAACTCTTGTCTCACAATTATCTTTGTACCTTTGTCTCAAGACATTCCACAGCCTGTTCAGTTCTCTGAGCTTTGCCTGTCATCAATTCTAGAAAGCCCAAATTATAAGAAATCATGCTCGATCAATATTTTCATCGTAAGTGTATATTACTATATGACCAGTACTTTCAAATTTTTGATATCTCTGCCACCCTTATTACAGATATCGCTTCAGTCCAAGCCGTGAGTTCGTTGGAGAGATTGTATGATATGATTCTTGAGCGATAAATCTGTTAATTTTGACCTGTGGACATGTATCTGTGTTTGCATTACAGATGCAGCAGATACTTCGACCGCATCAATGGGTCGCTTATGTGCCTCACGAATGACCATGTATCATCCTCAGGATCGTGCTTTCGGTGCATTGGGACATTCGGATACCCTTAGAAAATTGTGCTTTCAGTATTCCTCACAATCCTGGTAAGAGTCTTTTTGGTTGACTACAATGGCACAAAGATCTATCGAATCTGTGAAGTTATGTAACAGAAGCAACGCAAACTCCATGGCGCATAACGATAATGTCTGCTCTCTCTCAGATCTGATTCATTCGTCAGGAGACAGGACTAGTAACCCCAGCCCCTACAATGGCTCAATCGATTTGAATGTATCCTCATACTAACTGATTGCAGGCTGGTCAGCGAACAAACGAACAGGGAACGAGGTCCTGTTCGTCTGTTCGCTTCCTCTGGATCGTACTTTCGTTCTGTTCGTATTATCGGGGTATTCGTTTGTTTGCCCTCTCGTTCGTAACTGCCTCAATGAGTATCTATTGCTGTTAACGCATTGGTAGCTCTGTTGTTCGCAGCACTTTCGCAGCGCTCTCATCATCCACTAGATCCTGCTTATACCAGCTCTTCAAGCACTGATAAGCCCGCACTCGTCGTTCCGGACATGGCTCGCCTTGCTAAAGATCCATTCGTCAGTAGCGCTAGTTGGGCGGTATTGCGAGAAGGGAAGCAAGATGATTACTTCCGCCCGTTTCGGTGGCTTGAAGCACTCATCATTTGGCTGGGTCACTGCAGAGAGGAGCGGAAGCGCGGGAAGCGCCGGTCCCGCACGTCTCTGATTCGCTGACTTGTAAATCCGGAGTAAATGGCAACGGCAACATATTCGTTGGACGACGACGTACACGAACAGACGAACAAACATGGAACATTGTGCGTTTGTCCACGAGATATAGCCCATCTATTCGTTCGTTCGCTGGCCATTCTGGCTGGTTGTTCGTTCAGAGGCTCAAACTTCCCTTCTGTTTTTGCTCACCCATCCTCAACCTGCTCCTACACAAATGCCTGTAAGAGCTAGAGCAATTTGATGGTACGGGTACCTAGCATTTTTGTATGCCGCCATGAAGTTGAACAGCAATATCAGGGACCTGATCATTTCCGCTGCCTAAGCTTGGACCATGGGGACGATTGGAGAAATTGCAACGCAGAAAGAGAGCAACTGAGAATAACATTGTGCAAAGGTGGGAATCTCTTGAGGGGTGTTGGACTAATGAGATTCTGGCAAATCAATCAAGCTTCTACCATCCACTTCCTCCTTTCGTTTGAACTCCAAGCCTTTTACAGCATTCTTGATACCCAAGGAGTGCCATGACCACACCAACACTCGGTCCCGGCATGCCATAACTAAGTTTCTGCCTCATATACCTCATCAGAGCCGTGTGCCACGCCTTCTTTCTTGTCACTGCAGAATCAACGGCTGGGCCAGTGACGATACCATCATCAGAACGTACCAATTGCCCAGATTGGTAAGGGTCAATTGACTTATTGCCACCGGTTGCGGCTCCCATTACGCCGGGAGAAGTAGCGAAATGGCCCGCAAAAATTGCGTCGTTAAATGATCGGTATGTGAAAGGCAGCTGTTCATATCTTACCACATGGTAGTTCATTGTGTCGCCTTCAACGCCGGGCGGAAGATAGTTGAGCACCTGATCCCATATTTGACAGTTCATTGCTGCGTGTATCCTTTCAGAAACTTGGTAAAACCAAACCTTGCTCTGCTCACTGGCTCCGAGATGGTCCTCCCCAAGAATACCGAATATAGCCGGACCGTTGTGTTGGTATGGTCGACGAAAGTCAAAGTTGATCATGAGCGCATTGACAAGGGCTTGGATTGCACCAAGCGAGATTGTACGGGCTTGATCATAGAATTCCTGATCTGGAGGTACCAGCTGCCGATCGAAATCGAAGAAATATTTATTCCTTTCGACATAATCGGTCGATGTTTTGTAGGTTTTGCTATCGGCCAAGAGAATGTCGCCACAATACCGATGCAAATCTTCATCATCAAGTTTCATTCGTTGCTTCACATCAGGAAAGTTTTCCTTGACAGCCTGCGCAATTCTCCCAACGATCGGGTCAATTAGCTCGCGCGAGCCACCGGAGAGAGTCACTGCCGCGCATCGCCGAGCTGTATGCTGTTTCTGTAGATACCAAAGCTTCTCCATTCGTACCATTGCGTTTCCTTTAGTGAATTTCAAATCAAATACATCAGCAAGTTCCCGCAAGTCCTTAACATCGTTCTGTGTTGGATTGCTCCATCCCAACAGAGCGACAAAGTTGGTAAGAACTTCCGGGAGAACACCATATTCCTCACGCATACTGCGAACATCTAGCATCAAATCCTGATTCCGCTTCGATAACTTTGCTTTGTTTTTGTCCACAAGGAGACCCACGTGAGCGAAGATCGGAGGATTCCACCCGAACGCATGATACAAATCGTAATGGAGTGGGGTTGACGCCATCCACTCCGTACCTCTGATTACATGGCTGATCTCCATTAAGTGGTCATCAACCACGTTGGCAAAATGATACGTCGGAGTACCATCCGATTTGATGAGAATAGTGTCAGCAGCATCAATCATGGCATCATCCTCAGTGGACACTGAATGTGGGGATCGCTTCAAAGGCTTGATCTTGCCATACACGAGATCAAGATACACGCGTGGCTTCCTAACATCAGGTTTTCTTAAGCGGACTGTAAATGGGTGCTTGCCGCCATGCGCCTGCTCGTCCGACTGAGCTGGGGACATTGAGGCGCAATTCTGATAACAGCCACTCATCACGTACGTCTGGTTCGCGGCACTAGTCGTCTGTGCCGTGCAAAAACATCGATAGGCGGCTCCAGAGTTCAGAAGACGATGTGCGTGGTACTGATATATTTCATTTCGTTCAGACTGCTTGTAGGGTCCATGAGGGCCGCCCACGGTGGGGCCCTCGTCCCAGTGAAGGCCAGCCCATTGCAGGTCAGCCAGCAGTCCATCTTCTGCTTCAGGAACCAGTCTTTTCTGCACGAGTCAGATTTGTGACCGCCGTCAATCCCTCATCACGTGACTTACTTACTTGATCGGTGTCTTCGATGCGAAGCAGGAACTGGCCGTTGGTGCGCTTGGCAAGAAGATAGCTGAACAACGCTGTCCTCAGGCCACCGATGTGAAGATGGCCCGTCGGTGAAGGAGCAAACCTGGTTCTAGCTGGACGATCAGGCAGAAGCGGCTCTCGTTGAGCCGCTGTATATCGACGAGAGACCACGGAGAAATCCCGCTGCCTGAGGCCGGTATGCCGTTGAACGTGGTGAAGGGGGCGAATCTTCTGCAGACATGTTTGACAGATCCAGTCGCCGCCTCGACGTCTGATTGTCCATGCACTTTCATGTGCCGTTAGTAGTGACATAACAATGAAGTTCAGCGATAGAAGTATACAGCAAGTGCTAGAAGGGAAGGCGCGCTTCGAATATATGCGACGCACGGGCCTTCGGAGTTTGCACCAGTCAAACGCCGAGCATGTTTCTTCAGCTTGCGCTTCATGAGCCAGCACATACCTTCCCTGTCTCATCATCCTCTGCGTTCAACTTTCCATTCGCCATCCGGCCAAATTGCTGCAATTCCTCACAGTCCATCTCCGGGTGAACCACATACAGATAGTGATTGAGGAAAATCTGGTACAAAGAACGCTAACCGCAGATGGACTCACCGGACTCAAACAAGATGAATGGCACGGAGGAGCGGGATCTGTACGAGATCCTTAATGTACCTAGATCGGCGAGTAAGGCGGAGATCAAGAAGGCCTACCATAAAGCAGCGCTCGCGTCCCACCCCGATAAAGTGCCGGAAGACCAGCGCGAAGAAGCCGACATCAAATTCAAGCTCATCTCACAAGCCTGGGAAATCCTCGGCGATGATGAAAAGCGAGAGCTATACGACCAGCATGGAATGGCCGCCTTCGAAAAGGGAGCAAACGGCTTTCCGGGCGGTGCTGGTCCGGACCTGAATGATTTCCTGTCGCAGATGTTTGGTGGTGGTATGGGTGGTATGCCAGGCGGCCCGCGCAAAGCTACCAAGGGCAGGAATGAGATTCAACAGTACGAAGTCACCCTAGAAGAACTATACAAAGGCAAAACGACCCGATTCGCGAGTACGAAGAACGTGATATGTGAGCACTGCAAAGGAACTGGTGGAAAGGAAAAGGCGAAGGCGAAGGAGTGTGACTCGTGCAAGGGCCGTGGCTCGACAACGAGGTTGCGACCGGTTGGTCCTGGACTCGTCACGCAAGAGACAGTCCCATGTGCGACATGCAATGGCAGAGGCAGCTTTTTCGCGGAGAAGGACAAGTGCAAGAAGTGCAAAGGGGCGCGAACGGTGAAGCAAAAGAAGATCTTAGAATTATATATTCCACGCGGGAGTCGGGAGGGCGATACAATTGTTCTAGCTGGCGAGGCAGATCAAGATCCTGATGACAGCGAGCCTGGAGATATCATATTTCAGCTAGTCGAAGAGCCGCACAAGACTTTCCACCGTGCTGGCGCAGATCTGCAAGCAGACCTCAACATCACACTTTCGGAGGCGTTGACCGGGTTCAGCCGCGTTGTGCTCACCCACTTAGACGGCCGAGGGATCAGCTTGACCGTAAACCAGCCGAAGGGGAAAGTCTTGCGACCCGATCAGGTACTCAAGATCAAGGGCGAAGGCATGCCGTATAAGCGCTCCGACGAGAAAGGCAATCTCTATCTGACCGTCCGCGTGCAGTTCCCAGAGGATGGGTGGCTACAGGATGAAGCCGCGGTCGAAGCCGTACGCTCTGTTCTGCCACAGCCAAAGCAAGAAGCGAAGCCCGGGGAAACGCCCGAGGTGATAGACGAGGTCGACTTTGAGACCGTTGACAATCTTGACGCATTTGGCGCCGACTCGGATGATCCGCGAGCCGGGGCAGAGTGGGAGGATGAGGATGACATGCAAGCTGGAGGTAGTGCGCAGTGCGCACAACAGTGAAAGCCATCAGCAAATTGAGCAAACTGGTACAGTGTTATTGCATAGCGACGGCGTTGAGGGGAATGAAAGACTCTTGAGCGGAAATTCTATAGACTGCGTGTGACACTCATGCGACTACACTTCCAATTCTGTACAATATCTCTTTCATTAGTCATCCGTCGTCGCATCCTCTCTCGGACATTGATGGACGTCAAAAGGGTTTATGTAGTGAGATGTGGGGAAATGCATGTGAATGCCAAGACAACTTATATAACGCATTCGCGATCACGGCTTCGGGGAGTCGCGGGTGCACAACATCAACATACGTACCAAACGCATCTTTCATTGTTAGGCAGCAGCGAGGAACGTTCTTCTCCGTCGTGTGCATGGCTGCAAACGTGCCCACGCTCTTCATGGACCCGCAATAACTGTCTCCACTTCGAACCCGCTCTCCGCACTCTGATCCTCCAAATCTATCTACATGGATCCCCTGAAAGCCTGGGAAGTTGAAAATGCGGTCCATCTCGTGGATCCGACTCGAGATGCACTATATAATTATGATGCATCGGCCCAAAAGAAGATCACCGACGCAAAACCATGGCGCAATGACCCGAACTACTACAAATACGTTCGCATCTCGGCAGTGGCGCTGATCAAGATGGTGATGCACGCACGGTCAGGCGGCGATATCGAGGTGATGGGGTTGATGCTGGGGTATGTGGAGCACGAGACGTTCATCGTGACCGATGCACTACGGCTACCGGTGGAGGGAACGGAAACGCGGGTGAACGCGCAGAGCGAGGCGGACGAGTACATGGTCACGTACCTGCAGCGCAGCCGTGAGGCGGGACAGATGGAAAACGCGGTGGGTTGGTATCACAGCCATCCAGGCTACGGATGTTGGCTGTCGGGTATCGACGTAGGGACGCAGGAGACGCAGCAATCATTCAACGACCCCTTCCTGGCCGTCGTCATCGATCCGCACCGCACCATAAGCGCGGGTAAGGTAGATATTGGAGCGTTCCGGACGTACCCGCAGAACTACAAGCCCGACGGGCCGGCGGCGGCGGGCGATGAGGGCGTTCGCAGCGGCGGGATAGGCATGGCGGCCGTGCCCATGGCCAAGGCTGCCGACTTTGGTGCCCACGCGAACCGCTACTACAGCCTGGAAGTGTCACATTTCAAGTCGACGCTGGACTCGAGACTGCTCGAGGCCCTTTGGAACAAGTACTGGGTGCAGACTCTGTCCTCGTCTCCGCTCTTCACCAATCGCGACTACGTAACGGCACAGATCTCCGACTTAGTGGCCAAGACCAAGCAGGTTGAAGCCACCATTAAGACTACTCCAGGGTCTCAGGGAGCCGGCCCGCTCGCCGCGGCGCTCGGCAAGAAGAAGGGAGGAGGCGAAACGCTGAACAAGGTGGTGCGAGCGGCGGAGAAGATTGCGAACGAGGAGAAGATGGGTTTGATGGCTGCCATGGTCAAGGAGCGCATATTTGTCAGTCACCTGCCGCCCGAAGGTGAGCCGGCGGGTACGAGCACCAACGGGCCCGAGACTGACACCCCCATGGCCGACGTGAAAGCATGAACGGAGGCGGACACGACCGTTGTTGCGGTGCAATCTCACATGGATACCAATCCATTATCCACCATCGTGTGAGCTACGCAGATGAAATAACTTCCTGGGCACTTAGCTCGGACGGGTCCATCTTATCGTGTCATGGCGATTTAGACAAGTGCGTATAGGGCTTTGTATGGGAAAGGCGCCGGCAGAAGCTTCTAAGTAGACTTGATCGCAATAAATTATGCCAGCACAGCTCGTGGCCGATCAATGTAAAAGTATTTGTTATTCCGCCAACCTGGTTGTGCTCGATGTGTCTAATCTCCGTCAAACGCCGAGATCGTGTACTAAGCTTGATTTGGCATTCGTTCATGTTGCTGAATCAGCCAGAGGACCAAGACCGAGCTCGTCACGTTTCTTACATTCTTCCACGCATACGTGGACAGTTCGGCAGATCAGGCTTATCGGACACCAGCAGGCATCGACCACAACGTACAAGAATTGTGTGGCACCTCTCGCTCAAACACAAACGCATCCACGTGTGCGGCAGTTCCGGCGTGTTCAGATCAGATAAGCCAAATAGAACCTCCCGCGACGCTCCGGAACCTCACTTCACCCGCCTCAGCCGCAAACCACATTGCACCAGAGCATGATCGCGGAAACGAGGGGCCTACATACTGGGGGAGCCTTGCGCAGTCGCGCGAGTCGCCGCTGATGGCGCTTGTTGCGCCAGGATGCCTCTGCCTACCGTCTCGTTTGTCGTCGGTGTCGTCGTGCTCGGCTACCTCCTCACTTTCGCCGTCTTCGCCGTTCTGCGCATCTTGACCGGCGTCTCGATCCAGCGCGTCGGCTACTCAGGTTTCCGGCGAATCAGCTTCAGCCCGCGCAATGGAATCAAGGTCAACATCCGCGGCGTGGGCGTGTCTGTACATCGGCCGACCTTCGCACTCCCCACGTGGTGTAGCTTGGTGATAACGGAGCTAATTGTAACCGTAGACCTGCAGGCGCTTGACGAGGCAGGCGCCAGGAAAGATGGCGCGTATGAGAAGGCAAACAGCACGCATGCGCATGCAAATGGCCACTCTCCGAGGCTACAAGTGGAGCTGGAGAACCGTGAGGGCCACGGAAGACTGTGGCGAAGACTCACAGAGATCAAGGAGAAAATTAAGAGACTACACAGCAAAATCAATTGGATCAAACTGGTAGACCTGGTTGCAACGGCCTTGGAGCTGAACGTGGCGGGGGTGGGCAGCTTGCGATTGGAGCGAGTCACGCTCTCTGTGGACACCCGCATTAAGACAGTGGATCGTAGCCGACTCTTTCAGCATCATAAGACGCGACCAGATACGCAAACTCCGGCGGAGTGGAAGGCGGTGATCCGTAGCGTGCTTTTCACGGCCGAAGGACGCGAGTCGACCGAAATCCTGGATTATTGCACTCTCAACATCCATGGCATGCTGCACAGCGAATTACAAGGGCTGCGAGACGCGTCCATAGCCCTCAAGTTAGGCCGGTTGACTCTGCCATACGATGATATCGAGCATGCCAAGGCATCTGCCGACATGCTCCGCGGGAGATACGGCCAGCCGGAAAGTGACATTTCTGCTTCCACAGATTTACTATTTTCAGATACATTAGTGGAGCTGGAGAAGCCGGGCATGGGCGATGATGAACAGACTGTGCGCACCGTATCTGATCCCAAAGCTTTTATTGCCTCCATTCTTCGCGGTATCCAGGAGGTCCAGTTTGCCGTTGGATTTCTCGGTCTGTCGACAAAATTAAATGTAAAGGGCCATTCCGATGACAAGGTGTACTTCAATCTTGCAATGAAAGAAGTTGGATTGGATGTGCTGCGGTTGGATCCTAAGAGTCCTGCGCATAGGATGTACTTCTCTACCACTGACGTCGCACATCAAGGACTATTGACTGCTATTGCCATTGCTGCTGGTATTGATGATGGCCATGAGCATCCAGAACGCATGCTCTATGTTCCGATGGTGACTGCGACGGTGAAGACGACGCTTCCTTCTCGAACCATCTACTATTCTGAAGATGATGTCAAAGACAGGAATACGAATATGCTTTATGCAAATTTTGTCTGCACATCGCCATCAATTGATTTGGATCCGAAACATCTGCCATTAGTGCGTGATCTCCTTAAACAACGCTCACGGAAACACAGGCAAAGGCCTCTGGAGCGAGGCATACCAAACAGGCATCAATTAATGTCTCAGCTCCTACCCAAAGCTCATGTTAAATTCTCTATCCAGGAACCAGTGATCCGAGTGTCACTCCCACCGATGGACAAAATGATCGCCAAGGCGGATGATTACGATCTCCTTATATCCACCGTCTCTTCCATATCCCTTGATCTAGAATCATCCCATGCCACTGACGAAGGCATTCATTATAGCCTGGGCTTGCATTACCGCCACACGAAACACCATTTATATTATCAAACCGCTGCTAGTGACAGACATGACCTACTGCAGAGCGATACAGTAGAAGTGGATGTTAATGTGAATGCATTTCCGGAGCCGTCGGTAACGGCAAACGCGCAACTACGCAGCTTCACACTCTTTCTCGTACGACCTGACATATGTGAAGGCGTTCGACAAATCGTCAAGCAGTTGAGACGGAATGTACTTGCGAGACATGACCCACGCGAGAAACCGAAACCTTCTTTTTTGCGCACGACGCCCGCCTGGCTAGAATCTTGCAAGGTAGAAGGGTCCGAGTTCGGCCTTGAACTAGCGGGAGTTGATGAACAAGTTTCAAAAGACAGTCGAGGTTTTGCACTTCAGCTCCAGTCATGGACTACTGAGTACAGAGCGCATCGTGAATTGCCTTCGCTTGATCCTGCTTCTCGGCGAAGATCAATCAGCAAATCCTCTCCTGGCAAGGATAAGGAGAAGAAGAATCGTCAAGCATCTCCTCGACGCAAGTATCATAGCTATGCTGATGGCCGTCGGCTCACCCTACACCTTCAAAATCTCGAGGGGTTCATTGTGGACTCCGTTGAAGATTCCGAGCCGGAGTCCTTTATGACTCTTCCGAAGTTTGAAATCGCCTTTTCTACGCAGAGTGATCAACATGGCCCCATATTTCACATCAATGCTTTCGCAAAGAGCTTATTACTTCAATACTCTCTTTATAATCACTTTGCCATGGGTGTCGCAGCTATGGTTATCAAGAAGACTTTCCTGGAACCCTCAAGAGAAGAACGGCAAACTCGACCGCCTGCCCCAAACCGGTCTGCCACCTTACAGCTCTCGAGATTGAGCAGGGAAAGTTCTTTGAGCTGTGAGGACGAGCTTGATGAAGTTGCAAGGCATGAGATCATTTCAGTAGACTTCCGTGCCAAGCTTTTGCAACTCAAGGCTCGCATGCCCGCGGACCCACCTATGATGATTCAACTCTACAACGTGGATGTAGGTAAGCATCGGTGGGCAACACCTTTCCTGCGTTGTAAACTGGCACGCATGTACGTCCGAGCGCCAAGAACGAAGGCTGCATGGAGTCGTATTGTCAGTATCAAAGTACTGCGGCTCGATATAAGGGACTTCAAGCGTAAGATTGGCAAGCAAGGACAGAGCATCACAGAAAAGACGATTGATATCGTCGCTGAACTCATACGCTTCGCTGTTCCACACTCGCTAGTGCCGCACAGCATCTTCGACAACATCACCAATGTCATCAAGACCTCGGCACAGCTTCAGCATCATTTCATCACTGGTACAAATGAATATATTCTCACGAAAGAACCCGAAGGGCCAAAACATATTCCCCGTGTTACTGTTCGAGCTCAACTTTTCATGATCGACATCGAGGATGGCAGTTTTGAGTGGAAACTCGGTGCCATCTATCGAGCCGGCTTGCTAGAGCAGAAGCAGCGATTGGCCAGAGAAGAGGCATTCAAACTTAAGGAGAAGCGCCTATTAAGAAAACCACGTGGCAGTTCACGCTTGCGCGCTCAATCTGCTCATCTTGGCGAGCGATCCAGGAGTCAGACCAGGAATTCTGGTAATACTAGCAAGCGCAGAAGTCGAAGCACTCAACCAGTTCCGCAGAGCGATCCTAAGATTAGTCAGCGAAATTCTCGGAGAGCAATGCGATATGATTGCGACGGCAAATGCGGCATCAGCGACGCATCACAACTCAGCATCGAACAGGCTCGTGAAAAGCTACATCGCCTGAACGCACAGACCTGGAAGAACCGAATTGACCGTATGCTTGGCTTCCAAAGCCATACAATCCGAGAAATCCGCAGTATGGTATATGGTTCAGATGAGTCTCCAGACGACTCTGAGAATCAAGAGCCCATCTTAGCGATGAATCAAAGGCCGTCGCTGCTGTTTGCTGTAGCCATGGATTTGAACCTGACGGTTGATAAGCCGAGTTTTCCTATGGAAGACATCCCCAAGTTTTTACATGATGTCGGCAAAGGTATGCCTTATGACATGAAATATGGATTACTTCTTCCAATGAACTTGCACCTCACCATGGGCGAGTTAAGATTCCAACTAAGAGACTACCCTTTACCGCTTATGCATGTGCCGCCATTGGCAAATGGTCAGAGTCCACGACTACCAGCGCTCTCCATGCGTACAGACTTCGTTATAGCGGAAGAGTTCCGAGACGTCGAAAGTCAGCGTCATGTCAACGTTGAGATTGTCCCAGCAGAAAAGATGGGGTTTGGCTCCAAGGAAGGCTTCGCAATAGACGTGCGGAGGACTATCTCGCCCGTCAAAACATATTCGAACATGAAATTCGAAATCAACACAAGCAACCCTACGAAAATCACATGGGGCACGTCGTACCAACCTGCCATACAAGATACAATGCAGGTGATTGAAGGCTTCACCAAACCCCCAATTGACCCTTCCGACAGAGTTGGCTTCTGGGACAAGATCCGGCTGAGCTTCCATTCGAGGGTCAATGTGGCATGGAATGGCGATGGCGACGTCCATCTGTGTCTGAAAGGCTCGCGCGACCCCTATTCTGTCACAGGCAATGGAGCTGGTCTTGTCATGGTATGGCGCAACGACGTTCGGTGGAATATTGCTCAATCGGATGATCCAAGGCAGTTTATGACTGTCAACAGTGGAGATTATATCCTTGCTGTCCCAGACTACAACAGCTATGCCAGACATACGCAGGAAGAGATTTCGGGAGATTCTGACTCGGGGCTATCTTCTGTAAACACGAAACGGGAGGCAATTTTCAAGAAAGTGGTGATGAAGCTCTCAGGCCATGTGCAATGGCTTGCAGGACTAATGTTCGAGCGCGATCTCCCCAATGGAAAGAGGCTATTCGAATTCAAGCCGCACTATGATGTTGTCTTCAAGCATCCTGACTTCGCCAAAGCGTCACACGGAGGAGAATACGATGCCTTTTGTGGCTTTCGCAGCCACCACATTCATATGTCTATCGCTATCGCCGCTCCTCACGATAGGGATTGGTCCGTAACAAATCTTAACCCATCAAACAATTACAACTCCGTTCACCTCAGCCCTCGATTCTTTGCTCATTTTTTCAACTGGTGGTCGATGTTCTCAGGCGTGATGGCTCTGCCCATCCGCCAAGGTCCGCTTTGGGGCGTCACGGAGAAAAAAAGTAAGAAATTTGGAAGGCATGTGGCCACCATCAAGTACAATCTTCTCCTTTCACCCCTTTACATCAGCCATGTCTATAAGCATAAGGATGCCGAGGAATACCAAGCAAACACCGTGTCGGCAACAGGGCTGAAGATGAAGCTAGACAGTTTCATGCTCGATCTGCACCAGCGTCGAGAGCATTTCGATATCAAAGGCCACGAAGAGGTACTTAAGAAGACCTCGGCTATGAGGATATATCAAGCGCAGCTGGATTTCATACACGCTGATCTGCGCGCACTTTCAGCCACAATCAAAGGTACTACGGTCGAAGACATTGAGAGAGCAAGCGACGACACGATTGCGGCACTTCATAGCCAATCTCCTGCCGCTGAAGATATGTCTAAATTTGACATACCGGATAATGATTTCACCTGGATTGATATGGATGACTTTGTCGAGCTGGACTGGATCCTTCCAGCTGAGTCAAATCCCGAAACTAGAATTCTGCCGCTTGGCTATGCACCTCGATTTACCTACTTCCGACAGACCGATCACGAAGGCATAATCGCTGGAGATCCGTCCAGAGTCAGCCCGTTTGGCGATGAGCCAACGCACTACTGCGTAATGTCCAAAAAGAATGATCCGCGTTGTGTGCAGGCTGAACTCATTGAACAACGATTGGCAACGTTGATTGAGCAGCGGAAGCAGAACGAGCGGGCTATCGGGGAGGCAGAATTGAAGCTTGTGCAGCTTGTTGGAGATGACAAAATTGGTCGTCAGAAGCAACAGACCAAATTGGACACCCTCAAGGGCCATGGTCAACATTTAAATAATAAGCATGACTTCTTGCGAGACATGTTGCATGTTTTGCGCCAACGGATGGAGAACGATGATCCATCTGTGGTCCCTGATTGGGAAACAAGTGAAGAGTTCTTCGAGGCACATGAGCATGCTAGACGAAAAGATGACAGGTCGGTGCCGATGGATGAAGTACCACTTGCTGACTACACGAGCGACTTCAACAACCGTTTCATTGTTCATAATGGGCAGATCAAGTGGAACAACTCGCTTCGCAACATCATCCTACGTTACATTCACCAGAATGGCCAACGCCGAGGCTTTGTGTACTATATGTCCAGACGTGCAATCAAATTCATTTTGGATATCCTCGATGAGCAGGGGAAGACGGAGGAGCTTACCGCCCTAAATAGACAGCGATCTCAATCCACACAAATCAGCACTCTTTCTCCTGATGTTGATGACGACGAGACTGTGCAAGAACGCATCGAGCAGCTACTCAAAGATGGACGAGATTTTGTCAATGCTGATGAGCCTCAGCCTGAACGACAGAGCGATGGAGCTGGTGCTAATGCTTATCACGAAGACATTTCGCAAGAGTTCGCACCCCTTAATACCTACCATTTTCGTCTCATTGCTCCGCAAGTCCAATTACAAAGTGAAAAGAACCCGAAGTCTGCCGTTCTCGTCACAGCGAAAGGCATGCAGCTCAAAGTCGTGCAAATCATGGACAAAGAAAACGTTATGGACGATGTCAGTGGTCTGGTGCAGCGCCGTTTCACTGCTGCGGCAGATAGCTTGCAGATGTTCGTCACAAGCACCAAAACTTTCTCCCCGGAATTTTTTCATATGTACTCGGCCAATCTCTATGGTGCCAAAGCCGGAACGCAGTGGCCGCCATGGGTTCCAATGGAAATCATGTTTGATTTTCAAGCGAATCCGTACGGCTTCAATAGAGTTGTTCATAGAACTTCGGCAAGCTTGCGCTATGACAAGTACAACACTCTCCGCCTGAAATATAATGACGATGTGTCGGGAGGTGAACCCTCAACAGCTGAAAGCGCACACGAGGCAGAAGATCGGATGGATCACGTTTGGGTCGAATTTCCACATTTCCGTGCGATTTGTGATTCGTCCCAATACTACGCAATGTACATCATAGTGATGGACTTGCTGCTATATAGCGAGCCATTGGAGAAGACAAGGAGTGAGCGACTGGAGAAAATCATGCTCGCCTCAGATTTTAGCGACTTGAGCGGTGCGCCTGAAATGGTACAAGTTCTACAAGATCGCATTCGGCAGCTGGAGGAAATCAAGATGCAGTTCCAGGTGAATGAAAAGTATCTCGACCGGCAGGGATGGAAGGACCGAATATGCATGGATCAGGAACTGGCAAGCTATGAAGATGAGCTTTTCTTTATAATGAAGGCCATCACCACGTCGCAGCAAAGGGTTGAAGACCGACGGGAGCAAGAAAGGGTTACCGGCTTAATTCATATGAATATGTCTTCTAAAGACATTGCGTGGCATTTGGTGCGAGATAAAGACGAGTCTCTCGTGGAGTTTCAACTCAAGAACGCATCGTTTGACCGTACCGACAATAATGATGGGTCAAATTACAATAAGATCGAAATCAGCCGCATCAATGGATTCAACTTGTTGCCAGACGCATTATACCCTGAAATCATCTCGCCATTCACAGATGTATCTAGGGGTGGCAGAGAGCTGGGCAGTGACAAGATGCTCCGCGTGCATTGGCTCATGCTCGAGGCGATTGCTGGCATACCTGTGGTCGACTATTTTGAGATTGATCTAGTCCCGGTGCGGTTGCAATTCGAACGGGACGTGGCCAAAAAGCTCTTCGAATATGTCTTCCCGGGAGTGGGTGGCAACGCATTTGAAGGAGGAGGCTTCTCGCCCTTCATGGTGAAGCATATGCTTCCCACGCAAGAAGAAGCGGAGGAAATATCTCAAGACGATAAAGCTGGCACCAGCGATACCGAGCCGTTGAGCATCATTTCGGAATCCCCTCAGCCGGATCGATCGGAGCATCTCGGCAACGGGCCCGGGGCGCTCGAGTCTCGTTTGCAGCCAACACTGAATTTATCCACAAAACGTAACCAGAAGCACGACAGCAAAGGTCTGGGGATTTCTGGCGTCAGCGTTTTCCAACATTCAGACCGATCCAAGCATGCCATTGCTGGGAGATCAATGGCAACACGTCAAATCCTCTCAACCCCAAATCTAACTGGCACGTCTCGTTCTCCAAGCGAGCGCTCCTTGGTGACCATGGGCAGCAAAGCTGCTAGCGACGAGACCGAAAGGGCGAATAAGCGCAACGCTCTACTGCACCGTACCCAAAGTGATGAGAGGAAGAAGAAAAACAAGGATGAAATATCGGACGATTTGACCCAAATGATGAATCGCGCGTCGAATTACATGACACTTTCATTCGTCAAGGTGCCGAGCATGGTGCTTTGTCTCAGCTACAAGGGACAAGGAAAACGCAATCTAGAAGATGTGCATGACCTAGTATTTCGCATGCCCACGTTGGAATACCGTAACAAGACTTGGTCCAACCTTGACTTGGCGCTTCAGTTGAAGAAGGACGTCATCCGCGCTCTGATCTCGCACGCCGGTGCCATTGTGAGCAACAAGTTCAGCCACCATAAACCGTCGCGGCAAGCGCAGAGTCGATTGCGAGAACTCGTAAATTCCAGCACTTTCATTGCTGCCAGCGGCCGTGGCTCGAATGAGACCAGCGAGGCGAGTAGCTTACTAGATCTGGCTGGGAGCGGCGAGATTAATGGCCGCCCGTCAACCGCTTCGGCGCGGCCGAGTACTCTGAACCGCAGTACCAGCATGGGTTCGACTCCTGCCAGTTCCATGACCGACCAAAAGCTGGGGGAAGACGAAGAGAGGACTGCTGATGCACTGCGGCGCGCCGATGATGGGGTGGAGACGTCCATATTTACACAACCCCGAACTAGAGCGGGATATTCGCCGACATCCCATGGAACGGCGCCAGATAACTTTGAAACTCGGAGTCGTGCATCGTCCATCTCCCGGCATCTCTCGGGCTTTGGCGAGCGATTACGGCAGCGGCAAACACAAGACTCCACGGGTAACAACAGCGATGAAGCAGAGGAGACGAAACGTAAGAGCAGATTATTGTTAGGCGGGCAGAAATTACTACGCACGCTGCGAGACTAACACAGCCTGTGCTTTTCTACACATAGAGACGGCGGGTGTCTTGGCTTCGTGGTGATACCCGAGTTGGTTTTTGAGCCGGTCAAGCAGTGGCGCAGAAGATGGTTTATTCAATTGGGATTGTAGGATTTTCAGAGAAAGTGAGACAAGGAACGTCCACTTCTGCCTTCGGTGTACATATTCCGTATTCCCTGTAAAAAAGTCGATTCCCTGAGTCTTCTTTTTGCTTAACACGTGACGATTTCCCATTTTGGCACCTCCGCCCCGCAAAACGACCCGAAACCGCATTTTGATGAGTTCCGTGAAGTGACGGCAACGAAGCTCTTGTGTTCGAGACAATTCATCGCTTCATAATTTATCATCACGATGGCGCATACCTCCAGCTCTCTGCAAGCCTTATACACCGTTTTCATCGCTCCAATTCTCCGCGCGAACATCCCCACTCGCGTGCTTCTCCTTCACACCGTGCCGCCATCTCGTCACTCCCGCACCTTCACATCCTCCTCCTCAACTCGGCATGCCTCCCCCCTTACCGACCCCGCAGCGGCCTCATCTGGCAGTGGCCGTCGTCGTCAAAAATGGGACGAAGAAATCACGGCACGTTTGATCCATCTCGTCGACCCCATCACCGGCAAATTGTCGGAGCCGCGCAAACGCGTCGATGTCTTGCGTGCCTTGGACCGACGCACGCAGCGACTGGTGCAAGTTTCGGCAGACGACGAGCCGGGGAACCGGGGGGGGCAGCACCATCAGCAGCAGCACGTCACCGCTCCGGTGGTGTGCAAGATCGTGGATAAACGGGTGCAATACCAACAGGAGCGGGAGCGAAAGCGACAGAAGAAGCAGGAGCAAGCGGGGACAGGGAGTGGAAAGACGATAGAGCTCAATTGGGCCATAGACCCCAACGACTTAGGCCATCGATTAGAACGGCTGGCGGAGTTTCTGGGGGACGGGAGGAGGGTGGAAGTGGTCTTGGCGGCGAAAAAGAAAGGGCGGAAAGCAACGATGGGGGAGTGTGAGGCGCTGGTGAAGAGGGTGATGGAGACTATGGAGAGGGTGAAGGGGGCGAAGGAATTGAAGCCGTTGGAAGGGCAGCTGGGGGGTTTTGCTACTTGGGTGTTGCAGGGCAAGGTGGCGGGGAGTTAACAAGAAGCAAAGGGACGATTTGCTCCCTTGCGTCTATTTCGCCGATTCCTTTTAAGCACCGCGTTTTTGCATTCCAACGATAGGGTCCCAACATCGTCCTTCACTTACAGACTGTTCGAATGGAGTAGCTTAGGCGAATGCTTCCCATCGTTTTGGAGGCTATCTCAGACGGCTGTTCCCGGTCTTCTTTCGCAGGATATACTTCATCGGGGTTCGCATTTCAGCCTTGTTATCTGCTCGCACAGGTTTGCCACCGTTGTGCACACCATCAGTTTCTCACACGGACTCATTTCATCGAAAATCTCCTCGTCGGATCATTGAAGCAATAATACTCGTCCGAAACCGAGTCAGGATTCCAACCCTGATCGTATGCAGCCATGTGTGGCTCCGACATCTCGCCGGAGGCACCCTAGTACCTCGGTGGTCCGGATGGGTAGCCTCCTTGTTGTGGCGGGTATCCTGGCTGCGTACCCTGAGGCGGTCTGCCATATCCACCTTGGGGTGCACCACCGCCGTAGCCGCCACCTTGAGGGCCGCCTGGTGCTCCACCGTAACCGCCTGAGGCTCCACCATAACCACCCGGAGGTCCGCCATAACCACCCGGAGGTCTTCCATATCCACTTTGAGGCCCGCCGTATCCACCTGGAGGTCCTCCGTACGGACCGGGTGGGGGTTGACCATATCCTCCAGGGCCACCCGGACCGCCATATCCACCTTGTGGAGGACGGGGCGGCACTCCAGCACCGGGAGCCATGCTGGCTTTTTCGTCTTTGGTATCGTAACTGGGGTCGATGGCGCCGAGAATGAGCTTCATCATCCACATGTCGGGGGTGAGATCGACCGGAGGCTGGGCCTTAGCCATCTCCGCCGACTCGTTTTCGTAGTCTGTCAACTCCGTCAGCGAAGGTTGGGGCACACATGCTCCCGTAGTGTCCACGTACTAGACGTGCAATCCACCTCAGGTCCCACGGTGGGGTCGTTGTCCAACTTGGCTAAGAATTCGGTCGCCTTCTGGTCATTGCCGACTTGCGCAAACTGGAAGGCAACGGCACCTTTGCCATATTGCGAGCGCTGGGCCTCGTTTACGGCATAGCGAACAGAGTCCATCAGGGCATTTGGAGCCTCACCTGCTGGCTGCCCATCTGTGATGCCGATGATCAGCACAGGCTTCTGCATGCCCGGCCCGCGCAGCTTCGGGATGACGATGGGATCGAGCACCTTTTCGCGGAGCTTGGTGCCGAAGGGAGTGAGACCCTTGTACCGCTTGTTGGCGAGAAGTTGTTCCACCTGCGGCTCGCTACGGATGCCAGAAAGCATGTTGAGCGGGATGTCATCCTCATTCATGAAGCGCACGTCGATGCCGTCATCGTCGAACAGCGTCGCGGCAAAAGCAACTCGCTGCAAGATCAGCTGCAAGTCCTTGATGCGTTCACCGTTCTCTTCGAAAGACATCGAACCACTGTCGTCCACGAAGAGCACGACATCATACAAACTCAGGCGGACAATATCCACCGCGAGCTCTCGTGGGATGCGCCAGGCCTGGACCAACCGGTCGACTTGTTGGCCGGCACGTTGAGCGATTTGCGGCACGCGCTGAGCGACGGCGAATCGCTGCAGACCCTTCTCTTGGATGGCCTGTTCGAGTTGACGCTGGTATCCCGCGACCTCTTGGGGGCCACCACCACCACCACCTCCTCCTCCTCCTCCTCCGCTACCGTATCCTAACGTCCCCGGTGGAGGGCCGCCATATTGCCCTGGTGGTGGCTGACTGTATTGGCCTTGAGAGGGTGGGGGTGGGCCGACCTATGTGAGAACGTGTCAGCATCAGTCACATCATCACAGTCGACTACAATTGAAGCGGGGTGAGGCGAAGTGATGGGCACGAACATAGCCGTATCCGCCTTGTTGGTGGTATGGTGCATTCTGTCCGTATGGCGGCTGTCCGTATGGTGGGGCGCCATAGTGCGATGGTGGGACGGAATAGGGACTGGAGGATGGAGGATACGGAGCTTGTTGCTGGCCGGGTGGGGGCGGCGGTGGTCGCGAGTAGCTCTGCTGTCCATAGCCATGGACACCGTATTGGCCCGCCGGCGGCTGCTGTGGCGGGTACCCAGGTTGAAGTGATGATGGATACGGAGCCGCACCGCCGCTGCTGGCCGCGGCCATCTTGGAGGCAAGCGGCATGATGTGATGCGATGGAGGTGTGATGGAGGTGTAGTGGGTGTATGGTGCGCGTGTGGCTTAATTCCTGCAGGTTTCGTGCATGTGTGGTGGGAACGCGAGGGAGGTGTCGCGGAGCCGTCACGGAAAGGGATCGGGGGCGGTGAAGAAGGGGGTGAGGGCGGTGGTGAACATGGTCGAAGGACAGACTGACTTGATGGGGGGTGGAGTAAGCTTGGTACGTGGGTTTGCCGGCTGTGCTAAAACTGTCAAAACCTTGCCGCGCCTGAGTCACGGGATGATGGGATGCCACTCACGATATCCTCCGCCGGCCTGGCCCGATGGCGCCGCTCCGGAAGCAGGCGGTGCCGCTGAGTACGCCTGTTGGGAGTAGTTCGCGAACGGTGTACTTCCGCCTTGGGCGGCAGCGAGCTTCGAGGCCAACTGCTCTCGTCGTCAGCATCCTCCATGTTACAAAAACATCCAAATCGCCATTTCGCCCAATGACGTAGCATGGAGGGGCTGTGTGCGCCTTATGGAGGGGTATGCACGACGAGGAACATACTCCCATTTCACTTAGCGGTGTTGTTGTTCGACGTGGTTTGATGTTCGTTCAATTCTTCGTCGATATGACCGTAGTCGAGGCGTCGATCGGATGCTTGCGGTGGTCCGAATGAGATGTCAACCAGGCCAGCGTTGCGCTTAAATCTGCTCCATGCCCCTCAGCCAAGACCATACCATATGCTCAGCCTCATCGATCGGCAGGTCCACGCCGCCTTGAGCACATGCCAAGCACGACGACGACGATAACGACTGCGACCATGACTTCCCCTATCGCCACCACGACTACGACTACCGTTGCCAACTGTAGCACCCGTAGCACCCGTACGATCGGTATCGCCAACACCACTACCGCCATCAATCCCATCACCACCACCGTCACCACGTTGACCAAGACGGACCCATACTTGTATCTAGTGGAAGGGACCTGTGATGGTTCGGGGGGATACTTGGGAGGATGGATATGTTGGGTAGACAGAGCTGTGTCATGGCGGAGTCTCGTGGCGAGTGCCCTGGGAAGTGCCATGGGTAGTGCCATGAGCAGAGCCGTGGGGATTGCCGTGGGAGTGTCACACGTATGGCAATTAGGAACGGAATCTAGTCCGACACCCCATCGCGTTCGTGCGGGAGAGCCAGTGTCGCAATACAAAGCACCAGCTGCAGCGGCAGTGTCGCATCGCCATCGCCGCCGCATCCACATCCGCTGCCACGCTGAAATTCTCCGACTCACCTCCTGTTTCAGCATCTCCCGTCCTTGCCTCCTGTCTCTGCCCTTCCATGATCCTCTCCAGCTTCCTCCTCATCACATCCAGGGTGCCCTCACACCTCTCCAACGCCGCCAGCAGCCTCGACGCGGCCGCCCTGCCGCCCTCAAACATGCGCAGCATCTCCGCCGACGCGTCCACAAGATCCACCGCCTCATCGATTGCGGCCAGACATCTGAGGTGATCCCGCAGCGGGAGGCAAACCCGCGCCTCCTTCCCGTCCGCCTTGACACGAAATTGAAACGTGACCGCCAAGTTGTATCTCCTCACCATCATCTGCAGGCAGGTCAAAACGCTGACGTATAGCTCGGCCTGCTGAGCCGAGGCTCCATCCAAAGCAGTTGCGACGCGGACGAGGAGACGCAGCGGCGTCTCCCCGAAGGACTGCGCATCCAGATCCAAGAGCCACCGGTGTAGGTTTGCGAACGACGCCAGCAAGTCTCTCGTCCGAAAGCGGCCGGGCTGGTCGAGCGTCAAGACGCAAGGGTTCGCGGCGTAGAACATCTGGCGCGTCTCAACACGCATCTGTCGGCACACCTGCATGAGCGCAAAGGGATGCGGGGTGGTCCACTGTCGCGAGCAGGGTTGCAGGCCTGAGGAGGTGTTGTACAGGATGATGGTGTGCTCCGGGAAGGCGTCGGACAGTTTGCGCTCGTGGCCGTCGCGCAGACAAGCGATGGTATTAATGGGCAGACGCGTTTTGAGGGGTTCCAGTGGCACGGCGTGTTCGTAGATGGCGTTGCGCAATTCGGCGGGCAAACATCCAAAGGGGGAGTTGTCCATAGTTGGCGAGGAGGGAGGTGGGTGAAAGTTGAGATGGATGATGTTTTTTGGGATAATGAAGGACACAGATGTCGAGATTATTTTGTCATAGCGGACGGAGATCATCGGAAGTGGATGTGGAGGTTGCTGTCTCATTATGGACGAAGCAGAAAGGCAGGGTGGTGGGGATTTCCAATGGACCATCCCCGCTCGTCACATAAGTGAGCAGATGGTTATCGTGCCCGACATGCCTGTAAACGGTGCTAAATAGGTAATGGTTGGCCCGAGAAGTCGTGTTACGACTCGGCCGGACAACGCATGGCGGATCAGGGCCTCCATATACTGGCTTACACAAGGGCCGAGTTTCGGTTCAAATGCTTGATAAAGGTCTCGTGTCAGAAACATTGGGCCTTCGATAAGCTGCCACCCCACATGACCTTTAGCAACTTTCCTCGACGCATCTTATTCTGAAAATGCCTTCAAAATGGTTGGATATGAGCAGGACCGGATTTGATGACACTTCCCAATGTGGGAAAATGTACTTCATCTCCCACGATTGGCACACGAGAGCGAGCATGTTCTCAGAACCAAGAATTAAGCCAGCCCTATTTCTCGTGAACCTGCCATCAGAACTCGGGCGCTGTACGGATGAATGCTCCCACTCCTTCATAGGCTGCCTTTTGATTTTCTGATTGAGCCTGAGATAAATCAGAGACATTCCAGCAATACCAATTTCTCCTGCAAGATGAGGCAACCGACACGGTCGATCGGAAACGAGATCAGATGAGTCCAAGTCGGCAGATTGTATCCTCGTAAGTGTTCTTCTTGACATGCCCTACAATCCTGATCCGTGGCGCCAAACTTCACTGTCGGCATCAAACCATCGGAATTGCATTCTCGGCCGCGCGGTGGGTAAAAGTCAAGATATGTATGAAATATGGGCTGCCGGCCGGGTCCATATCATGTCGGAGAAAGGTTTGGCCGGTGCGAATGTGAAGGTGTATAGGTATTGTTATCTCCATTAAAGGAGCCGAACAGTCGCCATGTCTTGTGCTGTGACTTCAGCATGCCATTCATGGCCAACACGCTGCATACCCGTCTAGGGTCGAGACTCCTCGTCGTAGTCTCCCAAGCCGATGCCTTCCTAACCCACTTCCAAAGACTTCTCTCCACGTCGGCGGGGGTGGAATCACTCTGCTATACCGTCTCCTTCACGTTGATATTCGTGCATACCCGCCTCCAGCACCTCCTTATTCGGCGTCTTGAACGTTTCGCCCTCAGCTTGGCCTCCAGCGCCTCCCAATCGCTGCTCCCGGGCGAGACGGTCATCGCACACATATCACCTCCGCCTTCCGCTCTGTTCGAGACCACGGCCGGGGTCAAAGCGTTGGCGGATCTCGTGACTGACTTCTGCTTCTTCCAGCGGTTGTGCTGGGGGTTGGTCAATATCTATGGGCGTGCGCGTGAAAACTATCTCCGCCCGCCCGGCGATGCGATTCTGAAATCTCTCGTCTGGGTGCAGGTGCTTGTGCAGGCAATGTTTCAGACGCTGGAGGATGGAGCATATTTGGCCAGCAAAGGCGTGTTGAGAGGGCGAGGGTGGAAGAAGGGGAAGCAGGTGAGGTGGTGGGCTTGGAGTAACCGGTGTTGGCTTGCGCACGTGGTGCTGGAAGGGCTTAGGCTGCTTAGGGTCAGACAATTGAGGTACAACGAAGCGTTTGGGGCGAAGAATGAGTCCTCGGATGATGAAGGCGAAGAAAAGGGGGAGATTAGGATGCAGAGTGAGGCGTTGAAGAGAGCGTGGAAGAGGGACTGGTATGCTAATGCCGGGTGGTTTCCATTGACGCTGCACTGGAGCTTTGAAGACGAGAGGACTAGTCCACTGAGTGATACTTGGGTTGGGTTGTGTGGCATAGTTCCTGGCTTTATCGAACTTGTGAAGGCTTGGGAGCAAACGGGTTGATGGGCAAGGATTGGAATGATCTCGCACATGCCCGAATGCTCATCATGGCTCCCTTTGACTTTCAAACATTTTCTCGCTCGCTTCTACGTATAATTCTGTTTCGTGCAGGCAAGAGAGGCGCGGCAAAGCAGCCATCAGGAAGGAAGTATCAGATCTCCTACAGATACCTGATTTATAACGGCCTATGCTCCATCGTAGGCTGAGTTTATGCCGTTCCTCGTCTGTGTCATCTGCATCTCCTTTGCAAGTTGCCCGCTGTCCTGCGTTTCAAACCCTCTCTTTGCCAGATGGAGAAAACGGGCCGTGAATATTCAACAGGCAGATTTATCCAGAGATAGTATCGACATTGGCGGACTACAAATCCGCATCACACATGTCCGAAATGATATGTGCTCCTGAGCGCCTCGTGTCTCGGTCTTCAGGGACTGGTTCGGTTGCATTTCCCGTTGTATAACAGCAACTCCGTCTCACGACTCATCTGCATGCCGGAGAAGGGAAGACTCGCCACGGGTTAATCGCCCTTCGCGAAGTGCTGGCTAGACTGAGGATCAATACCTACGAGCTCCTGTTCCTCTTCGCAGATCCGTCACCATCTAAGAAAGGCACAATTCCCCCACTTCTTAGAAACTTGATGGTCGTGATGACTGCAAGCTGACATAGGCGTGGCGAGAGTGTCGGTGTTCTGCTGTCCATAAAGCACATCACAGTCACCTTCACCCTTAACCCAAGCGCGGAGATTCGTGGACATGGGACAGCAGGGACGGGTCGCCGTGAAACTCTCTTTCTCGACGATTTTCGGCGGCCGAAAGCCCTGAACACAACAAGCTTGCCTCAATTAAAGATATCCACTCATCTCTCCGCAATTGAAACCAAAAGATTGAGGTCGTTAGAACTAACTCACATGTTCAGCAAAATGCCAAGCAAATTTTGAATTGAGCAATCAAGGCCGTATGCAAGACGGAGATCCATCTTGAAAATGTATGGATCGAGTTTCAAATCTATCGCAATCCGCCACGATATCTCTGTAACTAAGAATTCCGGCATTCCACGGGGCAGTGATCAAGGCGTGCAGCAAAACCTCAACTCCTTTTCGCAGTGTGCGTGTTTGAATCAGCAGTGACGAACTCTGGCAAATAAGGTGCCAGAATTAATTCTCCAGGATATTTTGT
This sequence comes from Acidomyces sp. 'richmondensis', assembly GCA_003545705.1. Classification (NCBI taxonomy): domain Eukaryota; kingdom Fungi; phylum Ascomycota; class Dothideomycetes; order Mycosphaerellales; family Teratosphaeriaceae; genus Acidomyces; species Acidomyces sp. 'richmondensis'. The sequence continues at coordinate 995,366 of QVLQ01000010.1, read as the reverse complement.
GACGCCAAACTCCGTTTGAACACATAACATCGGCGGACAGCTAAGGCGGTAGGTTGGCAATCGACTGCAGATCTGGGCACGAGTAGATCACCAGCGCCCCAGGCGGAAACCCTTCTTCCCACCTCCTCCTCTCCAATCTTAAGGCGGCAGTCGACGAGGAGCAGCGCAGCAACAAAGAGATCGCACATCAGAGCCAATCAATGGTGGATATAATGGAGAATTTCTACGTCGATGTGAACATTAGCTTTGGGATTCTAGGGCTGCATCACAACGCGGGATTGCCACGTCGAAAAGATCACGTCCACTCATGTCGAACTCATATTCTAGTAATATCCACCCGCGCTCTCTCAAAAACATTGTGGGCGACCGCACTTCCTTCCTCTCTCTCCTCAGTCGTCAGGCTCCGTGGCTCAACGCAAATCGCGGCATAGTGTCCTGCACCTCGCTTCTTGCTCAAAACGCCAGGGTTGATACAAGTCACTGCCTCAATCACCTAGACAAGCTTACGTCAGTCAAATCGACTTCCAAAGTGGAAGTCACCCAGGGAGGGAGGAGTGTGTTTGGGGGGGTGGGGGGGGGGTAGGGTGCGCGTACTTTCACAAACGGACTCAGCACGCTCGGCAAAATCAAAATGTCCGGTTTCACAGTAATCCACTCTCCCAGCTTCATATACCCGAGATCCAGGCTTGCTCCGATGGCAAGGCGTTCCTCGCCGCCAATTTCAGGCACTTCGCCGGGTATGGCAGCAGGCTTTGCCATATTTTCTCGTGCCTGTGGCGGGAAGACTGGGAAAAAGTGGCGCTGCTCGATGACGTGCTTTGTTAATCTCTCGAGAGTGTCTTCATTGTACCGGCCTTTGGTCGCGTGATATACATTTTCCCGCCGTAGCTCAGACAGCACGTCTTGCGTGCTGATGCCGATCACCATCTCGTTGATGGATAGTAAGATTGGGTTGGTCACCACTTGAACTTGTTTCGGAAGGCCCAGGGCGGCCTTTGGGAAGCGATCCTGAGGCCATGATACGTGTTTGGAAATGGCGTCGCGGACAGATGGGACCATGATGATGGTAACCGTCGGTATTGCATGGACAAGGCGTTGGAGGGGCTCGGCAATGAGGACTCGGAAGACGTCGTGGAGTGTTGCGCGGTCGGGTTGGATCTTAGCATCGGCTGGCAACTGCTCTTCCAAGTCTCCTGAGGCAATTATCGGGTGCTCGAGGTCCAGGAAAGGTCCAGTGAGTATGAGAACGTCAGAGACAAGCTCCTTAGCTTTGGCGAGAAGGGCATGAAAGGGAGCAAATGAGAGATCACTGTCCGTGGTGTACGGTCCGCTGGCGACAAGCATGCTGAGTGGCCTTACCTGGCCGTCATGCCCGCTCAGTCGATCATTGTGGACATCTAATTCCGCCGGCGTCGATGCCGGCGGACCGAGAATTGGTATCTCCAATATCTCCGTCACCGCGAAGTATTCTCCGCTGACATTGGTTCCCTGGAGACCCACAATCTTGCCTGGAAACAAGTCGTAACCGACGCCTGGCTGGAATTTCAAGCGAACACGGAGGCCAGCACCCATTCGCCTGCTCGTCTCGATAACGACACTCTCCGCATTCATTCTGCCATTGGGTTGATCGCAGGCGATGCGGCCGACGGCCACGATCTCCGCTGTCGACTGGGCGGCTGGATTGCCAAAGGCGCTGTCTGGAAGCTTGTGATGCTGTTGCAAAAGGTCAGTGAAGCTGTCGATCCGGTCATCTAAGATCTCAGATGCTTCTGAAAGCTTCATCGCCATCGTCTTAAAGGCGAATTTGGGAAGCTCCACGTTTGCCTTCAGCTTCACTCGTGCTTCCGAAGGAATCTCAGAGGGCGCCAAAGGAGCAGGAATGTGCTGGTTGATGGACTGTTCAATTTCACCCGCATTCGGACGGTCTTCGAAGGGCGCAGCTGGGCCACCTCGCGCTGTGGCCGGCGTTTTGGTAGATGGCGAGCTATCCAGCGTGCTCTTGGCTGATTTCGCCAAGGGAGTATCAAAATTGGTAGCCTTTCGCTTGGCGCCTGTAGACATCCGAGGCCCTGGAGTGCCCGAGACCATTCCGTCAAGCATGCCAAACACATCCCCTCCACCTGTGCCAGCGCGGGGTGTCGCCGCTACTTTCTTCGCTGCCCCGTGTGCGGCCTGCCCTTTCACGCGTGCATCCCGCTCCAGAGCGTCCTGCAAGTCCTTTTTAAAGTCACAGACCGTCTTGAAGTCTAGAATTGTATTCTCTGCGCCCATCTTGAGCACGTAGCTCTCCCATTTGAAGAACAGCTCCTGCGCGCTGAGATCCAGCAGGCGTTGGATGTGCTGCAACTCTGTGGCCACATCTTGCGAAAGCTCCGTGCCGAAGGTATCGTAGAGAACTTGCACGTCAGCCATGTTTGGGATCCGGTGCTTGCTCCGCTGTAGACATGAGGTCGTGAAGTCTGGTCTCTCGGAGCAGATGGGACACGCGACTGACGCGCAGCAGAAACGCCAAGTCGGCGCGCTAAAGCAGAATCAGCAGGGTGACCGTCGGGCCTTATGGGCCGAAATGCCGTCCTTCATGAATTCAACCAGAATACCGCGAGCCGACGAGTTCCAACATCCTGCGTATTCATGATGTCTCAAGGCTTCGAAAAGAGCGCTTCTGCCAACGGACTAACAAACACATAAGGATGAGTTCATGATGGAAGTCGTGTCCACGACCATCAGAGGTCTCTTTGACTGGCCCAAACGGCCTGCTGCCACCGTCGCACTCTCGATCGCGGTGTATCAACAACTGGCTACTTGTCGACCAACAACTCCATGAGAAGGAGAAGTCGCCAGTGTGCTTCCTCGCCGGACTGATCGTTTTGGCCTTGGGGGACGACATGCTGCACAGCTTTCGCAATGGGTTGACCAATAAATTTAGCCGCGACCCGCCATCACGCACGGAGGGCTATCCCCAGGCGAGTGTTCATATTTACACCTAGGAATAATTTCATCGACTGGGATGTCTGCATACATGTTTGTGGCCCTTGACCATCGCACATGGTGGAGAGGAGGTGATCAGGAGAGTGCTATGTCCAATCGCAGGACGAGAACATGCTAAAGTAGTCTCGCCTCTATTCGCGTTCCATCCCCGGGAGTGAACGTGGTCTTCTCACGATTGATGTGTTAAAACGTGTCGTGCGATCTTCAGATGGTCTACCCAAAACCCGACGCTGACTGCCTAGAATCCTTGGATACGCCCAGGACCCTCTTCAGCAACACATTCATCCGCACAGCTTATATTTCCCGCATGTGCCATCTCTTTCAGACTGCTAGCTGCCTCGTTCAATGCATTCAGGCATCTAAGCTCCATGCTGTCATGACACGCACCCATGAGTCAAGTTCTTGAGATGCCGCCACTTGTCGACCCCGCCAGCTTTCTCCAGCTGACTCGCTCATCTAGTGACTGCCCGAAGCCTTCATCGGACCGATCAAGGCCACTCGTAGACACGGGCGGGCGGTGACAAGGACCACAGGCCCAAGAAGTCCTCATTCGCATCCTCGGAGGAGAGACTTCAACGGGGGCAGGACAACAGCAGCAGCAAAATGTCAGGACTTGGAAAAACTAGATATTATTCAATCTAGTCTAGGAATGGAAAACCAAAAAAAAAAAAAAAAAAAAAAAAAAAAATACTTGTTTGATGATTAATTGATTGTTATGCCACAGAAGCGCCGTATCTCTAAAAGCTCTAGTCCTCACCTTATAATTCCTGGAAATACATTCAATTCGTGATTGTCTTCGGATTTGCTGAGCCACGCGTAAACTGCTGAGAGAAGTCATGGATGGACAGCTTCCTGTCGCGCGTGCTCTCGTTGCCCAGGGAATTTTCAGAAAGGCATTGCATTGAAGAAACATGAACCGGAGCCTCCATCGCGTATGAGAGAGAATCGCGCAATCGTGAAGCCGATCATAGCTGGGAAAAGAGCTGATTGAATCCAGGGGCGTAGCGGCTACATGGATGGCTTTGGCAGCGCGGTCGCCGAATGGAGTCCGTGGTATGACTGCCAATCGAATCTGCCTTTGAGACCCGCTTTTTCTTTCTCTACCGGACGACAGGAAGCACGCTCCTAAGACAGGGACTTTTCCAATAACTCTGGTGTAGTAGACTTGGCCATCAGGCCGGGCCGGATCTCGGGCATCCGGGCTTCCGTTCTGTCGCATCGCGAACTGTAGATGATGCTTATATCCAATGACAAGCAAGCATGCTAGCGGTTGCCTCCGCTATCGAAAGATTCTACTGCTGAATGGCGCTCGGTGACTTCGCCCTCCCGTCAGGCGGGGAAAACATGATGCTCGCTGCACGAAGCATCGTGTGCCAGTGTTCGACCTTGCCAACAACTCCAATATATGCCTTCTCCGTCTTCTCCGCCACTGTGATCAGTGGCAGCAACAGCCCGTAACACCGGCCCGCATGGGATGCTCTCTCTGTAGAGCGTGGGGGGCGAGATAAGTGCTGTGGAGGGTTGCTGTCGGTGCGAGGTTCGGCGCGAGGTTTGGTACGGAGGTTCATCGCCCAGTCAGTCGCGCGGCCCGCCGTGAGCGTCGCTGTAAGGTTCATTGTCATCGTGTGCGTACCAGATCCAAATCCAAATACATCTGGGCTTCTCGTCGACGCAGGGTCCTGCCACCATTGCACCCCTCCCCGTGCCGGAGTAGACTCCGTACCCTAGTCATACCCAACCACGGCTTGTGGCTCGAATGCTGCGCAGCTGGAAGCGAGGTCGGACACACCATCCCGTCGTGTACCTCTTGCACGTGCCCATATGGGGCAGTGCTCGGCCGAGTACCATTGTGTACGTACTGGTACCTACATGTAGGTGATTGGGCAGCGACTCTCGCACACCTTGGCCCTTAGTCAGCGGCAAGACGTCGGTGCTGGGCGGGCCAGGGACTCGGAGGATGCATAAAACCGTCGAGCCGCTGGGAGTAAAAGATACTCCTCACCGATCCGGGACGCTCCCTCCGCCAGATCCCGCGGCTTTGATAAACCGTCTTCTCCCTCGCGTGTCCTCCCAGTGCCAGGTGGTGCTTGTAGTGCCTCAATTCTCGCAAGAGCAGGCCTCTGAAACGTGAGAGAAACGCGGCAAGCTGTGAACGTGGTCATGGCCGAAGTCGTTCAGACCGGGGCGACCGCCGAAGGGGCGCCGTTGAACGAGAAGACGGCTCTGCACACCGCCCATGTACAAGAGTCGTCGCGAGCGCAGTCGTCGGCGTCGTCGTTCAAGTCGGCCGGGTCTGAGCGCCCGGCGGTCGACACGCCGGCCACCGTCAACAGCAGCGCACCATCGCAAGAGGAGGAGGAAGAGTGGCAGCCGCCCAAAAATGGCCCACTCAAGACACCTATCACCAAGCCGGCCAAAGGCTGCAAGCCCAGCCCTCGCCCGGCCCTCACGCCCGAACAGGAGGCCAAATACGCAGCCGTCCTCGCGGCCGTGTCTCAATGGCAGACCCTGCCGACCACCACGGCCAAGAACGCGCCTCAGGCACCCATACAAGAGCACGAGCGCATGTGGCTGACCCGCGAATGCCTGCTCCGCTATCTGCGCGCGACCAAGTGGAATACGGCGCACGCGATCAAGCGTCTGCAGGCGACGCTGAGCTGGCGCCGCGAATACGGCGCGGACGACTTCACGGCCGAGTACATCAGCCCGGAGAACGAGACGGGCAAGCAGCTGGTGCTGGGCTATGACCGCGAAGCACGACCGTGTCTCTACCTCAACCCGGCCGCGCAGAACACCAAGATGAGCGACCGCCAGATCCATCATCTGTGCTTCATGCTGGACCGCACCATCGACATGATGCCGCCCGGACAGGAATCCGCCTGCCTGCTCATCAACTTCAAGGGGGCGGCGTCCGGGAACGTGCCGACGATCGGCCAGGCCCGCAGCGTGCTGAACATCCTCCAAGGCCATTCGCCCGAGCGGCTGGGCAAGGCGCTGATCAGCGAACTGCCATGGTACGTGACGACATTCTTCAAGATCATCAGCCCTTTCATCGACCCCGTGACCAAAGAGAAGATGAAGTTCAACGAAGACCTGAAGACCTATATCCCGCCGGAGCAGCTGTGGAACAAGTACAACGGCGACTTGGATTTCGTATACGAGCACGACTCGTACTGGCCAGCGTTCAACGCGGAGTGCCAGCGGCGGAGGAAGGCCGCTCGGGAACGATGGGAAGCGGCTGGGAGTAGAATAGGAGAGTACGAGGAATATTTGCGAGGTGGCAATCACCCGAGCTTGCAGCAGGTCCTCGAGAGGGCGAGTGACAATGCGAAGGCGGAAGTCAGCCAAGACACGGATGCCGATCTGGCAGCGGCCAAGGTGGCGAAGCTTTCTGTCTGACGACAGGTGGGAGACGCCACCCAGTCCGATGCTTTTCTTACTTTCTCAACCTATTAACTGTGTTGTATCAGGCAGGCTTGCCTGCTTGCCTGCTTGCCTGCTTTCGGCTGCTGGACGTTTCAAGCATTGCATGGGAGCGATCGAAGTTGGGTTTGAAGCTCCACGTGAGAGACTTGGGCATGTGGCATCTAGTATCCGGCGTTATTGAAAGGCGATAGACGAGGAAGGACGGGCCTCTCTGAACGCCCGTAAGGCGTTCTCACATGTGCAGTGGCGTTTCGCACGAATTTCATCAGCTCTAAATATGCTCATTCCCGGACTTTCTGATTCACGGCCACAATGTCAACCTGCGTGGCTTGTACTACGCAGGGTCGAGGATTCCTCCCCTGCGATCATTCCTTATGCGGAGATACTTTCCACAGATCTGCGTCATCTCATCAAATATAAGCGTTGTCAAATCCAACTTCGAACCTATTCTGCTGTCTTTCATTCCGAGAGACGCTTCACGGTAAGGACAGGGCACCATCTCTTGACACCTTGGCCTAGAACGTCGACCGAAGCGCTCTTATCCTCTGACGGTAGTGCCTCCATTTTCCGGAGAGCCGGCGAAACGATCGCTGAGTATGTGAAGGTACACTTACGGGAAAAAATGTCATGTTGGTGGCGCAACGGCGAGCAATCAGCCCTTTCGGTGTCTTTCTTTTCAATTTTAGCGGCGATGGAACAGCTTTTGTCAAAATCGATATGGGGAATCACCTCAACACGACCGGGGTTACAGGTATAGCGAAGTATTTTTTGTTCTCAATTTTAGATTCCCAAGTGACGTAGCACTTCCGAACCCCATTTCTGTTGGAAGTCTTTCCCATTTCTCGTATTCTCTGACAGCGATGCCTGAGCGCTACCGAGTTGGCGAAGCTATTCATACGAAGACAAAGCAAGATTTTTGGAAAAGATTCGTTCTTCGGAAGCCCGGAGGTGAATGCCTTGCCTATATATATATATTTGCCAACAGGTTGTAGCGGAGTTGGGTTATCATCATCGGCTCGGTACCACCGTCACTGCCTCGAATGTGCCTTATATAGTTTCAGACACCAATTATTCGCTCTCTCCTCTCGTTGTTGTCCCTCTTTGTCATTGTTGGGAAAGGAAACTTATCTTACAGTTTGTTCATAAAAATCACGTTATTCGGCCTTTTAATCGTCTCAACCGTTTTGTTTCGTAACGTGGACATTGACGGCCGAGATTTGGACATTAGCAGCCCAACCAACCGCTCGAAATTACACAGCTCCATGTATAGACCTCAAGTCAACCACCTGCTCCATAGCGCACGAAGCATAGGTCATATCGCAGGCGGCATTGCAGAACGCCTCACTGTCACTCTCATCAGTGCGACGCATTCAGGTGTCACAGGCGTCGTGCGTTCTTCCCACACTAGACCGATATTAGCTGGCATTTAACAGCCTATAGCGATCAACCAATACAGCCGGATCAAAGGCCTATTAGGCCTACAGAGGTCAGAAGGCGGCTAGCAGCGCGGGGAAGAATGGAACCATGGTGTTTTTGGGCAAGCAGGCCGCACAACTGACCCGAGCGGACGCTCACATGCAGAGGAGCGTCGTCCACGGGCTAAGACACGGGTACAGCGCCGATATAATCACGGCTGCTTGGGTTAGAACGAGCATGAAGGCGAGGTTAGGGAATGAGGAGGACAAATAGCCTGTGAATGTGGTTAGAGCTGAATGATGGTCAACATTTGAAGGTAATTGTGGCGAAAAGGTCCGATATTACCATCAGGGACGCTCCCAAAGCCGGATCGGGGTTCGGTGCGCGACAGCATAAGGTACGACAGCGAGTAGAGACGGGGGTCGAGCACATGGTGAGAATTAGGATGAAGAGGCGCAGCGAGGTCAAGTCGAGATGTTATGCAAACTGGTGAACATGAAGTGTTTGGGCGAGCATAATATATAAACCCCGCTGCGCCTGTTTCCCGATGCGGAAGTCCTGTCAGGCTGTCAGGCTGACGGGCTGAATACATGACCTCATGACATTCCCCTTGACCTTCAACTTGTCAACGCTATTGCGCGAAAGCGGCAGGTAACAATCAGGTAGGTATAAGCACGTGCTGTTGATGATGTTATTTACAACCTTCTGCTCTCTCCCTTTCTTTTGGACATCTTTTTGTGGCCATAATTTTCTACACTCAAACCCCCATCAATTCCTCTTCCAAATCATATTATATTAACAATTGGTGCCGTTAAGTTGTTGCAGTCTCCCAGCGAGGATGGGTGTTTCGTTGGGTACTGCTCGATATCTTGCTCTGACGAGCTTTCTGGTAGGTATTGCGCTCTCGAACAGCATGGGCGATTGCAGCTCACTTTCCTATAGTATGACTTTGCCGCTCAGCAATACGGAATATTTTCTTCGCCGAACATGAAAGATATTCACGACGCCAACCTGGCATTTTTCAGTCCTCAACCCATGTTCATCGCAGGCTTTTTCTTCCCCCAGCAGATCTTCCAGCTCGTCTGGCTTTACAAGCTTTGGACGCTCGACGCCTCCAATTCACAGCAAGGCAAGGATCTGGAGCAGATTTGTCGCTTTGTACCATACTACGCGCTGGGTAACGTGTGCATTGGAACTTGGATGTTCTTCTGGAACTCGAACCAGCTAGCCGTAGCGGACATGTTTGTAGCCATCAATACGACCGCACAGCTGTGGTACACGTTCACCCAGCTTGAGCCGATGAACACGCGCAGCTGGCCTTCCATCCTCACGCATGTCGTGGCTAAAACGTTCGCCGGCATCGCAGTGCTCGACATCTTACACAATACCAGCGCGGCATTTAGCAAGAACCAGGCACCAAGTACAGCCGTCAAGGTTTTGACGGCGGTCGGATTCGTCGGTTTGGGAAGTATGAGCGACTGGATAGTTGGAGGGTGCCTGGTCTACGATTTGATTGCTTTGAGCGTCGGACAAGCGCAGTACGGGAACAAAGGTTGGAGTCAGTTGCTCGGAGCTTACGCAGTGGGTACGGCGGCGGTTGTTGGATTGAAGAATTATGTCAAGTAGGTGAGAAGGTGGTGGCAAGGCCCGGCGGGCGAAACGATAGTGAATGCTAAGTTTCTGCAGACCGCCATACATCTCCGCCATGGACGACTACATGATCACGGCGCAGAACGATGTGGACGGCTGAGCAAGAACAAACAGAGAACATCTCGGGCCTGACCGTATCAATGGTTTTCGCGGCGACATTTCGGGACTTGTCAATATTGGCGTGCAAAGGCTTTTCATTTGATGTCCATGCAACGCAAATATTGCTTCTGCCCTTTTCCACGTAGATATCCGTCCAACCCAAAACTGATTCGCTTTGGGAACCTTTTTTTTTTTATGTGTGTGTGTGTGTGTGTGTGTGTGTGTGAAGCCCTTGGAATTTGATTTTTCCCCATGTGACAAGGCATGTCTCAGATGTAATCAGACAGCTACCAAGGTTTGGTCATTACCAAAGGAATCGACATGTTTCATAGAACAATTTGTAGTTGGTAGATCATGGGCAGCCATCCTATCCGAGCAAGCTTTGATTGAAAAAGGGAAGTGCTTACTCGATCCAGACGGACAGCGAGGTCTAATAACCATAATTCTCCGAAAGCTGGATTGACCAACTTCGACGCATAATAAGATGCTCGGCGCCAAGGATCTTTTATTGCGTGATGGGTGGTGAAGTATAACAGTTTGCCCATTCGCAAAACGGTTCCGTACCATGCCTGGGTGAGCGTATTGTGATTGTCTTGATACGGGTGCTAAGATTGTGCTCTGTCTGTAACCTAAGCGCATAGAAACCAGCGGCGAAGGATTTGGACTTGCTTGGCCATGGTGAGCAAATTCTGCCGTGGTAATATGTTGACGGCAGTGTGTCTTCATGAAGTAAAGTTTATACACAGCCTTTCGATCACTTTGTCGAGGGAGTTCATGTATGTATTGGAGAGTTGCGAAGATGTAAGGTCACGAAAGGCTCATGCAATAATACTTCATGCCGGTTATGATTACTGAGCAACCGCTATGAATCATGCTAAGCGGAATAAACCCGACCTTCGAACCCAATATCCTCCTTATTAGCTCTTCTGCTTTGAAACCTGCAAAGCCAACGCCTCTCGCCAATCCATCAACTTGCAAACTTTGGGCACACCGTCGAGAATGTAAAACAACAACTGTACAAATCGGCAATTGCATCAGTTAATGAGTCAGCCAGGTGATTCAATCTGACTCAAGATGCGAAAATAATCTTGCTGAGTGGACATAAAAAATCACCATAAGTACTCGAGACCTCTGAATTCTCAGAAAGTCGTGGAGAGCAAATCAAGAGAACATCAAGGATGAACCGATCCACCGTCTGCGAAGCCGTCAAAGCTTCCCGAAAATATAGGCTCTCTACGACACCATGTTAGCAGGTTTAAATCCATTATATAAATTGCAATACTTCCGAAAATTCTTACTGATACTATTTGTGATCATTGCCTGAGAACAGTTTTGAACTCGGGGAAAGAAAAGGTTAATTGCAATTAAAGATACCATGTAAGGAGAGATAAAATCATACAAGGGCGCGGAAGATGCTGTATACTTTACATGCGCCAGAAGCCGTTCTATTCAGCCGATTGATCACCTCCACTCACTGCGATTCTTTCTCATCTCCTTCAACTGCAACTCGCTCAAAGTGCAGGCTTTGCACCTTGCTGTCCGACATTCGAGCCTTGAGTCAACAACTGCATTTACTGGTCAGAAATCCTCTTTTTAAAGTTACTCCTTAAATATGGGCAGTAAATGCTCACCTGACTAGCATTCTGCTGCATCCTCATTTCTCGCTCCATCTCCTGTACTTGCTGTTCCTCACTGAATGCCAGTGCCCACGGCACCCCCAGTAGCAGCGCGCTTGTACTCACCACCCACAAAGTCTTTCCACTGAAGCGAATCGCCTTGCTTGCCCATGAGTATCCAGTTGTCGCTGCCGATGATACACTTTTGCGGTAGGTTGGAGGGACCATGTCTTTGAGGGCGGCAATGCGGTCGAAGAGCGATTCATCTAACATGTCATCATCTTCAACATCGGAAACTTCCGAATCTGATTTTCCGGTCAGCATGCAATTATTACAGGTGCGAAGGTCGCGACAGACCAGTATCGGTATCCCATTCATCGTCCTCTTCTTTGGGACCGGGCTGCCGCGCATGGAGTTCCTCGTCGGGTACTTCTTCGAGCTTGACCATGATGCCTGTGCAATGATCTTATGCCTTATATTGGCAGGTGAAGAGATAGATAGATTTCGTGATGAATCTAGTTTTGAGAACAAAATGCAGTCTCCCAGGTGCATGGAAGTAAAAGCTCAGTATCCAATCGAGCGAGTCAAACCGCGTGCGGATCGGTTCTTCCCGCGTCCAAGCGTTAAAGCTCCTCGCGCAGCACAGGAGACTGCATCGATTATCCAAAACTGTCACCATTGCTTCGAGCGTACATATATTGACACGAATGGCATAATATCGTGGAATCGCATTTTTATACAATATAATGTGGCTTTCTATAGTGGAAAGAGTGCCTCTCGAAGGGAGCCAATGACACCAAGGAATTCGCAGATATAGTGCCTGTTTCGTCCATTCCAGGATATCGAACTGTCTCATTCCTCCCCTCTCCATCCTTGTCATCTGTTTCTAAGGCTGCCCGGGGCAAGCGCTTCTTAGGAAAATGCATGATATTAATCCGCTTTGTTCTGTTGATCCATATTCATACCCTTTACCCGCCACTATCAATGACAAGAGAGCTGCAGGACGTGCTTAATCAGACCCAAGACGTCGAGACAGTCTATGTCAATGTGTCGCTTTCAATCGTCGAAGGGAGAAAGATTGCTTATACTCCTGGAGTCCAAGCAGCGATGCTCTGGCCAAGCAAAGGCAAGCAGCAACGTATCATCGCACCGCAACTTTATCAGAACTCTCTTTCGTCGCTGTTATATTCGTCCTTTTCGTCTTCAGTCTTATTCCAAAATTGGCATTTCTATTTGGATTTGGATATCAACACTTACCCAAACGACCACGGGGTCTGGCCCCAATCAATTTGATAACAAGCTGAGGATTGCCTGAAACTGTCCTCCTACTTCTTGCCTACAAATTCCACCATCGAACGGTTGCGACTAGGTCCCGTAGAAGACGTAGGAGCTGCTTGTAATGCGTGGGACGCACTACAAGCAGCATTGAAAATGTTGATTTGAGACGCAAATCCCGCTGTAGGCGTATGCATCGTGACCTGAGCATCGCTCAAGCCCAGCTGCTCCTCCATCGCGCTATTTTTTTTTCACTCCCCGCGTAAAATTCTTCTAAATGTCGCCAATAGATAAACAGCGAGATAGTCCTGCAGACTCAGATTTCAGCAATACAGCCGCAGAACTGTAGCGATTTGTCAATGTTTGCCCGACGAATAACCTATCAATAACGAATACGACCCACATTATTGCAGTAAAAACTTCAATGGCGCCCCCTTCTCCCCCCCTCCGTAACACCCCCCGCTACCCCCAATCCCCCCCGCTCCCACCCGAGGCTCCCTTTCCCTCCTACACCCCGCCAGGCTCCAAGAGGATGACCATGCCACGATCGGTCAAGAGCGAGGATATCGAGAGTTGCTCCATTCGCCATAGAATTACTGTCGAGAAGAATTTTTCCGTGCTTCGAATTCGTCCCCCAATTCTGGGTGTCAGTGGTTTTGATGAGATGTGAGAACCAGGGCAGTCCACAATTCCGCATCAATGAATGAGGCAGGAGCAGGGCCAACTGAAGCAAATGTTGTACCCCAGCCCCGAGTCCGAATGACGACCACACTAAAAAATGTCCGCAAGAATAGCTGTTCCAAAGCTATTTATATTACGATTCTCCATAATGAGACCTGGGCAAAGCTACAAGCAAAGGTAGCCGCGAAAATTATCTATCGAGAGGCTAAAACTTAAATACTTCGTCACATTCATGTGGCATTTGGATTAGGCTTTGCCGGTGCTTCTGCCAAACTTTACACCAGCGTCAATCGTAAGCTACGGAAGGCCATTTCGGGTAAATTTTATGATTGAGCCTCTTGTAGAGGAATAGATTTTACATGGGATCGGAGGGTTGCAACTGAACGCACCGTCCGTTGGCATATCGCGGAAAAAACGAACGAGGGAGAATACAAAGAATGTTACAAGTGCGCTAATAATTGGTCAGTCATCACTGACAAAGCGGTCAGTCCTAAATCTCGTGACTGTCTCGATTGGACCTAATGGAAGAGATATGCGATATCATCAATGCAAGAGGTTGGAAAAGAACAAGCCAAAATAGCATGATCTTTGATTCACTGCAGTTTTCTAATGTCTTTGCGCTCTTTCTTCGAGTTAAATACCACTTTTTCGTCTGCTATAGCTTGAATCCAGGAAATGCCGCAGCAAGTTTCATATCATCAATCTTTCCACTTTGTCCTTCAACGCCCGAACTTGCGCCTGCAAGTCGCTCGCCTCATTTGTCGTGATGCTCGCCGCAATTACCGCCCGGCTGACGCCGCATGCGCGACCCAGTGCCATCTTGCTTGGGACGTAGACATATGGGACATTCTTATCCTCACACAGAAGGGGCAAGTGGAGGAGGATAGCGAGAGGGGAGGTGTCGGCGGCGAGAATAATAACTTCGGCGATGCCGCGATTCAAAGTTTTGGTTGCTGTGAAAAGCCTTCAGTAGTCTGCCTGGATCCGAGTATGCGCATAGACTAACCTTCATTGGCACCCTTCTTCAACTGACGATAATGCGACGCCTGCTGGACCAGGTCGAGGATTTCTTGCGATAGAGCTTGGTCCGCGATTGGCCAAGCCGCACTTTGATCGGTCATGATTTCCGCTTTAGAATAGGCAGAAGGGATCGGAGAATTGATATTCGCGGCAAGGCTCGCCCGCGTCGTTCTGGGTTCACGGCCTTGAAGAGTCGTTGTCGGTAGGAAGTGCGGCGAAAAAGTTCGACCACTGGAGCGAAAGTCATTCTTATTGCCGAGGAAATGCCGGAGCTACTACGTCCGGAACTACTACGTCCGCAATTATACCATGACTCAGGAGCATCCCTGGTCCGACGTGTTGGGATGATCAGGTACATGAACATTCACTTCTTCTTGTGCGAAAGAAAAGATAAAATAAAATAAAATTCCTGATCTAGAGCCTATCGTGACCACAGGTGATTCAAGAAGTTCATCTTTACTGGATTTATAGCAAGCCAAGAGTCATGTGTATTCCACGGATGGTTAACGTTGTCTCATTTGTACTAGGTGAAAAAGATACGTGGCGAAGGAAAAGAACGGGATTTACAGATTGAGACTACTTCATATGATGACACAGGAGATTAAAGATTGAATAGAGCTTTGTGACCTCCCAATCGGTAGGTCATACTTCAAACGATGTTGGCAAATCCTAGATACATGGACACGTGAAACTTCTTATGCTCCCAGAGATGCCATACAAACAATGATCCCAGTCATCTGTAATGGCTATAATTACCGAATGAAGAGCCTCCCGCTCCTCCACTGGCTTGGCTGCCTCTCACTGGTATCCATCATAAAGATGCCGATCTTTTCCTGGGCTTTGTCTTCAACTATAGGTCCTACGACTTTCCGCCGACGGTCTAATTCGAATTAACACAAATGGACTTTATTCATTTCCTGGTCCAGCTGTGGATGATGAAATAGAGTGTTTGGACCTTCTAGCAAGATGGGAGAGTAATGGCACGCAAAATAATGGCTGTTGAATGTTTTGACCCCCCGATGAAGGCTGCATTGAACCCTGATGACGAAAACATCTACGAACCTCTATCTTCTGATATGCTGAAAGGATATAGTTGATTTTCTGCTATATCTATATCGCTCTTTTCTCCTCACTGACCGGGTAGAGCGCTACGAAAGTCATGGTTAAGAAGCCAACCCAAACACAGGAGAGCGGAGGTTTGTTGATCCTCTCAATAAGCTCTGCGAACAGCCAAAACTGATTCTGAGCAGATGATATTCTAGCATTGAGCATCGATTCGCAACCTGGCTCAACTAAAACTGCGCAGAACTTCCAAACTCAGACCGCTCTTGGCACGTCAGCGGTCTTGAACCCTACTATTCTCCATTGGGAGTATTTGTGACTCAAAACTCAGTTTTTGGCCAGATGCTCTTCTCCCGCATCCTGGCTGTCAATTAGAACGGCTTGCGGACGCTGTTATCAGGACCTGACAGATTTGAACATCGCATCAATTTGCTTCCACAGAGTCTTATAGACAGTCTATCCGAAGGTTGACTAGTGGGACATGATATCACAGTTTCCACTTGTGACGTGGAAAGGCGACCTCAAATTCTGTACTGGGCTATTCACAGTAAGGATGCTGGCCATGTCCTATGGGCCAGAGGTATAAATGCCGTACAAACAGATGCTCTTGGCTTTCAGATCCATCTAGAAAACCACCTCCATTGGCACAATTAGAATCAAAGTCCATTCCTCTCAGCAACATCCGATCTTAACAAAGCTAGCCGCAAGAATTTGCAGAACTTTCAAGGCATAACATCCTACCGATATCCAGCTTCTCATTATCGATTCCTTGAAGCCTGGATGGGAACATAATACACAACGGTTATGGGATCTCGATGAGCTTATCAAAACATTTGATTTGGATTGAAAGCTGTATTACTCCGATGAATATCTCATTGAGCAGAGTTTTCCATGGGAAAGTCTTCTGTTTCGCATAAACTGGGATAAGAAGACGGAGGAAATTACGAAGAGCATGAGATGTTCAGGATCAAGGAGATCCATGCTTTATTTTTTTGCACCATAGATAATGAGGCCGAGATAGATGATTTGTATATCATGCGCCTATGATAACCAAGAAACTGGTGGGTCAGACAAGGGTATATTCATATAGTTCTTTTATTGTTTGCACGTTTCAACTAGTTTTGCGTGTGCAGAAGATCGGGATGGCAGCGACAACCACTACAATAGTGCTATGGGAGGGATCACCGTCGCTGCTGCGAGCAACAGCGCGATAGCACTTGGAAGATTCGGAGGGGCATCCCATCGTACAGTCAATAGTCGTCTCTTGGTCTATCTGCTGCTACAAACACATGTACCATCTCATGACGGATTGCACAGACCATGGATAAGACTGTTGTGAGGGCAGTTGTACGTTTGGTCGGACACCTCATGCTTGTTCTTGTCGGATATGAAAAGGGGAAACTGATATATACACACTGCCACGTAATCACCTCTCATGAGCTTGGTAGGTGCGTTGTTCAAACAGCAACCACGTTGCTCAAACAGCAGCGGCGTTGTAGCATATGAGGAAGTCACCTCACAACAAAGACTATAGCACAGAACCAAATCATCGAGCACTGTCGCTTCAGCCATATCACACGCCCAACGAAACACCGCTAGACTCAGGCCATTCTTCAAGTTCAAGGAATCGGAACTTAACTGGTTCCGACTGTATCTGTAGATGGGCAGCAGGAGTCTGGGAGTAAGTGGCAGGTACTATCCAGTTTAAGGGGGTTCGTGGAAAGTTTGCAGTTGTCAACGAAAGATCTATTATGGGTTTCTCTACCAGTTCTATATTAAAACAAGCGTCCTGGAACTCTTGGGAACTGAGAATGAGATCTCCTTCACGAGCGAAAGGGTTCGATGTCACCATAAGATGGTTCATTTTTAAACAGCGTATTGCCGACCAGCTGCGAAAGTGTATGTGCGTTGATTGTTCATATGACTGTGAAGCAGATGTGAGGGCAAACTGAATAATCCATTTTAGGAATCCGAGGGATAGAAGTGAATGGTAAGCTTGAACTGTGATACGGAGCGTTGTTGGAGGGGACGACCAGGCTAGTGAGAGGTAGCTGGTATACACGTTAGCGGTGGCTAAACATTACTTTATGAGAACCATTGAGCAAGATTACTGTAGGAACTGTAAGGTTCTGTGGCAGTAATCATGCAGAAAGGATACACTATTTTGAGAGTTGGCAGTTCTTCAGGTCGGCGGGACATGCACTTGGTGCCTTCGCAAGACAACTTGTATCATCTTGTGTAGTAAGCTCTCTCTTCCTTCATTAATCAATCAATCAATCAACATTGGCTCCTATAAAACATTCCACATCTTACTTGCGTTCAAGCTTCCATCGAACTCTGAGGAGTCCCCTAACTTTTAACAGAACCCCTAATCAATCAATGTGGTTCCCATAACATGTTCCATATCTCAATAGTGTTCAAGCTTCCATCGAACTCTATAGAGTCGCCCAAATTTTAACAGATTACATTGAAAAAAACTGTCTTGGGTCGTGTTTGCGGTTACAGAGTTTCACGCGTGAGATTCTGCATCAAAAAATAGCGTTGCTATGCGCTGCCAGGGTGTGCAGGGGCTTATAACTTGGGAGCGTGAACCGTTCCACTGATATTATGAACCAAAAACTGCTGGTATTACGTGCCTGGACTTGCGGAGCAGGAACTTGAAGCCAAAAGTTGACACGATCAATTGAGCCTCGTAGCAGCTAAACATAATGTCCGCTCCACTTGAAAGAAACCACAGCGCAAGCAAATCCGGACAGCCTGCACGAAGCGTTCTGAAAATGACATATGTGACAAAGACTTGGGTAAGAGACTGCCCCGAAAAGCGAGCGTGAAGCTCAGTGATATCTCCTCAAGAGGCGGGCGACTGCGACAACATATCACAATTTCGGCACCTCTGCTGCACCACATGGAATTTCTAGATGATCTTACAGTGTCTACCGACCGTCAGCGTCATGAGAAGGCGTCATCCCCCGGGTTCCACTTCATGTCTTATCTCCATCTGGAGAGGAACCACGACCAATATGAATTACGCTACGTCAACGCCTTTGACATCCCGCAAACAGCTCCCTGCCTGATTCTCGCGGGTGATATCGGCTATCTCATACAGATGTCAGCGATGGTCAAATTCCTCGCTGAGCTCTGCAGCAGATTCACCCGCGTTTTCTTTGGCGCGGGCAAGCACGAGTTCTACGGCCTTACGTATGCCTTCAGCATACGAATAGCAGAGAGCCTCTCCAATGAGCTTGGGGACAGCCTCATCTTCCTTAACCAGACTGAGTATAGGTAGAGAATACAATTCTGCTACGGTGCACCTTGAACTCCCGCATTGATCCTTGTGCAGACACTCAGGGTCTCCAAGATTTCAATCAATCAAGGATTGGACACCAGAAAAGCTCAACATTCGCCATGACATTGACCGCCAGTGGCTCTTGCAGAGGGTGCAAGATGTATAAGACCAATACCCCCGCACGTAGAGTCATCGTAGTTTACGCACTTCGCCCTATCATTTGACAAGACTTACCATCCACGATACTTAAGAGGCAAGCACAATTCATATTTTTGTAGCGATACCTTGCTAGAATTCCACGAAACTGGGGTCCGGAAGCCAATCCAATGTTGATCTTTGGCCACACACATTACGGCACGAGACACACAGTTGCAGGCATTACATTGCTGAGCAATCAGCCTCACGATCATAGCATCCGTCATAAATTCGATCTGTTTGCCACTGTGTGAGCAAGCATACATCCTGTTGGCATACCATTCGAGAAATTTCTGGACGAGGTCCTCATTATTCTCCCGTACCTCTGCCAACTTCTGGCGCACCATCTCCGACTTTCCTTCATGCTACTCCGAGGTATCGTCCCACTCATGCACTTGCAGAAGCCCGGCCCCAGCTACTTGTGCGTCCTCTTGCTCATGACTAACGGCAGAGCATGGGTTGCCCTTGGTCTGCCTGCAAGTCTCACTTGGGAACTAAAGCGGTCGAAGTCATTTGAGGGTGACTAATTCTGATCCAACCCCAATGCACTCGTCGAAACCGGGCTGTTGTCCATCGGGCCGCAAAAGTGCTTCAGCGCGTATAGCTGGCACCTTCGATTTGGCGAGTACAGCTTGAATATTAGGCGGGGTGAATGCCTTGTTCGACTGCAGGTATGTACGTACACCGACGACATTGTCGGTCGAGGATGGAGGAGGGAGGACTCTTAGAAGGTGCAGGGCAACACGTGGGCTTCCTTCTCTTGCACTCTACAGCCTTCTACTAAAGAAGCTACACTAGAAATCGGTTTGTCAATCAGCTAGACAGTGCAGACGATCAATGTTGAATTGCATGTATTCTAAAGTATCTAATGTGGAAGATTATATAATCGTCTGAATACCCCTGAGCTTGTAAGGGTGAACATTACATTGACAAAATTGAAATGGTGTTGAATGTAAAATAACTGGTCCACTTACACTGTCTCACTGCTCGCACAGTCTTCCAACACCAGCGCTTTAAATTACCAAGACTACATCTCAGTCAAAACATAAACGTGTTGAGGCTGATTTTTGATGCAGTTTGAAGTTACAGAGCTTTTCTACCTGTCTATCTACGTAGTCTTCAAATAGGTGAGCTGGTTTCTCAATGATTCTGCAACTTCTTGAGCTTTCACGGTTACGAGCTATCTCAGCAAGAGGCTGTCTTGCTAGTGCAGGAAATTTCTTCATAACTAGTTGACCAGCTGGCCTTCTCTCGCCCTCATTTTGGCAGCTGTAGACTCCTTCTTACGCTGCCTTTGAGCTCTAAGAGCCTCCCTTGCAGCCCTTTCTGCCTCACTTTCCTATTTGCAAGTATTGCTAGAAGTGCAACCCAGATGACAGTCCAGGTCTGCCAAATCTCGAGGTAAAGGTTGAGAGCAAACTCTCATATGTGCCTCCTTCAGATGAGAATGACCTAGTACACGTTCTCGTGGTCAATCTATTTGGTGTTGTTCCTACTAATGTGAATGAAAATAGATCCCTATTTTCCATTGCATCATCCCTATATGACCTTGTCAGCACTGTCTCAAATAATAAGTATATAAACTTATTAAGATGGAGTGGCAAACACATACGGCCATAGGTCACAGAAAGCAGAGGATCCCGTCCGCTCTCCTGTACTTAAGCTGTGAACCGGTGGATTAGTACTACGGTGGGTGACCACGTGGGAATCCCCACTGCTGTATGTTTTGCTTTTTTAGATGTTGATAGGATGTCGCACGCAGGGGATATGTGGAAAAATGATGATGCTAGAGACCGGCTGGACAAGAGCTCGAGGAAATGAAGCTTAAATGAGTTGTGGGTAGGTTTAGATCCTTCTAAACTAGTTTTTTTTGCAATTCGATAACTTGTTAAAACTGGGCAAGTCTTCTGAGTTCGATGGCACATTGAATACTAGTGAGATATGTAGTGCGTTATGGGAACCAATTGTGCTTAATTGATTGATTAGTTAGAGGTAGCTAGAACATAATGGAACAAATAGTCTTGCCAAGTCATCAATGCATGCCTCAGGCATCCTCTCACTGGCCCGCTGAACTGCCAACTCTCAACCAATAAGTCGGTCTCGTGGCCTAAACATGTTGACTTACCTGTTCCCATGCTGCCATACGTCAAATGCCATATCACTAGTTTTGCAATCCTGTGTAAACGACTTTGTCTCCGTTCCAGGAGCACTCATCATCGTATTTGCCAGCCATTCAGCGTATTTACCATCCCCAACACTGCCTTGAACCACAGCTTTGCCCACTCCTCTTACCCCTTCAAAGAGCCTGAGCACCGAGAAGTCACACGACCCATACATCGCCTGAAAAACCTCAATCTCAAGCTCCTCAACGCCCGAGAAACTTTCTTCTACCTGACACCGACTGAAGTGCGGATCAGTGTCAAGACGTACATGCAGGTAGTATCTTCTGATCAGTTGTACCAGGCGTGGCGACGTGACCGGGGACAGTGTAATCCGATTTGGCCGAGTAAGTAATAGAAACGATGGCAACGCTGTTAGAAGGGATGGATGGGCATGAAATCGATTCTCGCCATACAATATGGGCGTCCCTTCGCTGTTGGCTTGCTTGCACGTCCGCAAGACGTTGACGCAGGGACGCTCTTCCGCCGCAGAGGAACCAGCAGTCAGGCTCAGGCGCGAATATCGTACCTCGTCATTGTCCGACTCATATTTGAGTAAAAAGGTCCATATGACGTTGCGTAGCTCTGCTGGGAGGGAGAACAAGTGTGAGGCGGACTGATCAGTCATATTGTCGAGTCGTGGTCCATCCATTGATGGCTCCTTGCGGATCAATACTATCATAACGGACGCTTACAACGACCGAGAGAAATTACAAAGGGGTTGAAGTAACTGCACAGAGTGTTACAGGGTAATGAAACCTCCCCAAGCATAGATAGAGGATCATCTTAAAGTCCATGAGTGAACTAGGATACGGACGAACGGAATGCTCCATACCACTGTAATCCTGATCATGGCTGAAGTACTTCTCAGCACGAGAGCCCAAGAACTCTCAACCTACCCTGTCCTTGATTGGATGAAGACAAAAGAAAGCTAGAAGTACATGTGTTGTTAAAAGTTGGGCGACTCTTTAGACTACGATGGAAGCGTGAACACTAATAAAATGTGGAGTGTGATAAGAGCCAACTTTAACGGATTGATTGATTAAAGAGGATCGAGACCTGACAAGACAGGATGGGACAAGTTATCTTGCCAGGGCACCAAGTGCATGCCTCAGGCATCCACACACTGACCTGAAGAACTGCTCGACTCTCAACATGGCTCATCATTTTATCATAAGAGATGGCACCGCAGATGGCGTCTCCTTAGTCTTAAGTTTGTAGTTTGGGTACTCGACTTTCCAGTTTTCTACCTCTACCCTCAATATCCTTCCCCCAAGAAAATCAGAACCGGAAGAATAGCCAGAAGAATGTCCTTTGGGACTTTTCGAGCAGCAAAAAACAATTACGATGCGGAGAATGTCAGGGACGAAAGTGAATTAAGTCAACTTGGCATAAGCCACCCTTCGCTCAACTCTTTGTGTCCAACTCAGACACTGCCGCAATCCACTGATAATAATATGATACGAACAAACCTATGACGGCATATCTTGAATCATTATCCATAAAAATGCTGCAAACCTTAGTCAACAACCGAGATTTTTGCCATTTTTTTCTGGAAAAACATCTCGCTGTGGGGTTTCGTTCCAGACGAGATGATGGTTACCCATTAATTGGCAGACGGACCCATCTTGAAGGTTGAAAGAATATCTCTCATCGATGCCTAACATGCCCATTGAGATCATTAGCAGCACAGCTAGAGTTCATGCAAATAGAAAGAAAGCGATATTCTGGACGTTCAAGCGCCTTACTGGGCTGCCAGGTGGCATATGCAAGGAGGGAATAGGTGTGATGAGGTGGGAACAGAGAGAACAAGTGTGGAAGGGTATACAGCTTAAAATGATGAATGGCGTGGCTGGATTTAATTGATATAGACAAATTTTGGATCGTATCCAGCTTTTGGATACGCACAGGAATGCGAGAACTTAGCCGAGTTGCTTGTGCATGAACAACACTGCTTGACACGTCATACCTCAAGCAGATCTGTTGCAGCATGTACAGGTGCCCGAGTAAACAGTCGTTACGAGGAAGATCTGATCACAGCTTCGCTCTTTATTCGCCTGATCCGCGATAATGCGATCAGTGCGCCAGGCCAGCGAGGTTTTGTTCACACATAACCCTCTTGGTTTCTGTTTCAAGAAGAGCATTACATGACATATAACATGGCTTGGACTCCTTCATCTTATATTCTTTCTCTCCTGCGGTTTTCTAAATGTTCTATCATAGTATCTGCCCCCTTCAAGCACATCGAGTTTCATTCTTGCACGAATAGACATTAGAGATTAGCTTATACAATCGTCTATTGAAGATTAAAGATTGGAAATTAAAGGTGATCAATTGGCTAAACAGAGCAGGGAGGATGCTCGCAATGTGGGTGATAGGACGCTGTGTCACGGCGGCTATTGAGGTGTAGTAGGTGTCTTTTCTTAGAGGCTGAAAGAAGATCTGTCCGCTTGTAAGGGATACATAAATACGCCCACTCACCATTGTATCAAACATAAGCAGGCAGATGATCATCGCGAAATTCTCACTCTCCTTTTAACAACAATTTCTTTCAACTGTTTACCTCGCTAGACCTGGCAAATCGGCTTTGGCTTGGCCTTTTGAAATAAGGCTTCAAGATCAAGATATTGTCGAGAATGATTATTTATATCAGAATTTATTCTAGAAACAGTCGAAAGATGCTTAGATTTGACAACGTCAGTATAATTTGGCTTATATAACCTCCACCACTTGCATTAACTTGCTCAGTGGACTTTTTTGCCGCGAGCCGTTTGCCCTATTCGTTGCATTTAATTGAGTGAAAGCCTTATCCTCATCTGTAGCATGAGTTGAAGGATGATTTGGGTCAAGTGACGATGTATCGTGTGGGCGGACGTGCGTTTTATTGGAAATCACGTCCTCATTATCATCAATCATTAAAGAGGATACTGAGATAAACACCAGGTTTATTGCCCAAGAACTTTGAATCCTGCCATTTTACTGCAAAAAATGACCCAAGATATGGAATTTATTACCAAGAATGCCCAGGGAGATGGCAGTTTGGCATTTTTCGAGTCCATGTCGAACCTCCACAATTACCATCATACATACCTCCTTGGCTGAGTTCAGAGATATATCAGAAGTGACAGATCTAGGCAATGCAGCTCGGTTGTTGAGATCATAAGCAACATATAATACATTTGTTAATTAGTGTAGACGGAAAATAGACTTTATTTAAAAGGTTTGGTTTTCGTAGGTTGTTTGCTCAAAGCCTATAAGAACACCTGGGGAAGTCATTGTGAACCGTCAGCATTAGCACTTCGAGTTAAGAAATTATTAAGCTAGCAGCCTCAAATGAAGAAAATGTTGTGAGGGCAGTTGTACGTTTGGTCGGACACCTTATGCTTGTTCTTGTCATGTATCGAGTGGAAGTCTGATATATACACACTGCCACGTAATTCCTTCCACATGTTTGGTAGGCGCATTGCTCAAACAGCAGCCACGTTGTTCAAGCAGCAGCCGCGTTGTGGCATATGAGGAAGTCACCTCACAACAGAAAAATATTGAGAGTTGGCAGTCCATAAGGGCAGTGGGAGGATGTCTGAGGCATGCACTTGATGACTTAGCAAGACTATTTGTTCCATTATGTCTAGTTAACTGTTAATGGAGCAGTTATTCTTCATTCAGCAATATTCCACATATGTCAATGTAATTTTAACCCTTACAAGCTCAGGGGTATTCAGACGATTATTTAAATCGTCCACATTAGATACTTTACAATACATGCAATTCAAAATCAATAATCTACACCCTCTAGCTGATTGAGACATCCTGTCTCCAGCTAGCTTTCTCTTCTTTAATCAATCAATCTATAAATCACAGTTGGTTCCTATAACCAGGTCAGGTGACCTAAAGGTCTGGGGAAGAGGTCTTGGCAAATGGGATATGGTGAGAGTTCCTCTCATCTTGTTCGATCAACAACACAACTAGTTGCTGTTCCAGTGCGCACTCACTTACTAGCCTCACTGTTACCTATTACATACCTCAAGTTACTTTATTTCTACTGCATGTTTTCCCCCATTGCTATCTCCAAAATTTAGCATTTTCCAGTAATTCACCACTTTCACTTGTAATGCCTCTTTCTGCTGAGGACATAGTGAAGGATTACGTGGACGATGGAAGTTCCGTAGAAAGAGTGAACAAGCGCAAGGTCAAACCCAAGATAGCCATCGTCGAACCCAATCCGGAGTGGCCCCAACGATTTTCAGATACCAAAGCTCGCATAGAGGCTGTACTAGGCTCGACTGCGGTTGCCATTCTTCATGCAGGGTCTACTAGCGTTCCAGGGCTGCCAGCAAAGGATATTATTGACATCGATCTGGTGGTAAAGGATATCAAGGACGAGAACTCTTATGTTGAGAGTCTCGAGCGCTTAGGCTTCCGATTCCTCTTCCGCGAGCCGGGGTGGCATGAACATCGCTTTTTTGTTGACGAAGGAGACCGCCCTGGTGCATATCCCATCAATCTCCATGTATTTGGGCCGGATTGCCCTGCGGTCGAAAAGCACCGGATTTTCCGTGAATGGCTCTTAAAGTCACCGGATGATCGGCAGCTATATGCCAAAGTCAAACGCGAGTGTGCTGCAGCTTCCGAAGCAGCAGGCGAGTCCATGCAGGAATATAACCTTCGAAAGGAAAACACAGTACGAGAAATCTTGAACAAGGCATTTCGCGATCTGGGGTATATCAAGTGATGCGAAAATACTTGTTTAAGTTACGAATGTTGCAACACATCGTACGAATAGCCAAACAAACCAGTAGCACACAAGTATTCGCGACACTGAGGACAAGATGGCTAGATGGATTTGAAGAAGTGCTTGAAATTCCACCAAAAGCCGAACACGATGTTGTTCTGCTTGCACTGATGAGGCAAGAAGGGATGAGGTAGAAAATCTAGAGAGAATTGAACCGATCAGAGATTGTCTAGACGTCTGAGCTAAGGATAAAGGGATAGAAAAAATCTGCTTAGATATCTTTGAAACCCACTTATAAGAGTTCGTCCTATGGCGATAGATCTTTTCCTCCGACGCCGTCTCATGTCTGTCATCTGCCCCAACCGATGCTTTATCAAGGCCCAGACTATTAAATCTGGAGCGCAAGAGAGCAGCAATGACAAAAGAGACGGTAGAAGGATTAGTTAACACTGTTGTTGAAGTAATGACTCCCAAATTGGCCACATCAGATTCTTTGACGGTGCAGAGAATGCACTCCGAGCACTTTCATGCATGATATTAGCATTTGCATTCAGCTTATGTTGACGACATGGAAGTAGTTTCACTATCATGAAACAAACTTGCGAGGTTCCTGTCCATCAAGTCACTAGCGACCCCTGAACGTGGTGAACCTGCATTTCAATCAAAGGAAGAAATTTCTCGTTCTATAAAGCCTTGATAGGTGAAAGATAACCTTGCTCTCCTAACCTTAATTGAGCTTCAACTTTCCGCACAGAAAGGCCTGTATTTTTTTCTTTTTTGATTTACGTCCTGCTCGATCTTGAACATATCAAAACTTACACTCCGATATGAGCAAGACAAGTTGTATTCCAAGAATTACATATTCTATGTTCAATCTCCTTTGCGCCTCCCTCTGCTTGTGTTTCGACCCTTTCCATTGCCCCTACCTTTGTGTGGCGATAAATACTCATCAGGCACATCATTCCAAGTCTCAGTCCCGTAAATTTGCGGGTGGTTATACATGCGTTTTACCTCTTCATCGCTGGACGTGTCATATGAATCGATATCATCATCCAGTTGATTGTGATGAAAGTGATTGTTGACTGGTGTTTTCCGGCGGTCCAACGGCTGCATCTGGACATTCACGTCGCTTGATTGTGACCTCAGATGGCCATTCCCAGCAGGTGCCACCACGCTGTTCGCCACTTTCCCCATCGGAGGCGGCCTTGCAACAGCTTCAGGAAGGCCGCGGGCCAAGAATCCCTGTCTCGGCCTCCATCGAAAATCCTGTCTCTGCTCAATTACATCACCGTTCCAACCCGCTTCCTCTCTGCGTGCTCGTTCTCTCGCTACTTCGTCTCTGGCAGCAACCCACCTAGGGTTGATATCCCAATACCATCCATCCCCGCGTGAATTACATATAGGAAGTGCCCACCACAATACACTCTCGCCAAAGATTTGCTGCAGATTACGGCGCCAGCCCAGGTCGAAGGCGTTGGGAAGCTTCTCTGAGTCCTGCTCGTCGAGATATGCTTCGTAGCGGGCTCGTTCGCGGGCGGCTTCCAGGCTTGCGTAAGAGCGGTGTAGGCTTTCCTTTGCTGGAGATGATGAGAGGACAGCTTCAGGTGGGGGGGAAGGTGTATGTGAAGGTTCTTCACCTTCTTCCGTTCGGAGGACAGACGGAAGAGCATTGGCATGGATTTGTTTCATACGGTCAGCCAGACTTTGCTCGTTGTTATTCTCAGCGAGCAGAGGGCTTGAGGATTGTTCGTCGAGGTGATGCCTCCCTCCAATCTGCTGTTGCGGCGTTTCGAGGGTTTTTCGCAGAGGACTTAGATAGCGAGTCTTCTCCAAACTTTCAATTGTCGTCTGACCCGTAACAGCCAGATACACGTGCCAACCTGTAAATCCGCTCAATACCAGTCCAATGATACCTCCCAGCACGGCAAGCAAGATTCCGTTCACCGCTTTCCATCCTCCATCGCTCTGCGCACTCTGGTCAGTGAAAACCTCTGTCCATACCCATGTCGCACTGACGCCGAAGCAGAGCCAGCAAAAGACACTGGTGTAGATAAGAAAGAGCAGAAAAGGCTTGTAGTTTCGTAAGCCAACGCACGTTGCAACCCAAGGGCAGTGGTGATCCATCTTCAGCACGCAGCGGCCGCACGTGGAGCAGTGATGAGTGCGGTCAGGCTTAACGCAGCGGCACTTCTGACAATAGCGTGGCTGCCCGGTAGACTTCGCCGTCACCATGGTCATGTTTCTCATGTCCGCTTCCGGACCACTCCCAGGCACTCTGTCCTCGTACGTAGGCAAACCTTCATATCCGACACGTCCGTTCTTCCTCTTTCGACCAATACACATAAAGTTTCTCCTCTGGCTCCAGTCCTCACGCGCATCCAACGGACTTCCCGGGCTCGTGAAGACCGCAACACTATAACACACGTTCAACAAGGCCCACAGCAAAGCACCAAGCCCAGCTCGTGCGTAGCTTGTCACATTAACTCGTCCTGTAAGGCAGATGCGCACCTCCGCCCAGACAGCCCAGGTAGTAAGGCCATGCACGAAGAGCAAGGGGAAGTAGGAAAGACAGGTGAGACAGCAGCGCTCGACTTTGCGCGCCCACGCTTTGGGTGTTCGCCGACGAGGAGACGTCGGTGGAGAGGTGGAGGCGAGAGTGGGAGGCGGAAGTGATGAGAAGGACGTCAATGCCATGATTAGGAGGAGAATAGGGGATTATGGGAAGCCCATGGTTCGGCGATTCGAGGACGTCGAGTGTTGGATGAAGGAATGTTCGTTTTCGCCAGAATGAAGAATTCCAAAGACTTGACGGGTGAGTAACTGTGGTGATGATAGTTATGGGGAAGCTCAGCGATTGACTCTTGCGTATGCGCGCTATTGAATTCTCATCATCATCATCATCGTTAGCATCACGATCTGGTGTCTCTGGTACATCGCCGGCGCCATGGCGCGTACGGGTCCGGCGCGGGACGGGAACCGGCCCGAAACGTTCCGTTTCCGATCGCTCGGGGAGGTACTATCTTTATTGACTTCTCCCGGAGCAATTCCGATGCGAGGAAACAGACAATAAACAAAAGAGACGGAAGAGACGAGCACGAAAGCTTATCTCAAGGGTTGAAGAGGAGGAAGGAAGCGGTGTTTCATTCGTCGTGCAAATGCAACGACGTCGTCTCCCGCATCTGCAATGCCCTCGGCCGAGGTTGTCCTTTCATCATTTCCGGCCACCATATAGCTACAGCACCACTTCCTCTGCCAGGCCACCTTCTCCCCTCAAATGGACCTCCAAAATAACCCGGTGGAAGCCAGAGTCCTCTCATCAAAAAGCCACATCCCCGTCCGCACAATCTACCTATCCAATCGAGCATTCTACGATTCCCCCGGAGAAGCCAGGAAGACCTTTCGAAGAGCCTAGCCACCGTGCGCAGCCTTACAGCTTCGTTTTCTCCATCATCTCCATCACAAAATATGCAGCGGGTGTCTGCCTTTTCGCTCACATCTTTATGACGTACTTTTACTGCCTCGAATTGACCGACGGCATCAGCATGAACCCCACCTTACGCTCTGCGGATGATTGGGTCCTAATCTCAAAATATTACAGACATGGGCGCGAAATAGGTGTGGGAGATGTGATCAGCTTTCGGCATCCGGTGAATACGGGGGGATATGCGGCGAAGCGGGTATTGGGCATGCCAGGCGACTTTGTTTTGCTGGATGTCGTTACCCCAGACAACGAAGGGACAGCTGAGGGCAATCAGCGGATGTTGCAGGTTCCAGAAGGGCACTGTTGGGTAGTGGGAGACAATTTACCATGGTCCCGCGACTCGAGGCTCTATGGCCCTGTACCGTTGGCATTGGTGACGGGCAAAGTGATTAAAGTCTTGAGCCTAGGCCAAGACTGGTGGTTTCGCGATGTGGAGAATGCGCTCCGGCCGGCCGAAACAGAACTACACGATGATCAGGAGATAGACTGAGTGGCTTTCAAGCAGTCAGCCCGGTACACTGCTGGGAGTCCAACAAAAGTTGCAGGAGCTGGATCTGTATGATTTGGCTTCGGATATCAATGCCCAATCCTAATCCGTCTGACCTCTCGGAGAACTTTGCGACCAGCATTCCGAATTCCATTGGGGCTTTTGATATCCAACGTAACCGCACCGGAAACCGGCATGAGTCGCTGCTCTCCCTCGGTCTGTTTTGCAAACTAGGCGGAAAGCCACCCACCTCAGCTATAGCGATTCCTGCTCCTAGCATCCCATTCCCTCTTGTTCCTCCCATCCATTTCGCAGAATTGATGGACACTACCTCCATTGCTCCTCCAGCGGCCGCCAAAGCCCAATCATGCTCTGCCACTTCGCTGTGTTTGGTACGAGTGCCCAGTTTTGCCACGCATCAAACCCCGACAAGTCCGGAGAGTCTCATACACTTCATGCAGTAAATTTAAGAAATCATACGATCCGGTCTGCCTTTACGCCATATAACCACAACGGCTCTCTCATTAGTGTCTCCTAAGAATGTCACGCTCGTTCCGATCCAATCGAGTTCCAGAAGGTGGCGGTTCGCGTGTGGGCTGTTGCGGTAGCGCTTTCGAGCTTGCCAGTAAGAAGGGTGTGGAAATGGTCGAATAAATCGATTGACGCATTTGCCCTTCAGACACCGGCAGGCGTCGAATCGGGAGCTGGCAATAAGGCCCGATTGTGCAACTTGAAGAGTTGGAATCTATTTGTATGGTGCGGAGAATGGCTGCTTTATTCTTAAGGGTGACGGATGAAAGGTGCAGTGCGGATTTACAAGGTGGTCGACTGCAGCGACAACGAGTTTTAGCCTTTACTCCACGTCTTCAGTCTTGTGCTTGCCACTGAAATCTGGTGGCAGATATCCGGAAGGGTTAAAAGCTGTTCAGCGTCTAGATCGTGATTTCCGAGCGAGATAAGCAATATTTATTGTCGATGCCGGCAAGGTCTTTGATTTCGTCATGGGCGTCAAGTATCTATCTCTAGTTCTCAGCACCGGCACGGCTTTCGCTGCATCGCTCTCTCCTTTATCGTTCACGACTCGTACTTGTTACTGTCGCCCTCTGCATTGGTAGCAGCACTTCTGGAGACAACTCAAGTCGTCTGTCCTATCTTTTCTACTCTCCAGTCTCATGTATCCCCGCTGGCAAATATATATATATATATATATATAAAACAAGATGAAAATAAAAAAATTTGCAGAAAAATTTAAAGAAATTTATAATATAACACTTCGATTCTTCACCGTCTTCCTATCACTAGCAATCACTTGATTGAGAAACTGGTCGTCATTTTCTGAAGTATGTAGCAATAAGCAAACCCGTCTCACTGCTTATATCGGTGATGTAGACATTGCCGCACCAGACATTCCCTGCGACTCGCATGCCGATAACATACATGTTGTAATGGCGAGGATTTTATGGACTGGTATTAAAGGGGCGCGTATGGACCTTTCACAAAATTCAAAATAATAAATTAATTTAAGGTTGAAAATGTCAAGGAAGAAGCTTTTCCGGTTTCGTTTTGATAAAGAGCTTAATCATGGACCAATGCAAAGTCAAACTTGTTTACTTTCACAAGATTACCGTCAAATTTTATAATTTTGATTCAAACTCTTGTGCTCGCTCATCGTTTCTACGGGCAAGGCATTAGTCAAACTCCTCTCCAACTTCCAACATCCATTTCTACTTAAAAATCCTCGAAACCAGCATACATCAGGCAATATTCATGCCCGTATTCATTCGCCATTGAAAATAATGACTTGTGTCTTTTATCTTTGAACTTCACCAGGGCTGAACTGAAGTGTTTTGGATTGATTGTGTCAAGGCGGTAGATCACGAGCAGAATGACGCTCATACAATCGACGAGACAATCAAATGGGAGAAACAGGTATCAAGAGCGAGGAAATGGTTTTTACAGTTTTCCTACATCCCATTACGTAAGTTTCACGCGTGAGAGGTGAACGTTTTTGACATTTAAGTAATTGGAATTCTCATGACGAAAGGGTGAAAGAGCAAGATAGCAGCGACAAGGATAATAATGAGGATGAGGTTGAATCAAAATACGAAGAACACGGACAGAAAGGCATCTCATCTGAGGACGGTCAAAAGACCGCTTTCCATGTGGATTTGAAAGCAGTCAACTTCTAGAGGAGCTTCCATTTTGATACACTCGTTGTGAAGACTTGAAAAGGCACCTTATCAACCCGGAGAAAAATTGATTTTCTGATTAATAGCTACGTGAAGCCATGTGCTTACAAAGTTCTATTATAAGAAGCCACCTCGCACATCCTAAAGACAAAAAACTATGTATGATGTTTTATGACAGAGGAACGAGTCCGCTTGCTTGTTTAGTCACTAGTCTTGGAACAGCGATGTATCGGCGCCAAACAATCATGACCTGGGTAGTCAGAAAATCGTTAGGATCATGAGATTTTTTGAAATAAACAATTGTGCTGAGTGCAGCTTCCAGAGTATTATTCAGCTCATTATCGTAATGTGGCCCCGTGGGAAATTGAGTTCGTCTTATTGCCAAATTTTCCTCTTTTGATGAGTAGAAACCCATCTATTACTCTCATAATACCTGAAAAGTCACCATTTTAGTGCAAAGCACTCTATACAATGGTTGTAATATAACGGTTTTTGGTTCAGCATAACCCCCTCAAATTTGAATGGACCTTTGGCTGGAAAGCTGCTTCGGCACATAGAAAACCAAGAATATTCAGTCCATTGGCTCTGTTTTCTTGCAGATCGTTTAAAGACGAGAAACTTGATCTGGAAGGTCTTCATGGTTTCGATCTGTACGAATTCTTCTTAGCAACCGTCTCCGTGAGCAAATATTTTTCGGGTTTATAGGTTGCAATGCGTTCCTACTCTGCCCTGTTACGATAGAAGCCCAGCTGAGCTACAATTCATTAGAAGCCAACTTGTACGCAAGCATGAGTATTCTCCTGGCACAAAGAATAATATTTCGTCTCTTTATTCTCGCGTCTTGGACAAAACCGGCTTATAGTGTACTAACTTCGAAGCAAGCGTCTTCCCGAAATTACATTCCTTCTACTCGTGAATTTCATGCCTCGTCACAAATGCATAAATGATGAGCAGGATCAATCCATTCTACAGACCATATATAGCGAATTCTCGGCCAATATCAGCTTGCCCCACGCACTGGATATCATATCAGCATTAGAGTGTACAATTTGCGCAACGAAACTAATTAAAGCCTCCCGTCCTCACAGGATAGATCAAAAGATGCCCCAACCTTTTCGCTTCCTTCTTCCATCCTGCTCTCCATCTAAATTTCCTCCCCTCCGCTTTTCTCTCGCTTCCAGCTGCCGTAAGCTCTCCATCTCCTTTAGCACATGTTCCAACAATTCCTTCCGTCTAACAACATCCAGGTGACGGCGGATCTTTGGATCCTCGCGCGCGAACCGATCCAGAGTCGCCTCATCCAGCGAACGGAAATGCCGCTCCAAAGCTCGCGGGAATTGATAGTAAAACTTACTCAACAGCTCAGCGTCCAGGAAAAGATCGGCGGTGGATGTCAACTTATCAGCAACAGCATCGAGGAACACTTCCGGACAATGGTATTTGTTCGCTGGCTGAGCACATTGCCGCGTCTTGATGGCCGCTAGGCGCAGACGGAGGATGGCTGCACGGTCGCGGAGGAAGAGTGCTTCCCGGCCACGCTCGAGTAAGGCGGCGGAATAACCGCCTGCCCCTCCAATACCATCGCCCTCAAGCACCACCTCACCTTTGCGCACACGGTCGATAAAGGCCATGACATCACGTGCTTTGCGTCGCCCCCCCAACTGATCCTCTACAAGCTTCATTGCCACCTCGCAGTCGGTGAGCTCGTGTTTGAGAACCTGGGTGATATTATCTCGACCTCGCCGCCACTCCGCATCGTTCACTTCCACGCGATATTTGTATGGTTTGATGCATATTTCAAGCTCGTCACTTGTGTCGTAGCTTAGTTCACGCAAGATATTCTCCGATGTCTGAGTGATGGCGTGGACGGCGAAGGGGTGGGCGGCGAAAGGGCTTGACTGAATCAACGACTGTACGCTTTCTTGCAATGCTTGTGCAGTGATGCTCGTTGCTAAGCGACCGATGCCGAGTTTGGTAAGAGTTGATGTGCTGGCGTCAAGCTTCAAATGCCAGAGCGGGTTCTCGGGATCCGCTTTGGGTAGGTTTTCCAGAGGCTCTTCCATACCCTCCCCAAGCTGGTCCACAGGGCGTAAACTCTCCACCGGTCGGTTCCAGTAGCGTTGGGCAAGGAGGTTGAGGACTTGTTGATCGAGTTCGTGCTTAACGATATCACGAACCTCCTTGCGCCCGAAGGAATCTGAAAAGCTTTTAAAAGAGTGTTTGAACGCATCTAAGCTTTCAGCCATGTAGCTCTCAGCGGAAAGAGGGCGTTCATTGTATTGAACTTTAAATTCATAGGTTGCCTCAGCCAATTCATGCTGGATAGCTTCACTCGTCGTCGCGAGCGAGGCAGACATGGTTGCTTCAAGAACGTGCATGAGCTTTTTACGCAAATTTGGTGTACCAGTGGTAATTTTGCTGTCCGGTCCGAACTGTTCCGGATGTGCGTTGAAGTACGCAGACTCATTCTTTGTGATGGCGTTGAGGATGTTGGCTGAGCCGCGAGAAAAGAGCGACTTAGTCTCGTGCGGTATTTTGCATACTACACCCACATATCCAAGTCGAAGAGGATAGTTGCGATCCGATAAGATTTGAGCGCCTCGAATCGGATCGACAAGGTCCATCTTAGTAACCACTCCAATTGTGCGCTCGCCGCGTGGATCAACACGACGAGACGCACGAAGAGCAGTCGAGTTGGCCAGATCGACATCTGCGGCAGAAATGGCCAAAATAATATTTGGTGGTTGAATATACTTGTCACACAGTTCCTGAATCTTGACCTTGAGCTCGGTCGGTTGATCAAATGCTTCGACTTGAATGTACCCTGGCAAATCAATGAGACTCAGGTCTGGAACGTTTGGAGAGTATATCCGTAGTTGGATTGGATCGTCTGAAACACAGTCCTTCTCCGGCACAGCCAGATTGAGGTCAGTCAGAGTCTTCTGGATCTGACTGAAATCCGTAATCTTTCCGAGTCCTAAAGCAGGGAATTCACCATATTCAGCATGAGCTTTAGGTGTGTTGACAAGTGTCAGCTCAATCGGGCGTCGGGTCACCATATTTGAGCCTTTGGGAAGAAATTCATGGCCGACAATGGCTTCCAGTACGGAACTCTTTCCAGAAGACTGCGATCCCACGACGACGATCGATGGAAGTGTCAGTGTCTCTGACTGGCCGACAGTTTGTAAGAGAGACCGTATTTCGATCATTTTCCGTGTAAGCAGCATCATCTGATCATCTCTTGCCACGACCTCATCGGATCGTTCATCACTCTCACCCTCAGCATCCGACGCGAAGGCTCCAACAGTTGCAGCACCAACACCCGCAGCTCCGACATTGCTTTGCTTTGGCTCATTCGCGCCCTTAGGGTCACCTTTCCCCTCTCCACGCCCAGTCTTCCCCTCGTAGATATCTCTCATCCACTGCGGCATTTGTATCCCTCCCACATCTTCCTTGGTTTTCTCCCATCCATTGCCCATCTGCGCCAATATTCCCCCCGCACCTTCGAGAGCACCCATTGCAGCTCCAGTGGCCGCATCCTTCGCCCGTCCCAACATATCCATCGCATATGTCCCAGCTTGTGCTGCCTGATACTGCAGGTAGGCGACCCCACCGATCATTGCCGTGGCGAACATGGCTGGGATCCTGGCCAACTTCAGAGCGAGCTTCGGGACGAAGCGTGCAAACGAGGAAATCTGTCGCACGGCGGGCAAGTTGTGGATGGCGTTGCTGCCAAAAGGGAAATTCCTGCGTCGCGGCCATTTGGAGCTAACGCGAAGAACGGCGGAAGTTCGTGAAAGGGCAGCATGTGATATCGATCGTGGAGCAGCTAGCGCAGTGCTCTTGTAAAGAAAGGCTACATGTTGAGATGATAGTCGTGTGCCTGTAAGTGCTGAGAAGGATGTGTGGGCGAGGGAGGCAAGCCGTGAGGAGACCAGCCTCGACATCATCGTCGCATCATTTGTATGTCATGGAATTGTGCTAGAAGTTGTATTTAATCCAGCACCGATGTTGTTCGAAGAAATTTATCAGAAGTAGAGAGAGGAAAAGGTATTCTTCGACATGGGTGATGTCACGTTGTGTAGTGGTCGAAGCGCGTCGCACGAAGCCGGCAGCAGCTAAGTGTTCAATGTCATCATGAAATTGATCTGAATTGACTGAGCATTGACTAATAATTAACCCGTATCCTAAAATCTTCAATCATCTTTCGGGACGGCCCGGGCCTTTCAAAGACACAACTTGAGGCTTCATTTCAGCTCTCGATGCTATTACACTTCTTTCGTGGATACAATATGGCCTAGGCTAATCAAAAGACATATACCATACTCTATCCTGTCATCGTATATGCTCTTGCTTCAGATCCAGCGAGTGACAGATCCGCCTTAAAGTTCACAAAAGTTCACTGAGGAGCGTAGTGCAGGTCTC
Source organism: Acidomyces sp. 'richmondensis' (assembly GCA_003545705.1). Classification (NCBI taxonomy): domain Eukaryota; kingdom Fungi; phylum Ascomycota; class Dothideomycetes; order Mycosphaerellales; family Teratosphaeriaceae; genus Acidomyces; species Acidomyces sp. 'richmondensis'. The sequence goes on along the minus strand of QVLQ01000010.1, from coordinate 959,179 downwards.
CCTTTGGCAAGAAAAACCTCTAAACGCAGGTGCAATTTGAATATGTCAATCGCTCTTCCGGTTAGGAGCACACAATTTAGAATGACCATTATTACGCTCATAATCTATTGCAAATCTTAGAGTACCAAAAATATGAGAAACATAGTAAACACCAATGAGCAACCGTCCACGACTAATCTCGACACCCAAATCGCAATACTTAAACACTTCTACTGGCAGACCGAGGCTATTCAAACCTTTCTCATGGCTGATAACATTAAAACCTTATTCATTCACGATCTACTCAGAAACATCTTGTCCAGGAAATTCGTTCTAAAACCCGTGCTTTGACTGCTGTCACAAAGATCTCTAACTCAATTGTTCACTCAGACATATCGAAAGCACTAAACCCGTATGCTTAAATGTGAACTCTTCGATATAAACCTTTCGCCAGATCGCAAAGAACTCCACATCCATTGATTATCACGATCAACAATCCATGGGACGACACCCTGTTCGAAAGCAGGCATCGCCGCTGCTCTCATCTGGTCATCGAGTGCGCTGGCCGGAGCTACTAGGGCCACTAAGAATCTGATATAAACAAAAATTTTCCCAAATAGAATCGTTCGGTGAAGTTGATGAGAGAAACGTAGTGCTTCGACCACCTTCGCAGCGTTTGTATGATGGGCGGCAACGGAGCTCAATATTTTGATATATATTTCACATGGTGTGTGCACACAAAGTCCCAACAGCAACGATGTTTTATGAACACGCCGGCTGTGAGCTTGTGAGATTCACATGTCATGTTTTTCAGATATGGCGTATAATGTTCTGATGCCCCGGTCTTTCACATGCTAACGAATACCATCATCACCAATGATGAGGCGTGATGCCGACTTCTTCAACGGTAATCATGGTAGCACTCCAGTCCGAAAAGGTTCCGAGAAACACTTTGTTGACTCTTTAAACATTATGAAAAAAGCGTAAAATTCAGTCAAAAACTTTTAGCTCTAGGCATGCAGAGGCAAGTCCTTTCAACATATTTCTCTGGCCGGGTGAAGAGAGATGCGGCTCAACCCGGCTATTTATGCTTTTGCTATATAAAGAAGCAGTGTATTGGAACAAATCGCCATCTTCTGTATTTAAGGTGACTGGGCGACAACAGGAAAACAGCGCTTCCTCAACATCGCTAAATTTTCGTTCGACACTTTTCGAAATCGGCCGTGTGGCCCAAAGCATCGGGGAATACAATTACTTTAGCAGGTGACTGTAGCCCAGGAGAGCTGCCTTTTTTTCCTGCATGGAATTTTGTGCCTACGCGGGCTCCACCACTCCCCCCATAGTTATTAAATTGAGGTAAATGTTGGATGTAAGGTTATGAAGATAATGGGTTTGGATCGAAACATTAGCTCTTTTATATTACCTCTATATAAAAATTGGCCTTATCCGACTCTCCTCGTTAGGCCAACTTGATTAGGCACTACCTAACCAGTTGGAGATCCGCAGCCGAAATTGGTAGCAATGGTACCTCCTGGCCCAAAGATGGAGATCAAACCTTCAACTGCGGCCCAAGTACCCATACCTGAGCAAGCGAGAGCAGCGATGCAGTACAAAGTGGTGGGGATGGTGAGATACCACATTTTCAGGTAACCTCGAGACCAACGCTTAATGCCAGTATCGTGCCTGGTGGTAACACCGGTGACTGGATCGAACCCTTCGCCAGGCAAGGCGGAAGCTTGTTGGATCCGAAACCCAAGGAAGAGCATGGCGGGAAAACTATAAGTAAAATTCAAGCTGAATAAGCCTCCGATGAAACCGACAAGGCCGCTGAGATTGGGAACGGCCGCAGCAACAATAAATGCCAGCACCCAATAGATTGGTCCGAGGCAGTACCACATAATCTTGCCCTTTTTGGTGTAAATCGGAGGGAAATGAAAAATTTCTTGGAACACCTCCAGATATACGGTTTTCATGCCGATGTTGAAGTACAAGACTAGCAACCGATGTTAGAATTTCATCGTCGCTGATCACAGACGGGAAGACGAAGGCACTTACAAACTGCAAACCAGCCCGTGAGTAGACTGAGAACGTTGCCCGCAGTCTGCAGGGAGTACGGCAGAACAACGGTGTTAATGTTGAAGATGGCATATTGGCCCCACTGCCCGTAGACAAAAGCGCCGAAGAAAATATATACGACGCAGATAAAGCCTTGAGCCATGAGCATACCCTTCCAGAAGTCCATTGGGTGACGCATTTCGGCCATGAACGCCACGAACAAGAGCGCTCCAGAGTATGCATAGACCATATTGTCGACAGCTCCGAACTGGTTTGCGAAGCTAATGACCTGTTGCTGATATTTTGCGGGAGGAGGGCCAGCAAAAGTATGGACCGGATCGGCTGTCTTGATCAAAGTGGAGCTGAATACCGCCTCGTAGTTGATGGGATTTTGCGCAGAAGCAACCATGATGATGATGAAGTTGACGACATTCAGCCAAACCGACAAGTTGCACACCCACCCCAGTCGTTGGAGAGTCCTGATTGCTCCAGAGAGAATACCAACCACGGTAACAATGACAATGACAACGACAAAGCAGATTTTGTTCTTGGCTATCTGACTGAGAAGCGTAGCATTGCCGAGCACGACTACCGCGACGGAGAGAAATTGCTGAAGGGCCTGAGCGAAGTTGATGAAGTGGCGGTATTTAGGGCCGAATATGCGCAGGACTGGGTCGCCAAAACTCATCATTGGGAAGCGAGCGGAGTCAAGGCCGATGAAGCATTGCCAGATGCCGTACCCGGAAAATGCTGCCGCAAGGCCAAATATGACGAAGAGAGCGACTCCAGGACCGAAACCCACGGCGGCAAAGACAGATCTATGGAGAGAGTCCAACGATCAACCAACTCGTGTCATGAACGGATTTTGAACCTGAACTTACGGAGCACTTGACCAACCTAGAATATCAGTAGTGACCAGGTAAAAAATGGTTCCCCAGCCGGCGGTTCGAAGCGCCCTCGCCGCGTTCCTCCATTCCGCGTCGGTAACTCTCAGCGGATCATCAGGAACCATGGCGGTGATAACTCCGTTCTTTTCGACCGTTGCACGGCTCTCCTTTTCAGCTTTCTCCCGTGCCTTATTCTCCTCGTAGCCATGACCTTTGGAGAAGCGGTCCATGATCAGCCCCTTGACGGTCCTTGGTCCACGCTGCTCGATATATTTGGCATTGTCTTCCCTCTCCATCTCGCGTTCGACCTTGGCCCAGTGGACATATTCCTCGAATGTCACGGAAGCGTCCGTACGGGCTGCAAGACCCCAGACTCGCTCCCGAACCTGGGGCTTCTCCTCGTCGACAGACTGGACTTCGCTCATAGTCTGTGCTGTATCAATTTCGATGGCTGTGGGGTGTGGAATTCCAATGGGGGCGATGGCCGACATCTTGACGGGAGGAGAGGGCAACGCACACCGAATTGACAGGATGAAGCACACTGCGGGGCCTCTATGAAATGGAGGGCAATCGCCAATTTATGCATCCAGGATAGACAGGAACAAACTACGACTCACTTCCACCTATTCCCAAGCCGGATGCGCCGGGTGAAACTCGCGCCACCTGGACCAGATAAGGAACACCCAATTTGCAATCGCACAGCTATCAGAAAGGGTACGCCAGTAGCCCGGCATATGGATCCTTTGGGCGTTCCAATCGACGGCCAGCCACCCAGACATAGAACCAGTCGGAGAAAGCCCTTCACGCGCTTCCCCATGGAGAGAGAGTCGCGAGAACCGAAGCACGACCGCAAGAGGCACGCACTACCATGGCCAAGAGATACTCTTCGCCGCCCTAGCTGTGGTCGTGCAATCTTATGTATTCTTGATCGTGCTCTCGGCGTGAGAGACTGTAGTACGCCGTCTTCTGGTTGGTCAGGGGTAATAATATGGAACTGTGAACAGGCTCCACATGCCATGTGGAAGCCAGAACGGAAGTTTTTCCAAGCATTCGCGCGCGGGTGGCTATCAAGCGTACCGCCGATTTCGTAGCAGAAATACTTGCGCACCTTCCTATGTGAATTAAGTCGCATTCTCGAACGGCCGTACCTGACACGAGACATGGAACCGATTGTGGACCCCACGGTTGTGCCAAGCGTAACTAGATGCTCTGCCCAGCTGCAAAGCACCAGACTCTTGAAGTGCTCGACCAGTGCTTGCACAGCTTGGTTTCCGTGCTTGTGTTTCTTACGTATGGGAGGCGGCACCTGGATTCGACGTTGAAACAGGGACGAAGTTGGTAATATGATATTTGATCCAAATCCGTACGGCCAGAGCACTACACAATCTCCTGAACCCTCACAATCTCGGCCACTGAGATAGCACCGTGGCGAGCATCTTGGCGTGTCTACAGAAGACACAGAACGGCGGACGGGTAATTGGCCTCCGGCGATGATACCGAGATGAAATGTAACGTAGGAGTGGCGTTACCCGAACAAAGAGCCAAGCACTGCGCTGCGACCTTCATGAAGTCCGCCCACCACGGCGAGAGCTGGATATATGCCTTAGCAAAGCATTCGGTTCTGTCCGAATTGCATGATTATGCCCATGCCAGGCCGGCTGGGCCGGCATGCTCTGGAATCTATATCTTCAACCTCCGGATCCTATCTGAACGGCGAGGACGAAATTTGCCATTGGAGCGGTCTTTCCATCAGGGGGAATTTAGTTGATCAGCAATTGGTGGCACAACTTCGCCATCCGTCTAAGAGCCAAGTGGACCTCTGTTCTTGGCAGGCCGTGCATTTTCCCGTCTTTTTATGGGCCGGATCGACTCTGGGACAATCTTCACTTTCGGATGCATTTCGGGGTGTAAAGGAATGCCAAATTGTGGTTGGATCTCGACGGGGGGGTTTCGTATCTTGATATACGGTCCTCAACTGTGATCCCACCTGCCTAATCGGGTCGGGTTGGTCTCGAATTCATCCAGACGTTGCATCGGATTCGATGCATTGTGAATGTTGGAAAGCTGGTAGGACTGTTTGGGCTGGGGTGAAGGCCGGTATGTGTACTTCAATTGACTGGTTCGCTTATCCAAGGTCCGCGTGATCCATCATGATATGGCATATTGTGTACCATAGAGAGTTTTAGATAATACGACTGACCGTATGATGGGTTGGATCCCTCCATACGTTCCCCAAGTTTCCAAGTACTCCCCTTCCCCCAAATGCGGCATCAAATTGAGCTTAGCTAGAAATAATGACGTTGTGAGAATCAGCCTAGTCGAAAGTCATGGCGATGACGAGAGAATGTTTGGCTGAAGTCGTTGTCATGAATGAGAACGTATGGCTGGATGCTTGTACTTGTCATAAACATGTGTACAGGAGTATGTCTCAGATCATAGAGATTCCATTAAGACAATGAGTTATTCGGTTCAATGGTCAATCGAATGGCCGCGCTCAAACGCTTGATAGAGAGTATTGTTGTATTCGGGAACTTTTCCGCTGTCAGATTTCCACGTATGCGTCTCCGGTGTGACCACAGCGATCGCTCAGTATATCATCTGCAATGCCTCCTCGTGAGAACCAAGGGCCAGATCATATCAATCATTTGTTCACAGAGAATGTTGTTGCCAAGATCCTTCAAGTTGCGCAGAGGAAAGAAGTCCAAGAGGCGAGAACTTCGTCTGCGGTCTTCATATGGAATGCCGACTGATTTCCATGAGAAATAGGGACCGCCGAATTCATTCCCGGACATTGTCCCACAGTTTGGGCCTCAAACGGGACACTACACGTACAAGCAGAGATTCTGGACGTGTGGGTTCTTCGCCGGCAGCCTTCACCTTCTTCTGGAAAGAGCCATGAGCTACCCAGATCATCTTGGAGTCGACCGTCTACACATAAATCGTCTGACCCAACGCCTCCATCATTTAAGTGAACAATGGGCGGCCGGGATTGAAGTTATGAGCAACAGAACCGACACACATGACCTAGGCTTCATGATCCAGCCAGCTTTTAGGAGACACTGGGAGATATTCGGAGACGAGAGAAGCCTCAATGTGTTACATCGAGCAGCTCTATCTCTGGCTACACGATATGATTCGAAGTTGGGTGCGATTCGGAGTTGGAATCGAGCGGTCAACGTATGATCCTTTTCTTGTTATCAATTCTTGCGGAAGACTTTCGCTGACTGTGCAAATCAGAAAAGACATTCTATCACTGACATGAATTCCAACTTTTTGGTCATTGTTGACAGTCTCTGTAGTAGGTTTCCGGGCACATTCTGGTAGAAATTTTCCTCAAGCTTCAATCTTACATTGTCGCAGATTTGGATCTATTGTTTTTTGTTGGAGAACGCTTCCATGACAGCAAGCTAACGCAAATAGCACGCACACATGCTCAATTCGTCAAAAATACGCTCGTCCGCAGCGATTTCTCTACTTTTCACGTAGTCAACTTAGATCCACAGAGTGGCAATGTCAAAGCAACATTTACGGCTCAGGGTTATCAGGACAGCTCAACCTGGGCGAGGTAAGCATTGATGGCTCTTCCTGTATCCACACATGTCCTGATGTGCCTCAATATCTCAAATGTACCGCTAATATATCACAGGGGCCAAGCATGGGCTATCCTTGGCTTTACGCAGACATATTCTTGGACAAAGGATCCCGTGTTCCTCGAAACGGCAGTCAAATGCGCTGAATATTTCCTCTATCGACTGAAATCGTGCGAGGGAAAACACCATCATCCTTATGTTCCCCTTTGGGATTTTGATGCGCCTCTGTCAAAAATGGATCAGCCACTTCGCGACTCTTCCGCTGCATTAATCGCGGCCCTTGGAATGCTCAATATTTACCTCGCTTTCAAGGACAATGCCATGACGCAGGAGACTTGCAATGTCGTCAATAGTGACCGGTTCCACGATGCAGCTCTGCAAATAGTGCACGAAACCTTGGATGTATGCCTTGACAAAAGTTTAGCCTCATTGAGGGGACAGGAAGATTATCAACCGCATGGAGCCGATGTGAGTGTGTGTGAACAGCATTTCCCAGTCCATGAAAGCAATTTTGATGCGATTCTCCGGCATGCGACGTCCAACAATAATCCGGACGCTTTAGAGACGATTGCCGACCATGGTATGGTCTATGCGGATTACTACTTTCTTGAGTTTGGGAATGCTCTGCTCAGATCAGGTCTCAAGCATTGATCACTTACGATGGCGTTCAACCTGTGTAACATCTGAAATCTTCGCGTGATTACCATAATTGAACGGATAATGGATAAGAAGCTCCGAGTAGGCTGTTTTAACCCATCAAGACATACATGCCAAACTTGTTGCACCGAACAAGCAATAAGCAATTTCCAGTTCGGCAGACTAATTTGTCCTGAAATGTTCCTGCTACATCAAGCCGATGCTGGAGGCCTATTTCTACCCACTACATCACCCGAATGCTTTCTCCTGTTTGGCGTTTGGAATCTCATGCAAATACGAAACGCGATCCTTCGTGTAAAACTCCACATCTATCTTGTTTCCCAACGCGGCATGCCCTCCGTCAAGACCACCAGCTTTCACACAAGTCATATCGGGCATGACCTCGAGCTCCGTGTACAGGCCCGATCCACAGGTTGGGCAGAAAAAGTGTTTGTTAACTTTCCCGGAATCTCCCACTCCATCCCATGATGCAGGCTTGCCTAAGTTGCGGTACAATGCTACTTAGTTTTGTAGATCAAGATCAGCACCTTGATGGTAGCATACCTTTGGTCACTTTAAATGCCGTGCGTGGTACCACAGCATTCGAAGTAAATGCGCCTCCGGTCCACTGTTTTGATGTTGTCAACGATGTACGAGATGATGCTGCCAGACCTTCAAGCCACGAACCTTTTGACAATCTGTGCAATGGCACAACGCAGTTACTGCGGGCTCTCCAGAATATTCATACTTTATCGCACCGCACATGCAGCCTCCGGTGGGCATTTTGATCTGGTAGATGATTGTTAGGGTCTTGTGCACGAAATGGTCGATTTCGTAGATGACTGGTCAAACATGAGAGGAAAGGCAATGTGTCCGAAGCTATTTGTACTTCGTTGCTAACCCCTCTGATCGGGCTCTAGGCCGAGCGGATACCCCGAATTCGACTTGCTACGTCAACACCCCTCCCCGCTCCCATTGCCGCTTGACCGCGGCTGTTCTAGGTCTGGATGATGCTTTTGCCAGGCCAGAGGAGTGTTTAGATGATTGTCGAACTACCTAATTCAACCATGAAATAAAACTGTCGGCTCCGCGATCAGGCAAGCCGTCTTTACCAGATATATGGCGAACTCAGCCTTGGATCATCATCCGAACGGAATAAGCGTGATAACTCTGCTTCAAACGGGTTTTCAGAACAATGATCGCCAGCGTTTTACAACAGATGCGGCCTGAATCGATTCCCCGTTCGTGTAGCACCCTTACGGAGCAGCGAGATTGTCCATTAGAAGATTTGCAACGCCGCATCCTCAGTCTCATCCACATCAAATCGCCTGAATTTGGCCAAAAGAATAAATAAATAAAAAACACCACCCCCCCCCCCCCTCCTCCAACAAAACGCTCTGCCGATTGAGTGTCATCTTTCCGTCTATTTCCGTCTAATTCTTATCAAGCCTCAAATAGGGGTTGATGGCCAGAGGAGAGCGAATCCGGACAAATCTGACCGCGTCGAGATCGTGTTCGACAATCATATAAGACCCTACATAGCTAGCTTATTTCTGGCTTTCGTGCTTTGGAAACGATCACTGGGCCATCTCTGACTACAGTGTGGAGCAAAACACAGCCGAATTTTTAAAAATGTCATTCCAGTAGAAGGCTGGAGTGTGAAGATTTTGCGCAAATGCAGCGTGCTCTTCTCCCATGCTCGGACTTCGGTTAAGCAAGCTGCCCTGTAAACCTCGTATCTTGTTTAAGTGTGTTGCCATCAAACATATTGACGTGGAATCCCGTGGCTGCATGTGGATGATATTTCGGTATTCGCATCGAGAAGGTGCTGTGTGATGAGACGTGCCAGAGGTGCAGTGATGTCAATGAGTTGCCAATAATGCCCCTTGCAGGTCTGCGGGACACTAGGCTCCAGATTCAATATCATTTCGCCTCCTGTCGCCGGTGAAGTCAATGGCCAATGTTGGGCCATCTTATTTTTTTTTTTTTGGTTTTGGGCCATGCGTCAAATGCCCGACCACCTGCGAGCGAGACGTGGCTACTGCGTCTTTGGGCTCAACCATCGAAAGGCGGAGACCAAACGCCGAACAGCATCGTCCAGTCCTCCTTAGACTATTAATCCAACTTGGAAGATTCGGAAGGGCATCCCATCGTCCGGTCAATAGTTGTCTCTTAAGCTATCTACTGATACAAACACATGTACCAACTCATGATGGATTGCACAGACTGAAATATCTTCTGCATGAACGGGAGGGTCGGAGGTGATGGAAACATGGACAACGAACCGCCCCACAATATCTATAGTCATCTAACAACGCTCTTGCCTTCACGCAAATTTCTCAGAATGGGTTGGTAGCAACGAGTGCAAAGGAATGGGCGGATGAATTCGACAACATTTCTTGGACTGCTAAGAACACAGATTTGAGATCATTCGAAACATGCTTCGGCACTCTTGATCCAGCCGATTTTAAACGCTTGAACGTTTTATATGTGCCGATAAGTACACCTTAATCTATTAATCAAGATTATTCGTAATCTGTATAGCGTGTACGATCGTTCAATTGGATCCTATTAATCGAGGCCATGGAAGACCAAAGGATGGAGACTGCCACCCTCCATCCAAAGGGCTTCCACAATGACCCCTATCACCCAAACAAAGGGCCTAGAAGCCACACTACAAAGCCAATTAAGCGGATAGAGAACACAGCTATACAAAAGAACATACTCAACCTTACTGATAATATCTAGACAGCCCTAGCCACTTACTAAGCAAGCAAAATCCCTAAAGTGTAGTTCCTCCTTCCCCTCCTCTAAAGGGCCTATACCTGCCTATTGTCGTGGGGATTGACCGCAGGCAGGTTGGGTTGTGGCGGCAGGCGGAAGCGGTGGTGGCACAACCGCCACGGTAGCTGAGCTTTCCGACACACACACACACACACACACAGTTACACAGCGAACACAGACAGACAGACACACAGACAGACAGACAGACAGACATTGTATTCTTGTACATGTAGATACACACACGTATCACCATTCACCTTTAAGACCTGCATGCATGACCCAGAAGATCCTACACACACAAACGTACACCCAGACAGCCAGACAGCCAGACAGGCCGGCCTTGTATCATATGCTAATGCGACGTTCACTGATCTACTGAGCTGGTTGCCTACTCGACCTACGCGTGATACGCTCCCTTCCAGGACGACGGACACTCAGGACGTCCTACTCCACGACACTATCTTATAAGGTATAAGACCAAAACATCTCTTAAGCGCTCCTAGACATCTAGAGGACACTTAAAAAACAGCAGACTATACCTCCTTTAAACACCTAGGCCCAGATAGCTACCCTACACTAACCTATAGTAGCTAGATGTTACAGGAGGTGTAGCTGGGACACGTATAGATAGCCTCCGAGGGGATCACGTGCATCGGTCTCGGTGGCTTGGCGCACTGATTACTCTTTCGCAGCGGATGCGACTCACAGAAAGCAGTAATCAGTTCTACCTCGTATTGACTGTTTAGTCGGGGACCTGTACACGCTGCGAGATACCTGGTTGAGGTATCCTGTATCACTAGACCCCCTCTAACACCTATTGAGAGCAATACCATTAATATAAGGATAGAGAAGAAGATAGAACTAAGATAAGGGAAAAGACTAATAAAGAGATCCTAGAAGAGCTCGATAACTTCTAGTTAATTGATTGATTGATTGATTGATTATTCCATTTAACGTCCTATAGAAGTCTATGACTATGAAAGACGGCTCCTTCTAGAGCAGTTTGTTTATATTTTTCCCACTTTAGAATGCTAAATATAGATAAGGAAATTGTAGGGCTTAAGAGCCCTAGGGGCGCAGAGCGCAATCATTCTGTATCCTCCTCTTCTTCCCTAGGTAGCCTACTGAGGTGCCAACCCCTAGTAGCTATCCTAGTTGTGTCTATAAAGTGACGTATAAGCTTTCCGCCTTTACTAGTATGTAGTAGTAGGGGAAGTGTTAGCGGTTTGACGTTGAGAGCGTCAAACTCCTTCTGCTCCTCCCTATATAACCTGCATTCTAGTAGTAGGTGCCTAGGGGTCTCTTTCCTTAAGCACCTGCATAAGTCATTATCTATATGACTAAGCCTATTTAAGTATCCTTTAATATATCTATACCCTAGCTTAAGCTAGAAGAAGGCGCTGTTAACCTAACGGCTTACTCCCCGAGGTCCTAAAGAAGGCTGTAGGGATAACTTCCAATCGTAGAGTCGGCTATAGCTTAGCGGGTTGCCCTTAGGATCTGATATCTGTTTTGTCTTATATATATCTAGTAATCTTTTCCAATCGGCAACTGCCTAATTGTTAATTAGACGAATAACTAAGGTTTGAGCTTAAGTAGGTGTAGGTATAGGTATAGTTCTAGGTAGCTAGGGTTCGCTAAACTGTCTTTGTCCATTTAGAGGTCCGCTAGGTTTTGGGGGTTCTGTAGGCTCTCTCCAGGGAGGGTTATAATAGGGGTCAAGCCGGGTAATATAGTGATAGAGGTCATCTTTATCCAGATAGTCTAGGTCCTCTATTAGCCTCTGAAGCTGTGTTGGTTTAGAGGATTTGTTAGATGCCCTAATAGCCTTAACCCGAGTCGTAATAGGGTGTTGCTAATGTAGTTGTAGGCAGCGTAAGGTGTATAGGTATCGGGACCTAGTAAGCCGGATTAAGGGTGGTAATAGGCTAGCCTCTACTTCGCACGGTTATGATAGCGCCGTCTTAAAAACTCCTAGGATTTTCTTAGTGGCCGCGTTTTGGATAGCCTATAAGGGCTTAGCTTGTTCTGTTGATCCGTTAGACTATATAGGGGATCTATAGTCGGCAATACTGATAATGCACGCGCGGTATAGTTGCCTTAGAGCTTTAGCGGATAGGCCCCTTCCGGTGTAAGCTAGTCTCTCTAGTCTCAAGAATGCTTGTCTTGCCTGTAATGCTCGTATTCGGATGTGTTCTTTAAAGGTTAAATAGGGGTCAAACTAGATCCCTAGCCAACGTACTAGTCTAAGCGATAGTTGAATAACCTTGTTGTTTAGGAGGGTAATAGGGGTATCCGATCCTTGCCCTTTTGTGAAGTGTAGGAGTTCGGTTTTTGCTAAGTCAAATTCAATAGCGTTCTCTTGCCCTAAGGTGTATAGCGTTTGAGTAGCTTGCTCTAACAGTTTGATATTCTTCCTTAGGCTTAATAAAGCCGCAATAAGGGCTATATCGTCAATATAGGATATAGGCTTAATTCTATCTAAATGTAGGAATAAGTCCCTTATATAGATAAGGAATAGGATTGGCGATATAGGGCTCCCTTACGGTATTCCTATATTGATTGGCTTTATATCTTCCGTATTTCCGTTAAATGATAATTTAAGCGTCCTCTTACTTAGGAATAACCGAGTCTATAGTATTAGGGAGGCTAGTAGTCTTAGCTAGTGTATAATCCCTAGCAGTTGTTCCTTAGCTACGTAGTCAAATGCTCCTTTAATATCGAGGAATAGGGTAGAGGTTTTAAGGCCTCTACTCCTATTAGCTTATACTTCGTCCGTTAGTATTGTCGTGGAGTCGGACGGCCTGAGTGTCCTTCGTCCCGGCGAGAGCGCTCCCAAAAGGAGAGGAGAGAGTAACGGCAACCAAGATCGCGATGAGGACTGATGGGCCTAGCAGGTTCGCATGGTGTAGAAGGGAAATGGGGCCGTGGTTGCCCTCTGCCTGTCTGTCTGTCTGTCTGTCTGTCTGTCTGTCTAATGATCTTTCCGTCTTGTGTGCCAGTCTGCTTTCATGTCTGTCTTCTGCTTGTCTGTGTGTGTATGTACATGCCTATCTCAGTACACATATGTGTCTACCCTTGTCTCTCCCCCCATCTCGAGTCATGTTAGATTATACATTCTGCGACCCCTGTCAGGCATCATCTCCACCTGACACCAGGGCATGCGCCCGCCCTGCGTTGGGCCATACCCCACTACAAATCTTCCCCCTCCAGATACTCAGAGCCGCCCCTTGGCTCTCCATCATCCGACGGGCTTCCCCCGTCGGATACCCCTAAGTAGTGTAAGTCTACAGGCTCCTAGTCCTGCACTTGATCTTCTTCCGGCTACCGCGAGAAGTCTATAGCGTTCGTGAAGAATGACTTGCTCCCGTACGCCTGCTGCTCCATATGCACCACCGCCTCCCATTTCTGCCTCATCCTGGTGACGGCCAGCTGCCTCCAGTTCTGGAGATACCGCTCAAGCTTCGTGGCGGTTGATTCCGGATGGAGTAGAAGATTGAAGACGAGAAAGCTCACTTCCGGATCAGTCCACTGTCTGCGGCCGATGAGAGCGTCAGATATGGGCCCCAGTCCGTCAAGATGCACGTTGGCGGCGAATGGGGTGTCCATCTTCCTATACATGTTTGGGTGACCTGATGGCGAACGCGGCGGCGGTGTAAAGGTGGCATAGGCGTGCGCGAGCTCCTCACGTCCACCGGCTTCCTGGACTTCCATGTCGCCGTCCTCATTTTCAGCAACGTACTATAGCAAGATTGTCCTTCTAGGCCGTACGGCGGGTCCCAAGGCGCCGTAGGGAATGCGCGGGTCTGTAACGCGGATCTCGCCGGCTTTACAGGGTACCGGCACCCATCTGGTCCTGTACTTCTCCAGGTCTTCTTCCGTCAGGGTATCACCCTCAACCGCCTGGATGTACCCGTGACTCGCAAGTCCGCGCTGGTGGAGGGTGCTGCACCAGTCCAAAAGGTGTCGGTGCATTCCAGGGACGATTTCAGTACAATCATCAGCATATTCGTCGTCCAGGGACAATGAGCCTTGAATCTGTCGAACTCCACGGCCGGCGGCCATACTCTCTGTGTTATAGTCGATGTGTCGGAATGCCGTAGGGTCCCCAGGTTGCTGTGATTTGGTGTAATATAGGTAAGATATCAGCCGATAAGAGTAGTCGCTCCGTAGAAGTGTGTATACTAGCCAGTACCCCGGGTCCTGTCGTACGAGTTGCTGAGTCAAGCTGTACATCATGTTACGCATCCAGCCCCTATTGCTTCGGCCGTCTATTATCCGGAGGTGCTATCGGTACATTTCAAAATCCAACCCGGCAATGTTTTGCACGGCGTTGTCTTCCTATTTCCAGTATTCGAAGAGACCCCCAATATTGACGGACCCGTTACTGGTCCATCGTATCAACACATCCGGCGGCAGGTGAAGTGCAGTGATAATCATGGCCAATGCTGACTGGGGAAGTGACGCAGAGTTGACGAGTTCGTAAAGAGGCGCGACCGGAAAGTATCGCAGTAGTCCGAGTCTGTCTGCGGGCAGAGGATCCCGGTACTCTCGTCTGAACCATATGCCGACTGACGGTTGGCTGCGGAAAGCCCTCAACGACTTTGGTGCTGCCGCCATTTGCCTGAGTCGCTCTACTAGTGTAGGAGTGCGCGTATTAACCACTCGGAGTCCCATTTCTTAGGCAAATTGTTACAAGTAGCCCCGGCAGTAGTTCCTAGCCGAGTTCGACTGAATGCTTCGCACGAACTTTTGGAGGAGGGCCTTCTGCGCCCTTTCGGATGCCGGCCTTTTACCGCGGTCGATGAGGTAGTCAAGTATATCGGCACTTGCCCATCGCGTGTCGCATCCACATTCTCGGCGGGTCTGCAGTTCCGGAGGTGGATGTCGAAGGATCACCTCATCCACGCTACTAAGCGTGCTGGCAATGGAGGTGGCCGGAGAATGGCAAGATTCGTCCGAGTTCCGTTCCGGGCGACTGTTATGACACATCTCTGCGCCCGGCAGAGATACGGGGCTTTGTGCCGCGAATTGCGCGGTATCTGGTGTTCGGCGTGGACTCGGAATAGCGCCGTGAGCATCATCATTCTCGGCACTGGTGTCTGGCTTCCTGCACAGCCAGCCATCTTCGCCCACCATCAACCCCGCTTGATCGGCCAGTATTGCAATTCCTTCGCTCTCAGTTGCTATTAACGACAGGCTCGGGTCGGCCGCCTTGACGAGATCATCGGCGAGGAAATCCTTATCCTTACGCGACTGTCTACTCGGCGGGTTGTGAAGGCGCCGGAGAAGAAATACGTTGGCCCGGTGGCGGCAAGATTCATAGTCGTATCCGGATCTGGCGAGGGCCGACATCTTTGATGCCAGATTTTCGGAGCCGCCTAGAAGACGGACGACGGTGTGCGCCTCAGCGTCCCGGCCCCAGCGTTGACGCACAGTGTTCTGGTATCCGGCGCGATTGGTGCGGGATCTCTTGCCTTTCAGTGCAGCTTGATAGATGGCCGGGTATACCTCTTCAAGTGTAGCAGTGAGTCCTATTTTCCAAAGTGGCTCTTCCGTCGCCCAATCCGACAAGTCCACTATAGCGTCGTTGAGGTCCTCGATGTGTCTGCTAGCGGCTTCCAACAGCTACACCTGCGCCCGTTTGCGGTCTTCATGATTGCTAATGCGCCTGATCTCAGCGAGAAACTCTGGAAAGCTCATAGATGATATTGCAATGTTGGTAAGTTGTCGGTCGTTGTAATTGATCATGTCTTGTTTAATAAGCGCAAGAGCTCGGTCGGCGCGGAGTAAGGACATAACGACGCTTAATTCTGCTATATTATTTTTCTTATTTCACCGTTGTCGTTATGCTCATTGTTTCTCGTTTCTTTACGCTGCATTCCGTTCGAATAGTCCCGAGGAACTGCTACGAGTTTGGCCGATATTGCAGACTTACGCACTTTCGACCACGACCCGTACTTATCGAATGTCTGCGAAACTCCGGCAGATATGTCTCAGGTCGTGTTATTGTTTCTTTATTCATTTTGTTGCCCCGGCAGTGATATTGTTGTTACGTAAATGTTGCCCGTGTTCCCGGAAGAGGCAGGTACGACTCGGTTGATCTCATATATTTCCCTGAAATTCTGAATTTTGATTGGCTGGTTGATAGCCACGGCGCGCCGTGGCTATCGGGCGGCTGTTCCCGTCCTTTCCGTCGGCTTCCTGCTTTTGATTGGTCAGTTGATAACCACGGCGCGCCGTAGTTATCGGGCGGCTGCTCCCGTCCGCCGTTGCCGCTATAACTACTTCGAAGATCGATCTTGGTTGCGTCATTTACTCGAGTTCTCTCTCCCCCGTCGGATTATTCAACCACTGCCCCTTAGTGGTCGCCTTCGCTGTCACCGCCGTCATCCGAGAAATATTGGAACTCCGCAGGATCTATCTCCGGTCTCGGAATGACTACTCCTTGGAGCGCGCGTCGTCGAACTCTCGGCACCTCATCCTGTGCCTGATCACGGTGCGGCGACCTTGCGATACCGTCATCATCACCAGCACGCCGGTGAAATTTCTTCAGCAATCGGCCAGGATAGCTCCGCTCGTGTTGCGTACCGTCAAGCTCCTCCAGCCGATACGACCCGAGTCCCTCTCGTGCTTCAGATATTCGAAACGGACCTCTCCATCGCGGTGCCAACTTTCGAGCGGAAGCCATGTCATTATCACGTCGAGAGTCAAATACCAGGACGAGATCTCCTGCCTTCAGTGCTTCGGCACGAATGTTCCGCGTAGAATCGAAGTACTCCTTATTCCATTCCCTGTGGCGGCGGAGCCGGAGCATCGCTTCCGCCACGTCTTCATCTCTGCGATCCAGTTGAGCTGCTCTCGCGGCCAACAGCTGCGCCCTTGTCAGGACGCCGTCCCATGCCGTCATTCTCCACGTTGGAAAGAGCAGCTCGACGGGAAGCGTGTGGTCATGTCCATACATGACCGCAGCCGGCGTCATGCCTGTGGTTGCGCGGACGGTGGTGCGATCGGCCCACAACACCCTATGGAGGCGTCTTGGCCACGGCTGCCGGGTGTGTCCTTCCATCTTGGCTAACGCATCGATCACCGGTCTGTGTCCGCGCTCGACTATACCATTCGCTTGTGGATGATACGCAGATATGCGGACGTTCCGAATGCTATATGTTTCGGTGAGGATCTCTGTCCAGAGCCGGTTCTCGGGGCCTCCGTCATTAACCAGGAGTTGGCACACGCCATGCCGGCAGATGACGTCCTCATAGAGGAATCGGGCCACCAACCTGGACTCAGTGGACCGGAGCGGCCGGCCTTCCACCCAGCCCGAGACATCCTCCCGTGCTAGCACCAAGTAACTGTAACCTTCCGCAGGCGGCATATGTACTACGTCCACCGCCCATTTGTCTCCAATCGTCGACATCCACGTGGGATGTAGGGCTTCTTCCTGCCGGCGATACGCACGCATCTGGCACGGCTGACATGTCTTAACGTAGTTCACCACATCGGTGTACATCCCTTCCCAGAAATACCTGTCGGCCACCTTGCGATATGTTCCTTCGCGGCCACGGTGTCCGCTTTCATCATGAAGGCGCGCCATGATCTCTTTGCGGCTCTGGATGTCATCCACGATTCTCACCAGCGGCGTATCCTTGGACTGTTTTCGAAACAACTGCCTGCCCCGTACTACATGCCGCATAGCAAGGCGCTTGAAGTTTCGGAATTCTGCGCGTGTCATTTCAACCGGTCTTCGCATAGTCAGCAGCCACCGGGCGATTTGTTGCGATCGCTCGCTATATGTGCTGTCGAGCGGGGACCCGTCGTCGGTCGCACCGGCTCCTTCGGCGGCCTCGATGTCAGAGATAGGTTGTATGGTTATGGGGCGCACATGTAGGTGAACGGCGTCCAGCTGACTATCAACCCAGTCGTCTAAGTCGCCGTCCTCATCTGGGACGGGCCCGTTAGGTTTTCTTGAGAGTGCGTCCGCCACGACGTTCTTTCTGCCCGGGACATGGCGAACGTCAAAATCAAACATCTGTATCCATGCCAACCACCGCGTAACCATCGCATTAGGGAGGTCAGTAGCCGTGCGGTTGAGCTGCGCCACTAGCGTGTTGGCGTCGGTTTCCACAACAAACCTCACTCCATAAAGGTACGGCCTTAGCTTCTTCAGCGCCTGGAGCAGGGCGCGGCACTCTAGCTTGACTGCGTCGTACTTCCGCTCAGCACCTGTCCACAATCCACTATCGTACCTTACGGGGTGTCTCATTCCGTCCTCACCAACCTGCGTCAACGCCACCCCGAAGCCAGTGCCACTGGCGTCAACCATAACAATGATCTCTCCGGCTCCTTCACTGTAGTCCAGCGGTCTAAGTGCAGGCGCCGTAGTCAGCGCTACCTTGAGGCTGTCCATCGCCTGTTGCTGCTCGGTCGACCATACAAATTCAGTGTCCTTCCGCAGGAGTCGGAAGATGGGTTCAGCAATGCAGGCAAAGTTAAAGATAAACATTCGGTAATAGGTGCAGACTCCGAGGAAACCCCTCGCTTCCTTCGCATTACGACAGTCCGCCCAGTTGAGTATGGCGGCCACCTTCGACTGAGACGGCCACCTTCCCTCCGGGCCGCATTCATATCCAACCACTTCCAACCGCTGAGACAGGAAGTGGGACTTGCCTCCGGCTATCGTACATCCGGAGCGTTCAATATCGGCCAGTACTCCATCCAGCCGGACCAGGTGATCAAGTACCGCTCGTCTAACTCCAGGAAGGGCCATCTCTGCCATCGACTGTCCTCGGGCGCTTTTCACCACTACGTCATCCACGTACGGAGATGCCTTTTCGGGGAGGTGATCCTTCAAGATTCGGAGTATCACCCTGATAAACTGCGCGGGCGAATTCGTAGCTCCTTGCAACAATGTCGTCTGCCGGAGAAGGCCGAGCGGCGTCTGCACGGCCGTCATGTCCCGGCATTCCTCGTGAAGAGTGATGTTGTCGTATCCAGAGAAGATGTCCACGAGCGACACGAGTGGACGCCCGGCTACATCTTCTGCGAATTCATCAACATGGGGCGGAATCAACGCATCTCGGATCGTGACCCTGTTCATGTGGACCGCGGAATTGATAAACCGGTGTTTACTATTCTTCTTTTTCACTAAAAACCAGGGATTTCGGTAAGGGCCATAACAAGGCTCGAGGATTCCGGCATCGATTCTCTCCTGCAGCATTTCTACCAATTCCTGTCTAAGTGTACGGGGAACCGGATACGTCGGGACTTGCTACGCCTGGTGTTCGATCGTCCGTATCCTCATAGGCGGCTGCACTTCCGCGCTGCACCGTCCTATCTCTGAAAAATCCCAAGACAGTGCGGGTTCCCGCGCAACAAGCATTGCCTCGAACATCTGCCTCTCTGGGGCGCTAAGCGTAATGCCTACCAGAACGTCTTTCAGGCGCGCCGGAGTGAGGCGATAGCCGGCGGCCTCCGAAGTGTATCTCGGCTCGAATAAGTGGTCGTAAGGTCCCAGTACCCATGTCGGCATAGCAAGTTTTTGACGCTGCATAGCACGTTCCTTCCAGTCGGGACGACCTCCTGGAGTCGAACCATCAGACACATGCCAGTCTACCGGGCGGACCTTATCCGCTTTCCGTTTGTAAATGGTATAGACCCTGCCATAGTGATACAGGTCCGACAGTTCGCTGTCCCGCGACAAAACACCGTGCTTCGACGACGTATCCGGGCAGAATATCCAAGGGTGTCGAACGGACGGGATAGCGGCCTCAGTGGGAGTCAACCCGATATCCACGGCGCGCCGTGGATATCGGCCGGGTGCTCCCGTCCACCGTTGCGGGCCCGAATCACTCGCACCGCCACCAGCCGGACATTCAACTAGGTTTACAGCGAACTCAGTGCCGGTGACTGGTTCGCCTAGTCTTTTCCCGGATACTCTGTAGCACCTTCTTGACGGCTCAGACGGTCAATGCCTGGCGACGCCCCGAACGTAACCGTACGTTCGCCGTCTTCGCTAGTAATGGTGCATGTCACCTTCCCGGAAGGCGTGCGCTGTGTCGCTAGTGATGCACGACATGCAAAAGTCTCCCCGAGGATGCACGGCCATGCAAGCTTATCAACAACAAGGAGAGGCGTCTGAATGGTAACATCGCCAATCTTAACCGGAGCTCCCATGCATATGCCGAGGAATTTCACCGCCTCCCCGTTGGCCACAAACATACGGCCTTTTGCCAACGCCGGTGGCAAGCTCGACATCGGGAGGGATGCGGCAAGCGCTTCGCTGATCCGGATCACATTAATGTCAGCGCCGGAGTCGAGAAGGCACCGCATGGATGCGCCTGCCGGCCCAACCTCTGCCACTACCGAGGGCGAATCGTTGCGGTATAAAATATCGGACCCCATAATGGCGTCCACCTCGCGCGCGGTGAGTGTCACGGCGGTCACCTGTGGGCCGTCTCGCGCTCTCGCCTCCGCAGCCTTCTCGGACCTCCGCTGCTCAAGCAGGGCTCTCTTCACTTCCGCTCGTTCATCTAGTCTGGCGCGCATGGGATCTGCAAGCTCTTCTGGAAGGGGCTTGAATAGGAGCTTACTGACCCCCGGCATTTTCGTACAACAGTCACCAACGGTCACCGGGGCTGGCAAAGCCATGATCCGCTGCACAATATCTTGGTCCGGGGTCTCATGATCTTGCAGGTAATCCGTGATCTTCACGGCGCGCTGTCTTTTCTTCCTACTCTCGTCTGCCGGCACGCGGTCGAGGCCAGTTACCCCGCCAGGTGCCGTAGGCGCCGGCAACACATCTGCCTGATCAGGCGTTCCCAGGCTCATCTGAGGGTCGTCCGGCGCGGGATTTCCGTCCGCGGGAATGAAGTAACCCGGTCTGCTGGTCTTAACTCGTGGTGGGCGGAGCTGTCGCTTGTGCACGCGCGCATCTTTGTCTGTTACCGGAGGTGCCACCCTGTCTCTTGCAGCCCCCGCCACAAAGTACCGATCATATTCCTCATCGGCGGACAAATCTTCAGGCCTATCTTCAAACTGGATACTGATGGTGCCTACGTTAGAACGCATTTGCCGTTCTCGAAGCATACGCCGGATCGTTTCCAATCTTCCAGAGCGCGGCAGTCCTACGAGCTCACTGCCGGGCTTGTCTGGACTACCCCAGCAGAGTCGATTGGCTAGCCCCCAATGCAAGACCCCATCATCCATCAACTGGTTCAAGCTCGGGCATGCCCGTACTCCATGGCCATTCTCTCCGCACATGTAACATTCCATCAACGCGGGTCCCTGTCGCGACAGTTGTTGCGCCGGTAACTGCCGGGTCGGGTTGCTATAACGGGGCGCGGCTGGATCCGGCCCGGCTGCTGGTACGGAAGCACGAGCTATAATCGTTGCAAAAGCCATCCCGCTAATCCCAGCCGCCTGGACCACGGGCCCTAACTGAATCGCGTTCAGACGCAATGCCTTGAAGTGCTCCACTAGCTCGTCGACGGCGTCGGTCTCTTGTAGGCTGGCGCCATTAGTCGCCCCCTTTCGCATCTGGTTGCTCGGGCGCCGAACATTGTCGACTGGCTGCTCATGTGTGACTTCTGAAACCTTTTCCGGGATATGAAGCTGGTCGAGAACACTGATTCCAGAAAGTGGCGAGTTGAGCAGTTCGAGAGAGCGAGCTTCTCGGGCCAGGCGTTCCGTATACTGTACCGCTTCGAGATACTGCTCTGCCTTAGGGCACAAAGGACTGATGCCCAACTTACTCACAACTCGACGCTGCACATCACGGGGCAAACCACGGAGGTATTGGCGGACAACTTGCGCCCCGTCGATGGGCGTTCCTGCGTCTTGTGCCTTTCGCACAATCCTATCAAACGCCCGGGAGTACTGAATGGTGTCTACCTGGCCTCTCCGGAGTACCTCCTCGACGTACTGCGTAAGAGCCTCGATCGTGCCCAAATACTGTTCTTTGTCAAACTGCGAGAATCGCTCTTTCATTGCCTCCGCCAACGCTTGGAGGGTCGGGTGCTCCTCTTGTAATGAACGGACTTGGGCTGCAACCCCCTCGTCGCAGTAATCTTCCATCAGTATTGCTGCACGATCATCCGGGT
The DNA here is from genome assembly GCA_003545705.1 of Acidomyces sp. 'richmondensis'. Lineage (NCBI taxonomy): Eukaryota > Fungi > Ascomycota > Dothideomycetes > Mycosphaerellales > Teratosphaeriaceae > Acidomyces > Acidomyces sp. 'richmondensis'. The sequence continues at coordinate 937,150 of QVLQ01000010.1, read as the reverse complement.
ATCCATATCGAAGCGACATCCGTTTGTAGTCATGCAGGAAGGATGTAACATTGTCACCGGTGAAATGCGGGGCCTCCGGACTTCGTGGGAAGGGAAGCGGCATCATCACTGTAGGCATAGTGTTCATCGCAAAGACCGGCGGGTTGCGATCTGATGTCGCCATTGTCGATTCGTCTTTGGTGGCGGGTGCAGGTAGCTGATCGGCACTCGACGCGTGCTGGTGTAGGGCGTTGTCTACGTAGTTGCCAGAGCAGCCACAGCGCAACTGAGGATGGTAATATAACCGGAAAGACTGCCGTCTACGAATTTGTCGGCGTAAATATCTCCGCAACGGATGGCGTCCAGTTCGACGCCGCTGAGGTGAAGGCCGGTGAATCGAATGCTGCTGATATGCACAATGTACTCTGCTGAAACGCTCAGTTACAAGCTCAAGTATACTAGCCGCTGTGCTAGTGTATTTGTTCTGTTTCCGCTGTCTGACCGATAACACGAACGCTGCCGCAAGGATGAACACGATGCCCTGCTGCAGTGCTGTGTGTATTGCGGCCGTAACCCAGATTATGATTACTATATTGGCCGCCAGGCTCAATCTCGGGGCCTTGTGGTATTGACAGCCTGCTTCGACGCCATAATCTCGGCTTAATATCTGCTGGTTGAAATAACGTTGGCGTCGCCCTAGCGTCTGCTTGAGTGCAAACCTGCGAGCCTGCGCCCGTCGTAGGTAAGGCATCATGTTGCCCCGTCTCTCTCTCCGTCGCTCGGGGGACGTGCGTCAGGGGGGTGGTGCTCGCTGGCGGAGGGCAGTCTACCGCGCCCTCTGAATCCCCAGCAGCTATCGTCCAGGTCCACAGAAGCTGCACCAGAAATATGTCGTGGAGTCGGACGGCCTGAGTGTCCTTCGTCCCGGCGAGAGCGCTCCCAAAAGGAGAGGAGAGAGTAACGGCAACCAAGATCGCGATGAGGACTGATGGGCCTAGCAGGTTCGCATGGTGTAGAAGGGAAATGGGGCCGTGGTTGCCCTCTGCCTGTCTGTCTGTCTGTCTGTCTGTCTGTCTGTCTAATGATCTTTCCGTCTTGTGTGCCAGTCTGCTTTCATGTCTGTCTTCTGCTTGTCTGTGTGTGTATGTACATGCCTATCTCGGTACACATATGTGTCTACCCTTGTCTCTCCCCCCATCTCGAGTCATGTTAGATTATACATTCTGCGACCCCTGTCAGGCATCATCTCCACCTGACACCAGGGCATGCGCCCGCCCTGCGTTGGGCCATACCCCACTACACTACGAATTTGTCGGCGTAAATATCTCCGCAACGGATAGCGTCCAGTTCGACGCCGCTAAGGTAAAGGCCGGTGAATCGAATGCTACTGATATGCATAATATACTCTACTAAAACGCTTAGTTACAAGCTTAAGTATACTAGCCGCTATACTAGTGTATTTGTTCTGTTTCCGCTATCTGACTAATAATACGAACGCTGCCGTAAGGATGAATACGATGCCTTACTGCAGTGCTGTGTGTATTGCGGCCGTAACCTAGATTATAATTACTATATTGGCCGCCAGGCTCAATCTCGGGGCCTTGTAGTATTGATAGCCTGCTTCGACGCTATAATCTCGGCTTAATATCTGCTAGTTAAAATAACGTTAGCGTCGCCCTAGTGTCTGCTTGAGTGCAAACCTGCGAGCCTGCGCCCGTCGTAGGTAAGGTATCATGTTGCCCCGTCTCTCTCCGTCGCTCGGGGGACGTACGTCAGGGGGGTGGTGCTCGCTGGCGGAGGGCAGTCTACCGCGCCCTCTGAATCCCCAGCAGCTATCATCCAGGTCCACAGAAGCTGCACCAGAAATATGTCGTGGAGTCGGACGGCCTGAGTGTCCTTCGTCCCGGCGAGAGCGCTCCCAAAAGGAGAGGAGAGAGTAACGACAACCAGGATCGCGATGAGGACTGGTGGGCCTAGCAGGTTCGCATGGTGTAGAAGGGAAATGGGGCCGTGGTTGCCCTCTGTCTGTCTGTCTGTCTGTCTGTCTAATGATCTTTCCGTCTTGTGTGCCAGTCTGCTTTCATGTCTGTCTCCTGCTTGTCTTTGTGTTCTACATGTGTGTGTCTACCCTTGTCTCACCCCCCCCCATCTCGAGTCATGTTAGATTATACATTCTGCGACCCCTGTCAGGCATCATCTCCACCTGACACCAGGGCATGCGCCCGCCCTGCGTTGGGCCAAACCCCACTACATTGCCTAGGGACGTTGTATAGAGGCAGTTAGAGTCCTTAGACCCCCTTATTGTGAAGGTAATCCCTAGATGGTCTAATCCTATATTTGGAGTTGTTTGCTAGTTTATAGTCTTAATCCCTCTTATAAAGGTAAGGTCTAGGACGCTCCCTCTCTCTAGATGTAGTCTAAAAAAGGTCTCTTCTCCAATCCTATTAGATAGGTAAAGGTCCTTACTATCTAGCTATTCTTTAAATAGTTGAGCTCTAGGGCTAGGACTACCCGTTCTAGGTTCCTAAACTGGATAGTGTATATTAAAGTCCCCTAGAAGTATAGTGCTCTTAGGTATAGGGAGCTTGTAGAGTGTTCTGTCTAATGTCCAGATATTATTCACGTCCCTTTCATTATAGATATTTAGTAGGGTTAGCTAGTTCCGCTTATCCCTAATGTCTATAGACGGAAGGTCTGAGTCTCCGAGGTCTTTTTGTACTAGCTCTAGTCCTAGGTCTCTCCTAAAGTATAAGAGGGTTTGGGGCCTTGTACTCGGGCTCGTAGGACTTAGTACTATATAGTTATAGCTCGGGTGCGTTATAGAGCGCGCTTTTCTGTAGTCGTTTCCGTTATCGCCAGTTGTTATCCAAGGCTCTTAAACTGCTATAAGGTCTATATCCAGATCTCTAGCGTATTCTAGAGCCCCTTCCGTTGCTAAGGAGCTCCGGTTCACGTTTATTTGAAGGATTTTAAGATTCCTTTCTAACATTTCTGATAGTTAGGTAGGTCTCGTAGTCCTTAGAGTCCGCCGTATGTTTGCCGCCACAGTTAAAGCACTTAGCCTTTATGTCACAGGCAGGGCCTGTGCCAACTGGATTCAGCTTAACAGCTCATGAATCAGGGCTGAAGCCCAAGTGTGGGGTTATGACTCAGGGAGGAACACTATTTCTTCTGTGAAAATTCTGATCCTTTTGTGGCTCCTTGAGCCACCTCCTGTCTTTGAGATACTTAGTATAATTCAGTTAGCTCTAAGAAAGACATTGCCTGCAGCTATATCCACTCCTACTTACCTGCCTGCCTACTACCTGTGACAGCCACTCTATGTACGACTGCCGTGTTAAGCTAAGAGCGCTGTGCCGCTTGGTGGCGTCCCCTAGTCACAATCATGCCAAATCAGTCCACAGGTCAGCCGTGAGCCGGGCGAACTCAATTCCAATCCAGGCCATGGGGAAAAAAAATGATGAAAAAAGTGAAAAAGCCGGCTCGGCCAACTCTGTGTCTCAACTGGATCAAAGGCATGTAGAGCATGCATATGAATGATCTGCAATTTCGCCAAGCATATCGTGCTGCTACATATCTCTACGTTGTTTCCTAAAACTGGAAGGTCGCATTTGTTCGTTTGGACCAAGAGTACTTCCCCTCTTTGTATCGGAGAGCAAGATTTGCATGATGGTTAAACCTCCCTTCAAAACCATGTCTACAAAGACAACACGTTCCTCCCATTGGTTCAAGTCTTGATTCCTCATGCCACCAATAATTCAAGTCCAAGTTTATAAGTAATGTTCATACAAAGTCGCACTTCGGAAAGGATCAAAGAAAAACAAAATTGGTACCGAGAATTGGTGCCGCGTGAGAAGAGTGGCGGCCGTCTCTCGTTCGCGAATATGAAATGCTTCCTCTGCATGTCGGGAAGTCTTTCCTGTGTCCGTCGACCGGTCTTTTGCATCTCTTGGATCCTGCAATACCATCTTGGTCTCATGGAAAGCCCTCGCAGGTGTTCTGAGCTTACGATTGTTCTCCGTATGAAGTGGGGAATATGTAGTCTGCGTGTGTGATGTCGTATTCCCCTGACGCAAGGAGATCATAACCCATCCCAAGAGTCCACAACTCTTCGTCCTGAAATCCCCATGTGCCTAGAGAAAATTCAGGGTTAGCATTAGTGGATGGTTCGAAGCAAGTTGGCGTTGCCGAGGCAAGGTCGAACATGAGCCCTTGGTCGTTGTCTTCGGGGACACGGTTTGGTTCCAAGCGGTTCGATCGAATATGATGCCAAGTGCTTTTTGTAGGGACACTGCTGCTCGACGCTTTTACCGCGTGTGTATGCTGTCCAGTGTGGCCATGCCAATAGGGTTGTCTAAGCATGCGACCGAAGCCATTGGCCATGCTATGAATTATGTGCTTTGCGCCAACCTTGCACTCTCGGAGAAGCATTATCGTGCCTTCTACGAGCGGCTTTGTCCGTTCAACCGGGTCTATCGTAATGTTGATCAAGTGCCAGCGATTGCATAGCTTCATAAGGAAGACTACCGCAAATGCGATCATCGAGTGAAGGTAGAGTGGCATACCCATGATCTTTTCCTGGGGGTTTCGATCATCGATAAAATGCTGCAAAATAGAATGTGCAGCTTCAATTGCTTTCAACGCGAGCGGTCGGAGGCTGGTGGGAAGCTCCGACAACTGGTCTAATGGTCGTCCCCTGAGAACAACCGAATTAAGCACGAGCTCACTGAAGTGGTACTGCAACATTACGTCCTCGTACAAGCCGGTGTTTACGGTGGCATGGAGCTCACAAATTGCTTTCCAGCGATCTTTCCATGCTTGCACACTTTCCTCAAAGCGTAAATACTCCAGAACAGAGGCATCATCGCTTCCCATTTCTCTCTTGGGCTCGAAGCCGAAGACTTCGAATGGACGATTTAGGACGACAAGGCCGGTTACCTGGGCGATCAAAGCACGGTCCGCCGGGATGCACCATGCCGAGTTCAAGAACATCTGGTAATCCTTGATAGGTCTCAACTCCGCCATCACCGGTGGTCGACCGTAGGCAATACTAGATTGGTGGTCCAGTACGAACAGCAGGTACCACAGCCGAGATTTCTCCACAAAATCTCTTCGGAGCTCTTCACTCATATCCTCAATGAAATGGGCGTCATAGAAGGCGTGATGAAGATTCAATTCGGTCGCTATGGAAATGCATAGCCCGGATAACTTCCAGCTCAGGTCAGGCTGCCAGAATGCAGCAATGCACAAGCCACGAATATCATCGAGGGTATGAAAGCGATCGAATATTGCGGAAGAGACGAGACCCAAAAACCGACTGTGGCATAACTCGTATAAATTTTCTCGCCCGGGGACATGAAGGGCGGAAACGAGCATGATAGCTGTGAAAAGCACGGTAGAAGAAGTTCTGACCGCCTCCAAGGTAGCATCTGCTGGGATAGTGGCGGAAAACAGGTGGCGAGACAGTTGTGCCTTAAATCTGAGTCACCCGTCAGCGTTCAAAGCGGTCCATTGAAGGGCGGAGAAGCCAAATACACTTGAAGCATCTCTTCCCCTTCTTCATAAGACATGATTTTCTCGGATATGAGATCCGAATCCATTCTGCGCATACCTCCCTTTCGTCTTTGCTTGACGGATCGAAGCTGGCTCGACAGGGCATTGAATCTCGTTGCTTCTATTAAGCTCTTCATTGCTCCCCGGCGAGAGATCCTTTTCACCATTGGAAGGCTCTTCAGAGTTCTGTCTGGTTGGTCTTTGCGGATGCGATGGCTCTACGATGGCCGGCTGGATGTACAGATCCAGAGCAGGCATATTCAACTTCTCCAGCACATCTTCGAGAGCTCTTTCAAGTTTTACGATTACTAGCCGGATGTTACTACTGCCCGCAATCAGCCGCAGATCGAAGAACTCACTTGGGGTCGATCAGGAGAGCCTTACGTCTCATCGCCATCCGCGCTCGTCCACGACTTCTTCTCGCTCAGACACTGCAAGCCAAGGCGGCGACATCTCGAGCAGCTGGACATCCCACGTTCGGCTGAGTCGCACTTCACTTTCAACTTTCGGCAAGTAGCACACGCCTTGCCTTTACGCATGAGATTGCCATCCACTGTACTGTCATCCGTTGACCGTTTCTGACGCTTCGGTGGCGAGCGATCATCTCCATCCAAGCTAGACACATGCCGCTCAGACCTCTGCACTGAGACATCCATCGCTAGTTACTCAATCGCCATTCACACCCGGCCATAATAATGTAGGGGAGTTGTTTGGCTACTGCCCCCAGTGCAGACGCGGAGGAGACCAAAATAGGGAAGCCGAGTTTCACCCGGGGGGATAACTAAATACGTACCTGGATGTACAATAGGACAGGAACACATTCAACGGCTATGAAGAAGCAAAACAAGATGTGATGATCTCCGACTGATCAGAAGAGCATGAATTACTCACATTTGATACACCTTGCGAAGTGGATCACCTTCAAGCAGGACGAAACCCATTGCACGATTCGAAAACAAAGGGTACCGAGTGCAACAGAATATGCCACCAAATAATAGCCGCAGCCTCATCATTGCCATCCCGGAACACCATATTTCAGTCTTTTAGTTGCTCATACGTCAATACCACGTGTTGTCTGAGTCACCGGATTACCTAGTAAGCACACTTGTGGCCGCAATTGGAATGCATTCCTTGACATGGTGGTGTAGTGGATGTGATATGGTCGATCGGCTAAAAGCCGTCGGCAGCATCCCGTTCACCATGCATCCCAGCCCAATACCAACACCCCTTGCGCCAAACGATGTGGACCGACGGCGTAGCAACCGATCCTCTGCTCCCCCAAACCTCGCAATCCGCCGGCACAACATGGACTACTTTCCGTTGACTTCGCATGCATTTTATACACCCACAAACCTACTTCGTGTTTCTCTCACACTTCCCGTTCTGTTATACCGGACTTGATATCTCTTAGCGGGCCGGACTCGGAGACGGAATCAGAATGAGCGTGGTGAGTTTCCTTGACGCAATATCCGACGTGTATGCTCATATATGCAGAACAACATGGCGACCGCCCGACCCCGGATAGCTATCACGCTTGGCGACCCTGCTGGCGTTGGACCGGAACTGGCTGCAAAGCTTCTTGCAAATCCTGACAACATCGCCCGGGCCGATCTTCTGGTGCTTGCGGACCGTTCAGAAGTAGAGAGTGCAGCTATTGCCGCCAAAGTATCGATACCAATAGCCGATGCGGATGGCAAAGAAGGGGTGCTGGTTCTCGATGATGGCACTGCTCCGAAGATTCCCATCGAGCAATGTAAAGTCTCGAAAGAGGCAGGCGAGAGAACACTGCATCAACTCCGGCGCGCGGTCGCTCTTGTGAATCAAGGCGAAGCGGATGCTATTGTATTCACCCCATTGAACAAGACTTCGCTTCACTTGGCTGGCATGCATGAGGAAGACGAGTGAGATGTTCTCATGCATCCCGATTTCACTCGTGGTGATGCTTATCATGAATCAGGTTGCGATGGTTTGCGATGCACCTTAATCATACCGGCTTTACGAGCGAGATCAACATCATCCCTGGACTTTGGACAGCACGAGTCACGAGTCACATTGGCATCAAGGATGTGTCTTCTCGAATTTCTCAGAATGGCGTGCACCACGCTATCGAGCTGCTCAACGATCTCTTGTTCGATTCGGGTATTGCAAGCCCCCGGATTGGAGTGTGCGCGCTGAATCCTCACAACGGCGAAAATGGGCTGTTCGGACGAGAGGAGATCGACACCATCGCCCCCGGGGTGAAGATGGCTCAGTCGCAAGGCATCGACGTCAAAGGTCCATTCCCCTGCGACACCATATTTGTTCCAAACAGCAGAGCGAAATACGACGGTATCGTCACGATGTATCACGATCAAGGACAGATAGCGTTGAAAGTCATCGGCTTTGATGGTGGAGTTACCGTGCAAGGTGGCCTCCCAGTTGTGGTCGCCACTCCAGCACACGGCACGGCTTTCGATATCGTAGGGAAAAATGTTGCGAGTCCAACGAGCAGCCAAAATGCTCTCGATATCGCCATTCGGGTCGCGGCCCGAAGAGTGTCAAGAAGGGTACCTGGGATGTAGATGCGCGAAACGAACATCCGCGCCGTGTCTTTGGATGAAATTAAGAATACTGTCCGCAGCGTGGAAATCGGTGGAGTGGCTGCTTGATCAACAGCCAAACTAGAGGATGCAACGAAATCCGCCGACAAGGCATTTCAGAGCGATTTTCTTTTAAAAGACAGAATCCAGAGCTGGATAAATTCGAAAGAGGTACCACTTACTCAATGGTCCAAGGAAGTTGGGACTGGGGGCCTTCATGCATTGATTTTGTGTGGCGTATGGAAGAGATACAGAAACCAACGGCCTTGAAGTTAATGTGAATTTGTATCTGTTCCCAGCAGGCACTATATGAAACTCAAGACGGTGATACACAAGATAGATAAAGTGGTTGGGCGTAGGACACATACTCTTGAAGCAAATCACTCAAACTCATCTGCTCGCTTCCCCAAAACGCAAAGGCGCTGACTCACTTTTTCCCCAAAGAAGATGCCTCTCGAGATGCTATAGAAACATTAGGTTCGTACGCGAGTGGTGCTGTCACGTAATACCGCAGGTTAAAATGTGGATTGGATACACGATTTGTTGGGAGAGTGCTCAGAACAGAAGTCTTAGCGAGATTTGTACTTGGAAGAGGAATCCATTTCTTGGATCTCATATATATTTTATAGCTCTTTGGGTGGAGATAGCGTGGAACCTTGAAGATTTACCCTGTCCACTGTGCACATTTGCGCTGCTCATACGTGACCCATGCGGGTGCGCGGCTTCTCGAAACGCATCAACGAACTTCGGAGAGATGCGCAAATGCAAGGCTGACATGCAGCAATTATCACATTGAAGCTTCGAGCCTGGATGCAGTGATGCTAGAACAGTCTAGGCTCGTAAAGATGACACCCGTTTCCCGTCTTTCCACAATCCTTCCACAATCGGACTATCTCTCATTCCATTGCCCACCACATTGCCATCCTTGTCGTATCTTGGGAGTTCCTTTAACCAGCCCCAGTGGCACTTCTCCTTCATCCCTCGCTGCTTCCATTCGTTGAGGTCCTGGTCCGGATGATCATTGAGCGTCGGCAGATGGTCTAAGAGGATCGTATCATGCGCGAGGCAGACCAACACATTTGGATCCGAATCGAAATACTTCTGCATTTTGTGAGTTGTTACAGTGGCGAGACTGGGGTCCTTGTAAGAAGAATGATGGTGCGTCGACAGTTTGTAAAATGGCGTTGTCTTCGGATCAGCTGATGCAGATTCCTGTCCATGATGCTGAGGATGATGGTCGCTGAAGAATGAGCAAGGGCATGGCATTGGATACTTTCGTTTCCTAATATGAGCATCTTCGAGTTTTCCAAATGCCCCTTCAGGGACTATGTCAGGGAAGGGAATATCTTCACTCGGTCGAAAGTCGCCCGCAAAATGGCAGATATCACCGCCAAGAAAGAGAAAGGTGTCCGGAGTGGTGCGGGCAAGTGCGCACATATGACCGGGCCAGTGTCCAGGAGTATCCAACAGATAAAGTGAACCGTCTCCATAGAAGTCATGCGCCGGGAACGGGCCAATCTGCATCTCATAATCGACTTCAATGCATTTACGATTCTCGAAATCGGCAGCATTGAGTGCAGAATCGGGATTTTGGGGATACCCTGGAAATGGACCCGTGCCTTTCCCGTAACAAAGGTTGGTCGAGGGAGGGAATAGATATGGGCTACCCGTATGATCCCAATGGCTGTGCGACCATATGATATCGTCTGATTTCAATAAGCTGCACGGTCAAACCGCTTCTTGGAACCGACGCCGGCGCACACGAACTCACTTATTTCGCCCAAGTCCATCCCTTTCTCCTGTAAAATTTCAGTGACATCTTTATCGACCCTAACCCCCGGAATTGCGGCCTCAATTCTTTTGATAGTCCACGGTGGTGAATTCCAATAGTCTTTCCGCGTTCCCAAGTCGAACATCGCTTTCTTCCCGAGTCGAGGGTTTTCAATTAGAAACGCCAGATCAATAACGCTCATTATCTCATGGCCAGGCATTACAGGTTTTAAGAAGGCCTCCGCATGCAGCTTCATCACCGAAGTTGTATCTACCATACGCACACGGACTACGTTGTTTGATGGAGGTGGAGGGTGTAGTAGCTGCATGCCCGATGTCCCTGCCATTTTTTCCCGATTCTCTAGATCACCCAGTGCCAATCTAAGTAAAATCGATCCCGGCTGACAAAAACATAGAACTGAGAGTCGTCCTCTCTTTTGCCTGAGTTCATAATGATATGGTAGCGGAGACCAGCCGAAGGCTACTCCATCATTCGGAAAAATCCCGACTCTGCCGAAGCGACAGCATCGGCCATTCACCGAACCCCTCGATGTGAATGTCTGCCAATGCTTACCCGGGAGTTTTGTCTTGCTTCTTTGAGACCCATCTAGCTTCTCTAAGCGTAGCAGGCTCTCCATGCTCTCCACGATGGGGTGCGTCCCCATGTGGACCTGACTCGCAGTTGTCCTTCCCCGGCGGACTGGCCGGGGGGCATATGAAGTTCATATATGAGTGGTGTATCCCACGATTTCGACCTTTCCTTCTATAGTAGACTCTTTTGGTCACTCTCTTCACGTCCTTGGTCATCATCCGCGATATCAATAAGTACCGCGGAGTTTTTTCAGATATGACTTCTTTAGTCGAGAAGGCCGGAGAAGCAACAACATGTGAGCATTGTCACATCGAAAAAAGCCTAGGGTCCGAAAATGGGACTCATCTGCCTCACGAGGCGCGCGAGATGGACATTGAAATGGCCAATGCCCGCGTGGTCACGGCCGATGAAGTGCAGAAATATTCAAAGACTGACGACGAGGCGATGAAGGCGATGGCCGAGTATGACGGTCCTCCTTTGGTTTTGGACAAGCGTACAAGCCAGAGCCTTTTACGCAAAATTGATTGGCATGTTCTGCCTATATTGTAAGGGAGAAAACACTCGTACAAGCTCCCGCGATATCATCTTACAAGCTGTAGATTTCTCGTTTGGGGCATGAATTATCTCGACAAGACGTGCATCTCGTACGCCAGTGTCATGGGTCTCAAAACGGATTTGAACTTGAAAGGAAATGAGTATTCAACTTTGGGTTCATTGTATTACATCGGACAACTTGTCTGGGAGGTATGCCACACCAATAGTCTTGGAGCAAGAAGGTTATTGTCTAACTAATAGGCGGCAATAGTTCCCAACGAGTCGCTTCCTCCAGTACCTTCCCGTTGCAAAATACTCGTCTTTCTGTGTGATTACTTGGGGTGTGATATTAGCCTGCTTTGCAGCTGTATCAGACTTTAAAAGTGCCGCCGCGGTTCGCTTTCTCCTGGGCGCCTTCGAATCCTGTAGCATGTACGTATCTCAAAGATCTGCCGTAGGGACGCGAGACAGAATTGACCGTCACCGAAATCAGGCCTGCTTTTGCCCTCATCGCCGCTCAATGGTATACCACCCGTGAGCAAAACAAAAGAGCCGGTATCTTTATCAGCGCGTAAGCAAACATTTAGCCACCACATCTTCTTTAAGACATTTGCTGACAACTTTTACTGGCGATTTCAGAAACGGCGTGGCCCAGATCGTCGGTGGCCTGGTGGCCTACGGCGTAGCCAAAAGGGTTGATGAACACGGCTCCACCCTTGCCGGTTGGAAGATCATCTTCATTGGGCTGGGATGCGTCACGATCCTCGTCGGCCTTGCCTTCCTGTTTGTCGTTCCGGACTCGCAGCTGAACTGCCGATGGTTGGACAAGCGAGAGCGACTGCTCGCAATCGAACGCGTCAAGGATAATGGGCAAGGCATCGGCAACAAACACTTCAAGTGGTATCAATTCCGTGAGGTGTTCCTCGATCCGCACTGTATGCAAATCATTGGTGATACCATGATTGACGGGATGTTTGCTAATGGTTGTAACCCACACCTTTAGTCTGGGCGCTCTTCATGTACGGCGTTTTGTCTGACATCCCTAACGGCGGCTTGACGACCTTCTTCAGCCAACTCATCAAAGGTTTCGGCTTCACCTCCCTCCAAAGTCTTCTGTACGGCTTCCCCGGTGGTGCCGTCGTCATTGTGGCCTGCTGGTCGAACGGCTGGGCGGGTGACCGCTTTGGCAATCGCACTCTGTTCGCATGCGTGCCGATGACATGTGCCTTGATTGGCATGATCCTCATCATCGCCCTGCCCATCACGCATGACTCGAATATCGGCCGCCTTGTCGGATTCTATATGACACAGGCGATTCCCGCAACGGGCGCCACGGTGCTGTCACTTGTCTCAAGTAATGTCGCCGGCTACACGAAGAAATCGACGGTCGCAGCGTTCTATCTGGTGGGTTATTGCGTTGGGAATATCATCGGCCCATATACGTTTACGCCTGAGGCGGCACCGCGGTACGTTTCCGCGGAGATAACCATCATGATCTGTTATGCGCTGTGCATTGTCGACCTCTTGTTCATCAACTGGTGGTATCGACGCTTGAACAGGCAAAAAGCGGCTACCAGAGCCAGGCCAGACTACGTCCGTATGGAAAATCAAGCGTGAGAAGATCCCTTGCACCCCTAACAAAATCAAGATGCTGACTATATCCAGCTGGCGGGACCTGACCGACAGGGAGAACCCAGAGTTCATTTACACTTTATAGTCGTAGAAAGTGTAATTATCGTCCTGCGCGAATTTACGAAGCAGGATCCCTCATCGAATGAGACATCTCGATCCGGTGTAATTATATTCATCAGATACGGTGCTTTCGTTGCTCAATTTAATGAGCCATCGTTAAGAGGTCTTAACCCCAGCCATCTCCCAACAGCGCTTTCTGGCTCTACTGCATTTCTCGCACAACAGTCTAGCCACATCCATTTCCTCTGGATGCAGATGTGCACCTGATTGAAGTAGCAGAGAAACATGGGCCTCCGATCCCACATCAGCCGCAACAAATAGAGGTGTTCTACCCGCCTTGTTCCGAATATGCACACTTGCGCCCTTCTGTAATAGCAGCCGAAGAACGTCAACCTCAGGCCCCGTGGCCGCCAAATGTATCGGAGTGCTGCCGCTATAGTCTGCCTCGCCCAGAAGCCAATCAGGTTCATGATTCATGATTTCCTGCACATTTTTCACGTTGCCTTCGGTGATGGCATAGGCGAGCCCGTTGAGCTGTTTATGCTGGTATGTCAACATGCTGTTTTGCGAGGTGAAGGAGACTTTCTTCGATTCTGTTAGACTTGGAAGATTCGGAGGTGTGTCCCATCGTACGTTTTAACCGTCGTCTTCAGAATCTATCTACTGATACGAACACATATACCATCTAATGATGGATTGCTCAGACTATAGATAAGCGAACTAATCAACTTACCCCTATCGCCTTATCTATAGTAGTATTAATGAATCAGTTCCTTTTGATCATGTTGGTACAGTCAACGACTCCAAGCTGCTACTTGAACTGCTTGAACTTAACCTTATCAAGTGCCTTAGTAAGGCCATCAGCTATCTGCTTATGTATACTAATCTTCTTAACAGTAATATATCCTAAATCCACCTCTTAATAAATGTAGTACTAGCGGATATCAATATACTTTGTACGGCTATTAGTAGCTATACGCTTTAACAGATCAATAGCTAGTTGTAAGTCCTTATAGATAGTAACCGGTACTATATTATCGGCTCTAAGTTCTTCTAATAGACGTATTAAGGCTACTGCCTCTTTTACTGCTAACGTTATAGCAATGTACTTAGCTTCTATAACGTAACTCCTGGCTTAGTCGATCACCCCGCTTAGTCGATCACTTCACCACTACACCGCTATCTTCTATCACTCCGCGTGTTAGCTACGACAATGCAATCGCTACCAGAATCGCTAGGGTCACTATTCAAAAGATCTTCTACCTCGTCTTCAATTTCTAGGCTAATTGGCCTTGCCTTCCGCTTCCTGCCAGCCTTCTTCGCTGCCGTCGCTTCTTCCGCCTCCTTCGCAATTTAGAGGACTTCCGCAGTACTAAAGACAAAACGCCCTTTAAGCTTCACTCGTTTACTAGTCGTTCGGTTCTTTCGCTTCCGTAGAAGCTCTTGTTATTCAGCTAATTGCTTTTGAATCGTTATAAGCGTACTTTATATTGTTTCAAAAGTACGAGTTATACGTTCCGTATAGCGCTTCGCTAGTGTTTAAAGGCCTGTATTATCTTTAATCTGAGATAGGAACACTGCATTTGCTTTATAGAGCTCTATACCTTCCGGTAGACTGCTATTCAATAGCGATAGGTCGAGGCTTGAAGATGGGCCTGGTGTGCGAGGATTAGAAGACCCGCTACGGTGAGGCTGGTGAAGCTTATTAAGCACTGTAATTGGACTTAATGGTTCGAGACTAGTCGCTTTCTAGCTACTGAGAATGTTTTGTAATATAAAGGCCTTTGCTCTTGCTCGAATATATGCCTCTATCTACTTAACCCTCTGTATTCGGCTAGGACTGAGGCGCGATAGGGCGTCGGTCTCAGCAGCTAGTGCGCGCTTCAACGGCGAGAACACGCTAACGTCGAGAGGCTAAAGGACGTAAGAGGTGTGAGGTAGAAGAATCAGAAGCTTAATAGAGTGTTCGATGCAGAAGGCGATAAACCGAGCCGTTATGTAACTACTATGCCTATCTATAACAAGAAGCCGGTGCACGCCGGGGTCCTCTGGTCGCGTTAGAGGCTCGAACACCCTCGATATCTACTTAAAGCCGTAGCTATTAGAGGTCCAGCCGCTGTTACTAGTCGAGAAATGCTAACTTGAGGGTGTTCTATCTAGTATCCAGGCTGTGTTTGTATTCTAAGCCTTGAAAATGATCAGCGGCGGGATAACTGTGCCAGCAGCGCTAATACACTCGATCGCCGTTATCCATTCCTGTCGGCCTTGTATTACCTTCCAACTACTGTTCTCACGGACGTTGATTAGGGCTCTCGATAACTGACTATCGCCGATAGCGAAGCCGGACTCGTCTATATTATAAACGTGCTCTAGCTAGTGTTGATACTGGAGCCGTGTTTCTGTTACGGCCTCAAACTATGTCTTTACGGTGTCGAGGCTAACTGCCGTATACCGCGCGCTTTCTATCTTCCGTGTCCAAACACTCTTAATCTCCGGGTGCCTCGTTCTAAAGCGATCTAGCTATCTCTTACTAATTGGTCGTTCGTAGGAAGGTGGAACGCTCGAGATTTGGTACCGGCCATAGCGGATTTCTTCTGCTATCTCGACAGCGAAGGCAGGGCTAACTAAGAAGCCACTATTGGTAACGTGTGTTATCCATCGTACTAAGGTCCGTTCTTCGGTAGGAGATAGAATTTGGCGGTGTTGATGTCCTGTTCTTCGAGAAGGCCGTCCGGACAGCCGATTTTGAAGCGTAGTGAAAGCGACGCCAAAAGCGGTAGCGCACTTCCGGATCGACGTGTATTCGCCTGTCTGATATGCAGTGATAGCATTACAAATAGAAGTCTCAGAAGACGCGTCTATATCGCGTAGAAACACGTTGTTATAGGATAGTGACGCGTTAGAAGGGTGGAAGCCAGGTAGTAAGCGATCGACTAAGCGGGGTGATCGACTAAGCCAGGAGTTACGTTAGTAGATTAAGCGACAATTGATTATAGGCTACTCTTAAATAAGACTAGCCCTAACGCGGGGCACGGGGGCGTGCAACACACGGGGGCATGCAACACACGGGGGCATGCAACAAGAATTGGGAGTGTTCAACAGAGTGATAATGATATCTTAACAACCACATATTGAAATCACTTTAGATTAATACTATAGATACATTATTACTTGCTCTTTCAACCTAGCAGAACCTTTTGTTATATCCTTACTGTCTATAGTTGCTATATATAATTGATCTTTTCTATAGCCTTGAAATCTCACCTATTATCTGTGTTGTGAGGGCAGTTGTACGTTTGGTCGGACACCTCATGCTTATTCTTGTTAGATATGAAAAGGGGAAACTGATATATACACACTGCCACATAATCACCTCTCATGAGCTTGGTAGGTGCGTTGTTCAAACAGCAACTACGTTGCTTAAACAGTAGCGGCGTTGTAGTATATAAGGAAGTCACCTCACAACACTTCCCCAACTTCTGTTATATACTATATTACCTTCAATGCTCCCCCTAGCTCTTATAGCACTCTTAATCCGACCTTATCCACGTTCTTTATATACCTTACCTTCTTCAAAGGCTTTATAAGCATATTAGCAAGCATCTTTTCCATCTGAATATACTGTAGGTTGATCTTTTAATCTTCTGCTAGCTCTCGTATATAGTATACGCTTACATCAATGTACTTTATACGTACGTGAAACTCAGGGTTCCGAACGAGTATAAGGGCACCTTAATTATTACCGTATATCGTTGTTAGCTTCTTAATGTATTCAACTTAATGTAACTGTTCGAGCAAGTTCCGTATCTATACGGCCTCCTTCCCGGCGTATACCAATGCGAGGTATTCAGCTTCCGTAGTCGATGTGCTTACACTGCGTTGCAGCTTGCTGCTCTACGTAATTAGGCCTCCGGCGTAGGTGTAAATATAGCCCATTGTTGACCTCCGGCTCTCGTCTGCGGCGTAATCCGCATCAGCATATCTAGTGATATCGCTTCCTCCTTTTTCAGCGGAATATTCGATCCTTAAGCTCGCTGTCTTCGCGAGGTACTTCAGTACATACTGTACTCCGGCTATATACCTCTCGGTAGGCTTATTACGTATTAGCTCAGCTTCTGAGTCACAAAAGCAATATCCGGTCGTATTGCTCGTATAAGCTAGTTTAGTTTGCTAATCAGCGTCTGATACACTATCTCGTTTGTAAGGGGCTTATCAAGCTCGGCCTTTATCAAGTTCTTATAACCGGGAGTAGGTACATCTACTATCTTTCCAATACGATGCTCGTAAACTAGTTCCTTAATATAATGCTTTTAATTAATAGATATTGATTGTCGTACTCTATTACGAGTTATCTATATTCCGAGAAGGTATTTCACTTCCTTCAGGTCTTTCATCTCAAAGGTTCCCAACAGAGCCTTCTTCAGTAGCTATATCTCAGCGACAGTTAGTGCAATAATAACCAGATTATCTACCTATAGTGCGACCATTAGTAATCGGTCTTGATTTGTGTATACACTATAATCAGCTTAGATAGCTTTCAGACCAAACTTCTTAAAGAAAGATATAATCTTCTTATTCTATATCCGTCCGGATTGCTTCAGACCTGGTATGCCTTTCTTCAATTTAAGCACTTTTCTATATAGAATATTAAGTCCTTCTGGAGGCTTCAGATATGCATCTTCTTCCAGCTCTCCCAAAAGGTAAGCGCTGACTACATCTATCTGATATACTTCGAGATTCTCAACTGCTGTATATATTAGGAGGATCCTCAAAGACTCTATCCGGACTACTAGTAAAAAGGTTTCAAAGTAGTCGACTCTATACTGCTATATAAAGCCTCTTATATAGAGTCTTGCTTTGTATTTGTTAATCTGTCCGTTTAGCAGTATCTTAATCTTAAATACCTATTTAGTATTAATAAGGTTCGCATTATCCGGTATATTAATAATGTCCTACGTATAATTCGATCCTAGCGATTGCAGTTGTTCTTAGATAGCGATCTTCTACTCTCGAGATTGTTTTCTACGTACTACTTCTTCGAATGTGTCTAGTACTTTTATCTTATCAACGTCCTTATAGTCGACTCGCAGTGCAATTACCGTACTGTCTTAATATCGCTACAGTAATCTTCGGATTCTCGCTAGCCTTAAGCTTGTATCACTTTCTTCAGTAACGTAATTCATGGCTTACCGAGCCACCTCGTTAAGCGAGCCACAAAATCCTTACTCCTTTGCTTCTACTACGTGTTACACTTACAATAGACGTAACTATACGCGATTTCGACGCGTATACCGAATCCGATATACAACATGCTATTACAGCATATAGAGCGGGCGAATTTACCTCAATTCGAGCGTGTTCAGGTGCATTTAACATTCCTTACCAGACTCTACAGCACCGGATAGCCGGACGGCTTCCACGGTCTATTTCATACGAGCATCGACAAATTCTCTTAAACGCCGAAGAAAGGATATTAGTACGATGGATTACACAGCTTATAAGTACTGGTTTTCCCGCGCCTCCTACTTTAGCTATGAAAATGGCCGAAGAAATCCGCCGTAGCCGATACTAGCTTGCAAGCGTTCCACCTTCCTACGATTGACCGATTAGTAAGAGCTAGCTTGATTGCTTTCGAAAGCGACATTCCGAGATTCAAGGAGTATGGACTCGAAAAATGGAGGGTGTACGGCATAAGGCACTAAGTCTTGAGGTTGTGAAGACATGGTTTGAGGCAGTTACGGAAATCCGCTTCTAGTATCAATACGTACTAGACCGTATTTACAATATGGACGAGTCCGGTTTCGCAGTCGGCGAGAGCCAGTTATTAAGGGCACTCGTTAATATATGAGAAAACTCAAGCTAGAAGGTCATTTCCGGCCGGCAGGAGTGGATAACCGCGATTGAGTGCATCAGCGCCAGCGGGAAAGCGATTCCGCCGCTTATCATTTTTAAGGCAAAATATACAAATACAGCTTGGATACTACAGTATACGCTAGCCGATTGGCGGTTCTCTACAAGCAATAGCGGTTAGATATCCGACAGCTATATATATAAGTAGTTAACTACGGTTTTTGAGCCTTCGACACGGCTAATAGACTCTACGCTCCATCGCCTCCTTATTATAGATAGCTATAGAAGCTATATTACGGCAAATGTAATCGCATTCTATATGAAGTACGCAATCGACTTGCTTATTCTACCACCGTATACGTCGCATAAGCTTCAGCCGCTCGACGTAAGTATATTCGCTCCGCTAAAGCGCGCACTAGCTTCCGAGACTGATGCAAGTTCACGGCTCGATTCTGGCCGAATACAGCGAGTCGAATAGACTGAGATGTATATCCGCGTACGACAGAAGGCCTTTACATCGTCGAATATTGTTAGCGGCTGGAAAGCGACTGGTCTTAAGCCGTTAAGCCCTATAACGATCCTTGAGAAGCTATCCGCCTCGAGAGCTTCTCAGCTTATACCTCCTTATACACCTGGCCAATCATCTAGCCTCGACTTATCCCTTTTACATAGCTCTCCACTAGAAGGGACAGAGTTACGGGAAGCGAATATAGTCTTCAACTCTCAGATTCGCGAGGCTTATAACGTTCCATCGCTAGCAAAGCGATACGTAGAGCATATAACTCGGGCTCTTAAGACTACCTAAAGTGCTCTTGTTACAATTCAGAAGGAGCTTACTGAACAACGAGAGCTTCTACAAACTCGGAAGGCTCGAAAAACCGGTAAGCAAGTGAAACTAAAAGGCCGCTTTGTGTTTAGTACTCAGGAAGTCCTCCAAATCACAAAGGAAGCTGAGGAAGCAACCATAGCAAAGAAGGGCTGTAAACGGCTTTGTAGGCGATCAATTAGCGTAGAAATTGAGGACGATATAGAGAGCTTATTTGAAAATGTATCGAGCGATTCTGAGAGCGACTGTATTGTTGTGGCAGAAAGGAGATCGAGTTGAATGCGGTAGAATGGAAGTTTGTGGCTCGCTTAACGAGGTGGCTCGGTAAGCCATGAATTACGTTATATAGCTTATCTACAATAAGCGATTCAACTTCATCTTATTGCTCTTTAGTATACTATCTTTCGTTTTCCTTAATATTTGCCGATGTTCCCCTAGGATTAATATCGATATTCGATAGTATATCGTCCTTATCTTCGGAAAATGTAGACTTGATTGGCGGTACTTTTACCTATTGCTGCTCCTACAGTATAAGCTATCCGCCTTTCTTACTCTCATCGAATATAATACTGCTATACAGCTTAACTGCTATTGTCCTTAGATCTAGCACTCGATACTAGCGTTCCGTTAGGGCATATCCGACAAAGATTCCCTTCTATACTGTCCTTTGCAGCTTCTGTCTCCGCTGAGACGGGATGTGCGTATATACTACGTATTTAAATACGTGTAAATAACCGATCTTTAGTTTCCGTCCGGTCTACAGTTGCTTAGGGCTTATACCGTTTTCAAGTAGTATTAAGTTTCGAAGGTAGTTCGCTATATAAACTACTTCACCCTATAAGCTATTAGGTAGCTCTACAGCGACGAGCAATACCCGTACCTTTATAATCAACGTACGGTTTAATCGTTCCACTACGCCGTTCTATAATAGCGTGTATACGGCAGTACGCTCAATTCGAACTCCAATCTTTTCAAGTTCCTTACTAAGCTTGATAAGCTCTAGTGCGTTATCTATCCGTACTGATTTTAGACAATGTCCGATCTCGAGCTCGGTAGTTACCTACTACTATCGAAACGCGGTATATACTTCTATCCGGTCTTTGACCAAATAGATCTATAACTTCCGTATAAAGTCGTCCGTAATTGTTAATATATATCGCTAGCTACTAATCGTTTCTACGCAATATAGTCCCTAAAAGTCGATGTAGACTCTACTTAATAGCTCTATCGTTTTTTCTACAGGTACCCTACTTACTACCTACGTGCTCTTTATTGTTTAATATATCTCGCAGTCGGTAATATACTGCAAACCTTGCGGAGCTCCTTCGACTGCTCCGTTTGTAGCTGCTTTTTCAATAAGCTACGTCTTTCGTTCTCCTAGTGTCGTGGGGATTGACCGCAGGCGGGTTGGGTTGTGGCGGCAGGCGGAAGCGGTGGTGGCACACCTGCCACGGTAGCTGAGCTTTCCGACACACACACACATACACACACACAGTTACACAGCGAACACAGACAGACAGACACACAGACATACAGACAGACAGACATTGTATTCTTGTACATGTAGATACACACACGTATCATCATTCACCTTTAAGACCTGCATGCATGACCCAGAAGAGCCTACACACACAAACGTACACCCAGACAGCCAGACAGCCAGACAGGCCGGCCTTGTATCATACGCTAATGCGACGTTCACTGATCTACTGAGCTGGTTGCCTACTTGACCTACGCGTGATACGCTCCCTTCCAGGACGACGGACACTCAGGACATCCTACTCCACGACACTAGATAACCTAATCTTTAGTACTATAGCTCTAACTACGATAGACTACGTCTTACGCTTCCGGAAGCTCGTACTATTAGTATATACGTTATATCTTTATAGGTTGATATTGCTATAATCTTTCCTTTACGACTAAGGATAGCTATATCTCCGGCAAACTCGTATATTATCCCTCGAGCTATTAGCTAGGCGATCGATAGTAAGTTGAATCCGATGCCTAGTACGTAGATAATATCGGCGATAGGTATTATCTTCCCTTAGATTAGTACATTGATCGTGCCTTTGCCTTTTATACGCAGTGTCTTTCCGTTAGCTAGTATTACGGTACTACACTCCTTTCTAAAATCGATAAAGTAACTGCGGTCGTATATTATATAGCGTATATATCCGGAATCCAGTACCTATTCCTAACGCTTTAGCTAGCCTACGGCCTTTTAGTATATAAAAGCTGCTTAGTACCGCACTCCCTATACCGCAGCTACGTGCTCAGCCGTCGCCCTCGACGGCAACGGCTATTGGTTTATCGGCTTTCTATTCAGGACCTAACATTCCCTTCTAATATACCCTCTCTTATAACAATAGAAGCATTCTATATCCTTCTTCTCCTTTTGTCCTTACTGCATCTTTTCAAAACTCTTACGACGTTGTCTAGCTACCCTAACTAAGTTCTCGTCTTAAGATAGCTCATCTTGTCTTTTTAGGCCGACTTCAGTCTCTTTAAGGCACTATACTATATCGTCAAATATAATCTTTAAGAGGCCGGCTACTTTCAATACAAAGATTGTAGACTAGTATCCTAATAGAAGGCTCCGTATAAGCACGCTCTTTTTCATAGCGTTACTTAGTATCTTATTCTTATTAATAGCTGCAATCTCCTGTTATAGTAGGGTCAGTTTGTTAGCGTTAAGGTCGATACTACCTTACGTCTTAAATCCGTAGAACTGACTATATAGTGACGAAAGCCGTTCGTCCTATAGCACCTAATATCTCGCTTTTAGCTTGTCGAGTATCGCCTTGCTTGAAGTCAGTCCTCGCAGGTATGTTAGCTGCTCGCTGCCTGCGACAATCTTGAGGTACGCTGCCGCTCTAGTATCCTCTTTTTCGTGTTCCTCGGCCTTTCCTAGTGCGCAGACTACACTGCTATCAGTATACTTCTAAAGGCCTTTAGACAGTAGCACTGTCTTTATAAGGTCCAGCTAATCCTCGAAGTTGGCTGCTATAATCGTAGGGACCTTATATTCCCTTCCACCAGTTCCACTAGTCTCAAACATATCCGACATTCTTAAAGGCGTTTAGCTCCGGCAGCCTCCACTGGTCCGGCAGCAATTCCAAATAAAGCGATAAGGCAAACGTGATTTTAACAAAGGTAGGTATTCAGCGCAACAAAGCTAACTCCGGGCTCATAACTGTTGTGAGAGCAGTTGTACGTTTAGTCGGACACCTTATGCTTATTCTTGTCAGATATGAAAAGGGGAAACTGATATATACACACTGCCACGTAATCACCTCTCATGAGCTTGGTAGGTGCGTTGTTCAAACAGCAACCACGTTGCTCAAACAGCAGCGGCGTTGTAGCATATGAGGAAGTCACCTCACAACAATCTGAGCTTTAACCAGACCTTAGTCAATTCTAGCTTGTCCTTTACCAACTAAGACTGTAGTGCTAGTATTGAACTACTTATTCCTCTTCCATCTACGGGCTTAGAAGGCCTTATTAACTTCCTGAAGCTCAGCTACCTAGTTTTGTAATAAGGCTGCTGAAGCAGCTATAGCTTGTGCTCCTCTTATAAGCTGAGAGAGAGCCTTATATATTGGTGAGGGTGAGCTGCTTTAGCGTCTCTCTAGCTTCTATTTGATTAATATAGCCTATTTGTCAATCTCTAGGGTATTGCTTAGTGTCTTTAGCTGCTAGGCTTCCTATAAAGAGTAAGGTAGGCTAGTAGGGGAAGAGGGGATTAAGCCTAGTAGTAATAGGACAGCTTCTGGATTGAAAGGATAGAGTCTAGAACCTCTAAATCCTGCTTGGATATTGCTCTGAGTAAAGACCTGAGAATGTGCTTTATAGAATGAAGCTAGGAAGTCTTCTTTCTTAATATAGAAGATCCTGTTTCTAATTAAGTGTTAGTTAACCTTTCCAAAGGCTATTTTCAGAGGACCAAAGCAACCAACATCTAGTAGCTGGAGAAGGTGTAATGTATAAGGAGGTATCTAGAGTAGGAAGATATTGTTCTCTATATAGAAGTCTCTAAATTCAGGTATTGTATAGCTTTTATAGTTATCTAGGATAAGGAGTCTTTTGCTATTAATTGTCTTTAATCTAATATACCTTTCAAAATGCTAAATAAATTGGAGGCCAATCTTATTTATAGTCTAGCTATTAGGACTGATTGTGAATTTCCAGTCTAAGGGGAGGCCTTAGGAGAACTAAAGCTTATTTATTTGCTTCCTTTTAAGAATCAGAAAAGGTGGAGTACTTGAGCTATCTGTATAGGATCCCTAGATCAATATAACCTATTCTGTATTTCTAGGCTTAATCTACTTTAGCCTGCCTTGTCTCTTACTAGATGTAACTACTTTAGAGGTACTGATCTATCCTATCTAAAAGCTAGTTTCATCAAAGTTGTAGATGTCCTTAAGGAGAATTCTATACTTCTTAATTATATTCTATACTAGCTTAAACCAGTCTGAGATAATCTTTAGATCCTTATAGAGCTTTCTTTAGCAGTTATATATCCTTCCGAGCCTAATTTCTATCTCTAGTATCCTTTTTACAAAGGCAGATGCTCAATTAATTCCAACTGCTTTAACTCTTCTTACTTTGCAGATTGCTAAGGCTTTATCTCTAATTATAGTAAGAATAGGTGATAAGCCTTGTAAATCTAGCTGCAGTATATCTTGTAGAAGGACCTTCTCCTCTGTCTTGGTAAGCCTTATGTTGGTTGGCCTGTAGGCTTCTCTTGAAGGCTATCCTCTTATTCTTCTATAGAGAGTAGTTCTATCGATGCTATAGGCATATGCAGCGGCTGAGATTGAGTGAAATTGACCTGATTGAAAAGCTGAGATTGCTATCAGAATACAACCTTCATTTGGGCTGGTTTGAACTCGTTTTGGTGGTGCCATAGTCGCTTGAAATGAGATAGTGAGGATTGTGGACAGACGCGTTGCACGCCCCCGTGTGTTGCACGCCCCCGTGCCCCGCGTTAGTACTCCGTAGATACACACTGCTAGTGCGGTGCTAGCGCTTTGTACGTATATAGATTGACGAATGAGAACCTCTTCTATTTCTTAACAATGCTGCAGCAATCTTGTATAGCTTATATCCATTAATAAGGAGGTGTTCGATAAAAGCTTTATCTTACTTAGTAAGGTGTAGCATGTTCCGATCAACTCGCTCGGTTCCTACATTATCAGCAACACCTTTAAGAAGTCTAAAACTGCCAAATAAGGTATAGAGCCAGCTTCTTTACCAATTACATAACAATGATTAGATATAGACATATGTGGAAGCGTGTATGGAAAGTAGAAGTCGATCTGGGACGCGAAGCGCGATTTTGGTGGTGACGAACTAACAAATCGCGCCAAGAATCCCGACCCTTTTGTCAGTTAGAATATTCTGAAGATCGTGGTTACTAGCATCACCCGCCACTGCAACTTTACTTGGGTCATTACACCAGTCTTTATCACATCGGCGCTATGCGTGCTGATAACATTCTACCCGGAGTTATCTTCGGGGGCAATAACGTAGATTAAGCCCTTGTGAGTCGTCAATGTGCAGTTCAGTCTGTCTGATGATTTTCGTAAGCCTGCACTCCTGTCGCTGTTCTTTGATTGATGAGAAGAAAGTTGTAATGAGAACTGCATTTGTTCGCATGCAAGTATGATTTTAAGAGATCTGCTGCGGATAAATCGACGGATTCAGTTTGTTATGGGCGGGTGGCCGGCGGATGGAGTGAGTGACCTTCGGAATATATGTCATCTTTTACTCATAGACATAAAGAGGTTTCATAGGACGGCGATTGTCTTTGAACTCGTTATACATTCGATACACTGGAGATAAGCTCAACTCCAGTGTGAAGGACCTTCAGGACGTCCGAAGCCCTGACAGTATCTCCTACCCCTAACCTTATTGCTGAAAGATTTAAAGGTATCTTACCAGTTGATTGGAAATTAGATTGGCAAGCCTATACATGTCAAATAACCTCTTTCCCACACTTATATTCAACTTCAGTATCGTTTAGGCATAGAAAGGCCTATGTAGAGGACGGCGCAAACGATCAAGTTACAGATGCCAATACTGATAAGTTATTTGCTAAGAATTTGAATTGGGGGTTTGAGCTTCATAATTTAACAAAACTGTGTCATCTTCAGGGCGTTGAAAAACTGCGTTCTGGTAAATTATAAATTAGATCGATTCTTTGCTTTGAGTATTATCCAAGCAAGCAGCCTATACGTGGGTATTATTGCTAATAAGATGAGAATGTTGTAACTAACTGCGCTCTGTTCAGATCCATAATGGGATAATACAGCATTGCCATCTATCAGGCATTGTGGCAGCAAAATGCTCGGATACATACAGCTGCAGGTTCTGTTATCTCCGGCCTCACAGGTGAATACTCGGTTCTCAAATTCATTTGCCATTAATGCTCGGAGAATCCAGGTTTGATAGCTAAAAAGATGGAATGAATAGCGCCAAAAACACGTTCAACTTGTATGGAGGTATCAGGATGCATCCTACGCATATCCAAAGACCGTTTGCGATAATCGTGGCGATCAAGGAACCCCTAAATTTATTCCAAACGCTACAAATCAGAATTACAAGCGATTCAGCTGCAAACAAGTCGAGAAACAACCAGATGACCCAACGGAAGAATGCCGTGGCCGTTGGCTGAAAATTGGCCACCCAGTATATTGGAACCGAATATAGCATCGACATTCCAAAAAGAAACGGCACACTAATGAGTGTGTTAGCAATGAGGAAGAGGAAAGGTCCATAGAATCCAGTCCCATGGTCGGAGTGAAATGTTGCGAGGTCCTCAAGAAACGTAGGGATATAGGAAATGGCCGTTAAGGACATGAAAGCCGCACTAAAGAATATCGCGCTGATGAAGGACTCAATATTCGTTTGAGAAGGCTGCAGACGGAAACCATATAATTCCCATAAAAGTTGACAGTCCAAAATATACTGGAAGCCGAATGATATACACCATCGAATCGCGGCATGATTTCGTCCACGAGCGTTGAGCAAGTTTTATGAGCTTATGCTTAGCTCCCCCTGCCTCAAAAGGCTCGATGGGAACATAGAAGGGACAAATCAGGCCCTCCAAGAGTTTAAACCGGTCTAAACTTGGGGCTGAGATGCTCACCACGAAGTATACTATTGGCAAACGTGATAAAAAGTCCGACAGGTCGACGGCAAAGTTCAGCATCATGTTAGTCAATTCCGATGCTTACAACCGTCATATCTCTGTCACGTAGGCGCATACATCAATCAACTCTCATTCGAGCCTTTTTCCTAGCCTACTAAATACATGGAGAACAGCGAATTAATTCCATCTAGGTGGTGATGCTCGTATGATAGAAAGCGGAAATGGCAATTCCATACACTATCCCGGGGAGCTTGGGCAGTATCACTCAGCTCATTACAGTACTCTCACACGCCAGTTAAACCACGAGATTCATGCCAACAAAAAGCGTGCAAATTATGTGCTTTGCCAGCTGATTGGCGCAGTCACATAAATAATGGCCAATTATGTCTGCGTATGTCGACAACGACATCTCGCGGATAGGCTCCTCCCTGTATCTCTTTCTCCCAGAGATATAGCTGGAGATTGTACGAAACTGATGAATTCGCATGTATACCTCCTACTGGTTCTCATTATCAAAGTTCCCCAGGTGGTGATGTTGGCAGCTCCAGCCTATTTGACAGAGTTGGCGCTAGTTAGTCGTCTGGTGGCATGAGGGGGGGTGGGGGACCTGGGAGCTGTGCGTTGTCGGTGACGCTGTGCCATCGGCTCAGTGCTGATAAAACGAGTATATACCATCTTTTGTACACCGGGGCGTGCCCTGGGGCGACAATGTGGATTGGATAAAATCACTCTATCGGCGATGGGCGGCTGCACGTCTCGGAACAACCGGCTAGGCTGCATGATGTTCCTTGTTTCGCCAAAGAGGGCGATTCAGCCCCAAAAGAAGCTTGGAGTGCTGAGATCGGAGGGATGCATAATTAGCAGATGAAGGATAAGGATGGCACCTCTCTGAGTCCTATCACTCCGTCAAGGCACTCCTGTCCCGCTGCACTTGGCAGAGTAAGATCCCATGGCATCAAACCGAACGGTCACTGCTGGTTACTACGAGGACTCGAAAGGTCGCGACCAACGAGTGACAGAGGTCCCCTTCGACGATATTGATGAGGTACGGAATCGCGAATTAGCCATTGTCAGGGTACCATCGCCGAGATACCAAGACGAAGAGTTTGGCCCACGGTCAAGATATGCAAACGACGATTATGAAGTCGACCGTACTATAAGTCGACAAATTCGCGAGCGCAATTTTCAAGACGACCGCTATTTGGTACCTTATGATCGGAGGAAAGATGTTGGGTTCTACGACCGCCATCCGTCCCGAAGGCGTCATCAGAACGACGAAGACGACGACAGCGACAGTGACTCGTCGCGTGAACGACCACGAAGGAGGAGGCATAGACGGGCACAGAGTGAGAGGGAAGTAAGAGACCGAAATCGATCTGCGCCAGCTCAGACTAAGGAGAAGAATGGAGATGATGACGATGGTGGTGGATACCTATGGTATAGCATGAAGAAGCGGAATGAGGGAAGTCTCCTAGAACGTCATTTCGATTCGTCTTATGATGGAATCATCGCTGGTGTCGCAGGTGCAGCCATTGGTGCAATGACAGCAAGACGTTTCGGAGGTGAAAAGAACTCCAAACTCAAGGTCCTGGGCGGCGCAGTTGCTGGAGCTGTGGGATTCAACATTGTTGAAAATCATTATCGCGTATACACCGAGGAGAGAGAAGAGAGAAAGGAGAGAAAAGAAGCGAGAGAAGAAGCACGGCAAGAAGCTCAGCAACGAGACCAGTAACGACAACAGCCTTCATCATTTATTTGGTTGGCCCTGAAAAGGCATAACTTGACGGTCGTGCATTTATAGAGTTGACCAAAGATCACCATTTTAGTCAGTGATTTATGAACGACCACCTGGAATGTTCTGGAACAAAAGGATAGCGTCAACGACCACTGCGATGCTGATAACCTGCCCCCCCCCCCCCGTATGGATCTCTGGAAGAGGGCTTCGGAATTCAAGAGTTTGGTATCCATGTGACCAAATGCAACAAGATGATCAACATAGAAGTATGTTGGTGTATTTTGCACTCTCAAAGATAATGAATACGTGAAACCACAACATTTATCACAGTGAGTTAGAATTGCAGCTGGGGCGGTTTGAAGTTGTCACATGAATGCCGGGGCACAACAGATTGCAGTGCTTCTCCGATAGTCAAGCAGGGAGCAGCAGGAACTGATGCTGTGACGGATGTGCTTGTACATGGACAGCAAAATCGGATTTGTGTACCATGTTTCTTAATGACAGGTCCGCACCGTCAACTATCAACCTCGTCACGAATTCATTTACAGACCTTCTTGGTTCTTCTCCATCCCGATTCCTTCCTGCCCCATTCTCGGATGCAGCAGAGACAATAAAAACCCGGGCAACCGTTCTGAACGGCATGGGGCTCAAATTGATATCCCTCGGCATTCCACATAGCGCTCTGTTGCCTCGTTCTAGCTCCTCATCATCGGGCAGTCAATCTACACGATCTAACTCACTTTGGTCGAAGCAGATCAGTCAATAGCTCTAAAAGGGCTCAACTAGCCACGAAAGATTCTTCGACAGTCTAAAATTCCATGGCTTCAAATCTAATTCACTGGATTTATTTGTGTTTCTTCTCTGTCGTTGTGATCCCTCGCCCAATTTCGATACCACTCCAAGCAGTCTGCGTTGGCCACACTGGCGCTCGTCTTGACATTCATTCCACACAGAATCTGCTTAACCGCACCTTCGACCTTTTTCCCATTCGTTGTATGAGGTATCTCTGGGGTTTCATCAACAATACCTGGCACATGTCTCGCACTCAATTCCTTTCTAATTCTCATTTTGACGTCATCTACAAGCTCAGAGGTAAATGGAATGTGTTCTTTCATCTTCAAAAACAACACTACGGTCTCGTCCATATCGTTTTCTCGCCGGCGTCCAATGCAGAGGGCGTCTTCGACTTGCTCCGGGAAGTACTTTAGAAGGACGTTGTATATCTCCGCCGAACCGAAGCGGACCCCGGACGGCTTGAGGACACCGTCACTTCGACCAAGCATGATGAGCCCGCCGGTCTCAGGATTAAATCGGATGAAGTCGCCGTGGTGCCAGACCCCTTTGAAGTGTTCGAAGTAAGAGGATCGGTATTTACTGTCTCCCTCCTCCTTGCCTTTGGCACTCCAGAACAACACCGGTTGGCAAGGAAAAGGCTTCACGCAGACGAGGTCACCCGGCTCTCCACTCTTGCTGATATCCTTACCCGTATAGTCCCATGCTTGGACTGCCATACCCAATCCAAGAACTTGGATTTCACCGATATATACAGGGTGGAGAGGACAGGGGGCCCCAAAGAGAGATATAATGTCCGTACCTCCCGTAATGGATCCTAGGTTGACTTGGCCAAAAGCCTTGTATACATACTCGAAAGTACTTGGAGCGAGCGGCGATCCAGTGGAGTAAATGGCCTTGAGCGTTTTGAGGGTCAAGTTATGGTCCTTGGGCATAATGTTTTTTTGTTCTAGGACACTCAGATACTTCGCCGATGTCCCAAATTGGGATATTCCAATCTCGTCCACAAGTTTGGGCATGGCCAAATCGTCTTTAACGGACATCCCCTTGTCGTTTCTATATTGGAATGGTGAGCCATCATAAAGCACGACGGTGGCACCCGAAGCGAGCCCCGACACCAGCCAATGCCACATCATCCAAGTGCAAGTGGTGAAATAGAAGAGTCTATCTCCCGGACGAATGTCGGCCTGCAAGATGTGTTCCTTTTTATGCTGAATCAAAGTTCCGATAGCGCCATGGACAATGCATTTCGGGGCCCCCGTCGTTCCGGAGGAATACAAGATGTAGACAGGATGATCTGGCGGCAGCTGCTTGAAATGAAGCTCTCCCGAGGAAGATGGATTCAAAGCCGTGAATTTGGAGTAAGTAAACAACTGGGACGCCAATTCTTGGGATACGCCTTCTATCACCGACGCAATAC
The DNA here is from genome assembly GCA_003545705.1 of Acidomyces sp. 'richmondensis'. Taxonomy (NCBI): domain Eukaryota; kingdom Fungi; phylum Ascomycota; class Dothideomycetes; order Mycosphaerellales; family Teratosphaeriaceae; genus Acidomyces; species Acidomyces sp. 'richmondensis'. The sequence goes on along the minus strand of QVLQ01000010.1, from coordinate 906,672 downwards.
CAGGTGCAGTATCGAAGATTATAGTCGCCTTCACCGTTGGAAGAGATTGGAGTATTTCCTTGACTTTGGGCAAAACGGGGTGGGTCTTTGCGTTGTACATAACCGCATTGTCTGTGAACAATAACGTGGGTTTTACCTGAATCATACGGTCAAGGACTGCGGTCACACCTGTATCTGGGCTTACAGCAGTCCATATTGCTCCCAGACTTGAAGCCGCGAGCATGGCGACCAGGGCATTCGTATGATTCGCAACATATCCAGCCACTCGATCACCAGTTTGTAATCCCATAGCGAGCATTCCCGATTGACATTGCCTCACACGTTCCCGAAGCTCTTTCCAAGTGACATACTCCCTTGAAGTCTCAGTGGCTGCGATGACCGCTATGCTACTTTCGTCCACTCGCTTTTCCCCAGGGAGGACAGGAAACAGCAGGTTCTCCGCGAAGTTCAATAGCGCTCCGTCGAACCAACTCGGTCGAGGGAACATCGTCACCGTGTCGGACACGACCTTCTGAAATGGTCGTTTCGCCCGGATACCACAGAAGTTCCAAACATCTTCCCAGAATTGATCTATATCGCGGATGCTCCATTGATACAGTTCATCGTATGATGAAAATGACTGTTTGTGTTGCTCGTTTACCGTTTGGAGGAAGCTCCACATGAAGGTATCCTTGGGCGAAGGGTGACGCCAGAGAAGCTTTCGTTCGTCCGTGCCATTGCTGTCATTGGAGTTGGCCGCCATTATAAGTGATACACACACCCTGAGATACTATGTTCCGAGAGGGAATGCACAACACCTGTTGTTTGCATCACGTCCAGCTCTGGCAACGCTGGGAGCGGTGGGGTTCAAATTTCTGAAAGCGAACTCAAGCTCTGCCATGGCCTCGGTCTCACGATTTAAAACCGGGGAAGCTATGCAGGTCTAGAATGTGAATGGCGTAGCCACAACGGGGTACAAGTACCCGAGTAACATACAATTATTTCTACGGATTGGCGCTGAAAGAAGAGTTGGCATTGAGGAAGCACGGCGATGTATCTGCTCGAGGTCTGCAGCGAGAACGTTTTGCTTTTGGCGGTCTCATTCACATCAACCAATATTCAAATCCATCAGGTGATATTCTATACGCAGGATTCTTCTAAGCAAGCTCTACTCCACAGAGATCACGGATGGTTCGCCCCAAGCAAACCTGTCAATGTTCTATCTGAGAAGGGCTAACGTTGCGAAGCCACTGCACCCTGTGGCCATGAGAGCAATGGCCCATCGCCAATTGTTCACTTTTCTCCAAAACAATATCAAGTCTTTCATATCTGTCCTCTCGGACCATCGTCTGCTGGCTTCTGTAGAACCATGCCTGTATGCTGATGGGCGGAAAATTGTGGTATCTTTCATTGTGAATCCTTCGTCTTTCAATAACGTCTGCACCTTCCACTTGCTCGCTCCATTGATACCAGGCTCCATATAGAAGAAAGTGATGGGCAGAATACTGAAGATGCTGAGCCCTGCCACGATATAGAGGTTCCTTCGCACAGTGCTCGTAGCCATGTAGGCAAGGTACAAGTTCGCAAGAGTTCCCGGCGCAATAAGAGGGGGGACCCAAAGCGGCCCATATTGATACCCTTTTAACCATTGTTTAGCCATGACTTTTTGATTCGGGGCATGGGTTACAATAGGCTCAACAAAGGTCACCGAGTCTGACACCGTGAATCCTGTCAGCGGTCCAGGAGTCAGTCAATGCTGGAATACAGAGTGAGGCACACATTGCGCTGTAATACCGGCGTACAGCGTCGGCCAAACAATTCCCACGAATTGCGCCAGAGGGACTGCGATCGCAATGGCCATCTCTTTCGAAGGCCACGCGAGAGGGGAACCTCTTGAATGGATGCTTGCGATAGGTAGTAGGAGGGGAAACGAAAGAGTCCGGAACTCTTGACGATTTACAATCCTCAATGGGGCGTGTCTACGGGTACAAACGGGAACCTTCGTATTTGCAGAACCAGTCTTGAGGCTTGGAATAATCAACAGACTCGCATGTTCAGCGCTGGCGTTCAGCCACAGTGCCAGATGTCCGACGCGGTTCAATTAGCGCACCTTAATACCAGGGTTATGATTGGATACTCGTTGACCTTTGAGTCGTGGACGATTGAAAATTCAAGGGGGTGAAGCCTCGTATGATATGTATGCCTCCCATGACAACCGGGAGGTATCATGGATTCGTTAGAAGAGTCACTTGTGGAAAGGGGTCTCAAGCATCTGCTGAGGGCTCCAAACCACGCATTGCTTCTCTGGATTTAAATAATCGATCACAAATGTCGTGGCTGCTTGCACCAAGACCTTCTTAACCCAGGCGTGCTTCACAGTTCGACTTCTCGCATCCGATATATCTTCCATCCGGCCTTCTCCAATAGTCTTGGCACGCATTCCACCATGACCCGATCCACGTCTTTCCACTCCTGCGTCAAGTCTCTCCATGGCACCAAAAACGGTGTAGTCCTCTGCTTGCTGTTTCGAGGTCCCATTTTCCATTGTCGCTGCAATCGTTCGGCATTGAACCTCTCGTGCTCGATTTCCGAAAGAGTGTCAAGTTCCTCGGCGCTGAACTGCGGCACACGAACGAGGGGCTCATCGCGATCCTGATCAAGCATGAAGCAACCGACGGCACGGAGCTTGCGTGGTATGTCATCGGCTTGTGCGCGTGTTGACTCCTTCAGTTCTGGAGCGAGCTCGTCCCAGTCCCTCATGGAGCGGTCGGACTCGAGGGCTTTCCGCTCCTCGTCGGATTTGCACATGTCCACTCTTCGCTGTTTATACGTCTCATAGAGGCCTTGTGCTAGCCGCTCGCGCAGCGCGGGCGGTAACTTCGGACTCCGGAGGTAGCTCATGAAGATCTTTCCTTCGGTATGTAATTGAATTTGCTCTTCGGGCGGTAAGGCCGCAACATCAAACTTGGTCTTGTGAGATAGCCGCGAGGTGCTAATAATTTTCTCGAGCGACCGGAGACCGTGTTTGAATGAGGGGACCAACAATAAGGCGTGCAGCACCCCTTCTTCTATGGAGACACGACCGTTGGGCTGTACAAGTAGTGGATACTTATCCGTCAGGAGCTGCCGCAGCATCATGGCGCGGCGAACGGGGAACGTGTTGTCCTCCGCACTAATTTGGTTTGGCCCTAAAACCCTCATGATACCATGAAGGTTATCGAATAGAGCAGACTCGTTCAGATCAGTGCGATCTCTGCGAGAATCCGAGACGGGAGTGATCGGAGTATGCGCGACGGACAAGGTAGTTGTTTCGTGATTCACGATGAAGAACAATAGGGGGCGGCCAAGGCTGTGCAGATGGCCTTTATCAGCGAATTGCCCATCCCGCATGATCGCTACGAAATCATCCAATAGGTTGTTGCCTGCTTCGAGGACGGACTCGAAGTTCTCAAAGCATACAATGGTCAGCTCGCCAGTTGACGTAAAGTCCCTTATCTTGTGACAGGCGGCTATCAGATCCTCTGACTTCAAGAGTCGTGCGTTGTAGTTGAGCCTGTGTACCGCCTTGTCCCCGGCGATATGGTCTGCCATGTTTGCTATTGTGAATTTTTTGCCCGATCCAGGTAATCCCGATATTCCAATCGATGTCGGGCTTAGACTGCTCGAATTCAAGCGCTCCTTGACAGCGTCAATAACCGCTCGCAAATTCTCCTGCTCTGCTCTCTCAACTACCAGCAGCTTTCCAAAGCGTTGCACAGGACACGCGGCTAGAGCTTTTTCAGGGCCAAGGGTCACAATCTGTCTGGCCAACTCCTTGGGATCCCCAGTGACCGCTTCGAATATCGACCATTTATCGCCGGAGCTGATCCGGCTTGACGGAATACTGACGGCTGCATGCTGCTTGTCGGGCGACAGAGTCTGCATTATCCGAGCGATGGGATAATCGGGGCCGCCGTCGACTGCACTTTGCACGAAACCATACTCAGCCAATCTCGTGACTGTGGAGAGTCCAAAGCGAATACCTTTGTCACAGTTTGGAGGTTTAGAACCGGCGAAGCCGAGAGCGAGACCAGCAGTAAAGGCGGAAGACAAACCAAGCTATGATGCCGTGTCAGCACGTGCTTGATTCATTGATTTATCGCGTCGCTGGGGGATTTGTGACGTGGGCGAGACCTTCCCTTCGAAACTTACCATTTCCCTGTTGACCCCTTCCCGGCGCTCACTCTCCATCTTTCGAGGGTGATAGTAGAGCTTTGGATCGACGGCGTCTCGTCCACGGTGGTGTATAACGCCCTCCGCACCAAATCGTACGATGAGATTTGGGCAAGTGACCAACGTGTCCAACCTCCCCTGCGATCCTAAATTTCTTACAAAGTCTTCCGCCGTGGCCTCCCACGAGAGTGAGTGGCTCAGGGAGATTCCTTCGGCCCTCAGGTCGTCGGCATCCACAACAACCGCTAAGAAGTCGGGTTCGGGTACCCCGTCCCGAGTCATCGGCCCATTGCGAATCACATCCCACAGAGGTCCCGTGGCGAGCGGTCGGGTCATGTAATGGATGAGATACCTCGGCCGAACCTTCTGCAGGAAGTCGAGCGCCGGTTCCACGTCCCGAAGTGACTGGCCTGATCCAGTGATCACGACGGTGCTGGCCGAAGGGATATTGCCCTTGTCGAGAGATGGGGCGTGCCAGGCGGCCGTCCGACCGATTTGCCGGAGGCGAGTAATTCTATATGTAGGAAGACCGTCAACTGTCTGGTCCTGGAGGGACAGATCGCACACGGATGACGCGTTATGTTTCAAGGCATTTGACGCCGGGGGCTGTAACGGGGGCCTCAAGACGTGTATTTCATGTTGCGGCCCGGCCGCGGTCAGTAGCTGCGCCACCAGGTCCGCTGAACCAGTCCGGACGACGAGCGCAACCTCTTGATCTTCCGGCTCATCTCTGCGCACGACATGCGCGTGTTGCCCGTCCGCTGTGAACGCCGTCATCGGATAGATCAAATAGTCATAAGATACCACTCCCGCAGCGAAGACGACGCGGGAGCACATCTATTCGACGGCTATCGGCCGTACTTCCTTCTCCCACAGGGTCCCAACGCAGTCTTGCATCCCCGACCTCATCTCGAGGGATTCAGGAAGTGTAGGCGCGTCTCGCGACGCTGGGGCTTAGTCGCTCGAGGCTTCAGGGCCAGATGTGATTGATCGCGGCAGCAACTAGTGGAAAAAAAGGGATTGCTTCGCTGGCGGGCGGGAGGGTCAGGGAGCTTAGTTGCACAGCCACCGTCTCATGCTGGGCGCCCACTTGGATAGTGAGACTATTCATGATTCTTGCCTTGTTATGGTCTTAGTTAAGACGATGACTTCTCAGGATCTTGAACCGGTATTCCCATATATGGTGAAGTCACTGGACGTTTTAGCCCCGGCTTTTGCAAACTTCACATCGTCGTCTGTACGAGGGTCAGCAGAGTCCAGTTGACGAATAGACATAGCGCGCCCCCTTGGACAAGCCGCTAACCTCGTCTGCACGATGCATGCCAGCTCAACCTCGCGTGCTCGTGTGCGGCAGAAGGAGAGACTACTGAGGCACGTCTATCTGGACCTCACCTACCGGCGCTTGGTGAGAGAGAGGTGCGCTTCTGTCTCGTGGCGTTGTATCATATGTTGTCCCGGTCCCGACTCCATGTACGTAGGAATGCGTAAGGCTGTCGTACGGCGGTAAGGCGGTGTGACCGGATCGTGGTTTTGCGTGGTGGAACGAGACCGAGCAAATGGAGCTGCAAAAGTTCGAAATATCCGACTCCAAACTCGAGGTATGGTGCAGGGTCAAGCACGATCGCACTGTGGCGCTACGTCGGACTGATGAGGATCGAAGCACAACAACTGGCGGTTTCCGGCAACGATCAAGACGAGACCGCTGCGGGAGCTCGAGGAGGACGACTTCTTGGTTAACCACAAAGCAAGTTGTAGGGCAGCCCGGTCGACTCGAGGGGAAGACTGATGTGGTCGTAGATCGATAGAAGCTACGATGACAGTACAGTGCGCTTCAAGCTTCTGTAAGCTTCACAACATCTCTCCACCGTGCTCCGGACTCACCCTGCGTCAGTGTAGGCAGTGCAATCAAAGCCAATCTGGAAGACTCCACAAATCTGCCACTCAAGCCCGAAGTTGCCAAGAGCGTCAAACAGCAAGGATGGGTGTCGGACGAGTACGAACACCTGTGGCGACGAGATGGGGGAGGGTCGGCATGCATTACCCTCCATGGGATCCTGTGTAGGACGAAATCGCAATGCGCAGTTTCACAACGTGTGTTGACACCTCTTCAGCATTTCTACTTCAGACACCAAGGGATGGCCGATCATTTTGCTCTCTCTCCCTCGTGAACCGCGAGCGTACGCACATTGGAGGTTTGTATGTTGCCGACGATACGTATAGTCTGGACCGGATGTTAGCGAATCAGCCATATCACAATCGACACCCCAAGGTCCCACGAGATTTTGGGATTCTGCCGCTCATGATCCTAGTCCATCATGTGGATGAGACGCTTAGCCAGGTCCAGAAACTGTCGCGAGACATCACCTCCACTGAGAAACGCATAGCAGAAGGCGAAATCCGTCTCGAAGATAATGGGGATTATAAGCTACTGAATCGGCAGGTCAAGTCTACTTTACGGTCGGTATTAGTGTCTAATTGGCGGCATCAGGCATAATCTCGAGCACATCCGACTTCAAAGACGCTCAAACTTCGAGATAGAACTCGCCGCGAATCTCCTAAGGTACATCGAAGAGTATCATCGAATGTGGACCGTGCTATGGGAAGGCGGAACAAGCTACATCGAGGACATGCGCGAGAAGATCGAGCAGCAAATACGATACTCACAGCAAGTACAGAGAGACCTCGAGATGTTGCCTAGGCGCATCAAGAATCAATCAAAGGCCGTGAGTTAACCTTTGTTTCGGTGCAACAATTGTTCATGCAGGGGCGAAGTCTCACTTCTCCTAGATATCGAATTTCATCATTCAAAGAGATAACAAGTTGAATATCCAGCTAGCAGAGAGCAACAAGCGAATCGCGGAAGAGTCGCGAAGAGACAACCTCCTCAATCTAGAAATGGCCGCTGCGACGGCGCAAATTGCAGAAGAAACGAGACTTGACAGCGCAGCCATGAAAACTATAGCGATTTTGACCTTGACATTCTTACCAGGCACCGCCGTAGCCGTAAGTACACCGTCATCGATCATGCGGCATGCGACTCACCCTTTGGAACAGTCGTTTTTCAGCATGACCATGTTTCAGTGGCCCTTTCGCACCCAAAACAGTATCGCTTCGCCGTATGTGTGGGTTTTCTTTGCCGTGACAATCCCACTGACCATTTTTGTTTACGCCGCATGGGTTTGGTGGTTCAAGTGAGTTTCGATGATGCTATTTCCATCTCCCACCCGGCACGCAATGCTGACCTGTTGAACGCGACCATGTAGATGGAGCCAAAAGCGATTCAAGAAGCATCATGACGAAAGCGTTCATAAATTCGAGCAAGAGCTAAAAATGCGGGTGCGCAGTGCTACGGGCACATGGTGATGGAGATTTTGCATACCGGATATACGAAAAAGACCTTGCTATTTTCTGCAATTAACCCACATGAAAGCCATATATGCACATAAGTGGTGGGCGTTCAATATTCCTGTGTTGCAGCGTCGAATTAGGTTGAGAACGAATGAATTTGTTCTGTGCATGCGTCCCCCGCTCTTAGATATTCCCGTCGTCTATTCCAGGTTCCACAACTTCCTTGTTGAGCCCGAGATCTCAAAACGGGACGAGCTCCAAAACCAACGTTCATTGGATGTCCGCCAGGCTTTCCGTGAATCGTATTCTTTTCTATTCTCATTCCTGCTCTTCGGGCGCTCTGCAGTCCTGTGGGAAGGCCATTCCAGGCCTGGCAATGCCTTACGGAAACGCGTGATGTCGTGGGATGCTCAACATCCTCATGGCTTTGTTCTCCAAGGTGGTCGACTCGTCGTTTCGTGGCACGCCCACAGGGGCATTTGGCCAATACATGACCATGATCAAGAACCTCACCTGGGAAACAGAACACAGGCGTCGGGTGGGCCGACGGGGAGGAAAGTGAAACGTTTGCATGCGCGGCATATCGAGGAGCCGAAAAGGGATGGTCCCAAAAATGGCACGTGTTCGGCGCGGCGTCGCGATCTTACACCTTCAGGGTCCATGCATGCCAATGATGATGTCTTGGCTCAAGCGATAGCCCCCAATCACGCCGCCTACGAGGGCTGGTTTAATAGTGCTCCTCGAGCATGAGGAACATCTTCCCTTGTGGTCCATTTGGGCCTGATTTCAGCAATCAATGGCTTCGGCAGTGGCAGCGCCATTCGATCCTTTCGAAGCCCTCGGTCTACCAAGAAACGCAACCAGTCCAGACATCAAGGCCAGGTACAGAGAATTAGCATTGAAATATCATCCCAACCGCAGCCAAGGGAGTGACGACGCCAAAGCGGCACTCGCCGATCAGTTCTATATCATTCACCAAGCATGGAAATACCTTGTGGACCCTGATAAACGGCGTCGGTACTTGGAGTTGCTGAAGCTTGCTGAAGAACACACCGAGCTCCTGGGTCGTATGGGAAATATTTTGAATGACGACGAACAGACGAGCCAGCACGGCGACCATCACACCGTCAGGCATGACGGATATATCTCCAGCGACGCGGACGAGGATGAACTCCCACGCATGGGTGTCCATCGGCGACAAACGGCTCTGGAGCTTGCGGGCAATGGCAGGGTGCAGCACCTGGGTGATGTTCCAGACCTTCGGCAATCATCAATGGGAAGGGGCTCGTCTCATAAATGGGCTAGAGCACAAGAGCAAACTCACGCGCAGACATGGCCTGATACAGGGACGGGTGGAGGCGATTACTTTAGTCTTCGTCGAAAAAAGCTCGAAAAACTTCGTCGGAAAGAGCTGGCGGCTTTTGAGCGGTATCAAAACGCCATGATAGCGAAGTTTGAGGCCGAATTTGAGGTGGAAAGATCCAGAGACTCGTATGATAGGGCCAAATGGAAGAGAGAATACTTCGAGCGAGCACCTCGTGAGACGGCCGATCGGCTCCGATCATTTCAGTATTTCATGTCCGCATTCAAGGCATTTGGTCAACAGGTGCCGCGGCGTCAGAACCGATCAACTGTCAGCTATGGCGGACAAATTCTATCCACTGACGATGACCCTGACAAAGGACAGTTTTTGGCCCCCGAAAATGGCAGCTCTCCTTCTCAAACAAAGCTGCTCCATCGTAGAGGATGGAGCAGTGACATTAGCGGAGACCAGACTAGCAGTGATGAAAACTCAAGCAGTGGCTACACATCTTCCAGATCGGGCTCAGCATGGACTCGGCTCAGACGCCACGGCTGTAGGGCATCTTTGGATGCCTTCCAGCTGCCTGTACTTAGGCCAAATGGCACGAGCCGTGAACCCATGTCCCATCATGCCCCTTTCAAGATGGTTGTCAAGCAACCAACCGAATTTACAGATCAAGCAGTCATGGGAAATCAAGATTCTAGCCCAGACTCTGGTGGCACAACACCGACATCTCTATTTCCTAATCTGTCAACACAGGGTTCAAATGGGTTCACCGTAGTCACTCAGCGGCGGCTCGCAGCCATTTTTGAGAACCGTAACGAGCACCCAGTGCCATCTCTTTTGAATGAAGCGGAAATCAAGACCGATGAATCAGGCCGGAAAGTATCGCCGGAAACCAGTCTTTTTGAAATCAAAACCCTCAATGCACCCAAATTCAATCGTGTGTCGTGCGAAAAAGTACACGAGCTCAACTACGCCGAGAAGGCTATCATGCTCAGTGTTGAAGCTGATGCAGAAGTTGACCCTGTTAATCTAACGGCGCGTCTGTCACGCCTGGATCGAAATGTCGCGGAAAAATTCATGATCAAGCCAGACGCGAAAGAGAGCTTCCGTTTTCGGCTCATATATGATCGTCGCGAGGTTCCAATAGGCCAACGTCATTCATTCATCGCCTTAAGCTATCGACGGAAACGCCATGTAGAAAAACAGCATGGCTGCTTCACCTTGCCCTTAGATCCAGCCATGTTCCAAGCGGTCTGGGATGAGCGGAACTCCGAAACTGAAGGTGTCTGGATTGATCAAATATCCATCGACCAGGACAGCAGACTCGAAACAACAATCAGTATGTCAGCAATGGATATGGTCTATCGTAGCGCGCGATTGGTGGTCATTGCTCTTGATGATATTGAGCTTGATCCACGGGAAAGCGAAATCCTGAAAGAACACATGGACGAGTACGCGCAAATGCTGCATGTTCCGCCCCGCAAGCGGTTCAGAGGGAAGCAGCCGCCGTATTTGGACACACATGAGGACCTGTACATGGTGTTACAAAAGATCTTGCGATCTTCCTGGTTCAAGCGTGCATGGTGTCGGCATGAAATGAGATTGGCGAGAGATCATGTATTTTTGATTCCTTGCAAAGATTCCGACTCGGATATCGTGAGCAAGGTGGTACGATTCACTTCCCACTGCTTTACTCATCTGATGGCCCTTGCTACCGAAGTCCCGTTCGAATCCGACATCGAGCTGGTGAAACCTCCCCTGCATGCCTTCTTCCGTGATCGCAGCAAACTCAGGCCGAGCGAACACCTGAAACATCATCATGGCAATTTCACAACGGTCGTCGCCGAAGTTTTTGGAATGGAAGCTGGAGGTGATCCTAGGATACCGGCGAAACAGAGAGCAGCTGATGCAATGAAAGACAAAATTTCCATCATTTTGAACACGATGGAATGTGGCCTGGCACTCACAGAATCTATGAGGCATCCATCGATGCCTCTCACGAAGTCTGAATGCCACTACATGCTTCTTATTCTTGCCCTCGCAGCGCAAGATCCGGGAGCTCTCTGCTCTGTTGGCCCACCAATGCGCCTGGTCCAGGCCGACAACATTTCCCCCTTATCACCCAATGCCTCTTCCACTTGGTTATTCGAACCCACTAACGTCGACTCTGGACTCAACAACTATAGAACGTTGAACCGCTTGCCTGCGTCTGCAACAATTACTACCGGATTGGAACTTGGCGAACATTACGTGCAGCTAGATCTTAAATTCTTGACAACTAGTACTGCTCACACAGCCTTTGATAATCCGGAGAGCTTGAAGCTGGCACAACGTTTTATGACAGCATGCACTCGCAACAAGTTTGGTCGAAATCGCCAGCGATATCTCATCACCGATTCTGCAGCTAATCGTCACTTTGGGGATATGAGACACGTGTACGAGCAGACCCTAGCTTGCGTATTCGAGTGTGGACCAGATTGGCTTGAAGACATATGTCATCGTTACGGTGTAAGCCGCTGGAAACAGAATGGCGAATCTGCATGGAACTTGCTTGTGGCTCTCAAAAGCACCGATGGACGGTGGCCGGAACATGCGTGGTCTGCCCCCGCCGCCGGCTTTGTGATGGACTTTGTCAACTTCCTCGTCATCAGAGGCATGCCACAGAGACAGATCATCCACCAAGAAGAGTGGCGACCGATATGGGTACCCACTGCAAATGGGGGGAAACTTCTTACCTTTGTTCCTCCCGGACAGATTCGACTTGCTGTGCCTACAGCGTTACTGGATCCCGATTATGTACACCTTGCGAGGCTATGGGTACTCGAGACGCGACCGTCTCCTTGTGAGCCTTATTATGATATCGAGCAGCCATCGCTAGTCGAAGAACAACGTCACTGGACACTGTTGGGGAAGTCGATCCTGTTTACTGATAATCTCGCATCTCAACTCGTCCATTCAAAGGCGGGGCACTGGTACGATAACCAGAAAGTGTTTGGGAGAGAGGACCCAGAAATACAAAGGTTGCTTAGAGAGAGGAGTTTGCATATTTGAATGTGAGGAGATTTACTCAGTTATACCCCTGTGCGGATATGATATGGTGCATTTAAGAACTGAAATTAGCGAGGAGTGAATGGTCTATTTAATATCAAGGGCATATCACATGATTGCCAGATTTCGCGCTCTCCGTGTTCCCTAGATTTCTCTTTACATCTAAGCCGGGAAATGTCTGTCTGTCTAGAATCCTTTGCGTTGTAATGTGGCCTACAGGTCTGTGTGAGGATCTAGTTCCACTTTCATTACCCGCGCGCCTACAGGGATACCGCAACGATTATTTCTGCCATAGACTGATCTTTCAATGCTTCTGTTAAAAGTTGGGTGTAACTTGACAGTTCAGTGGAAGCTTGAACTCTAGTAAGATGTGTGGAATGTGTTATAGGAACCAATGTTGATTGATTGATTAAGGAAGAGAAAGCTAACGCGGGGGATCAGGGCGTGAAACGGATTTTTCAACCTAACAGCATGTTATCGTTATTATCTCAACAACTAGTCGCTCAAGTGACTTCAGATTGAAACATATTATAAATTAGCATCTACTCTTCAATTATGCATGTTCTAATTGTATAGCCTTCTTAGCTACATCTACTACATATATATATCCTCCTCTTTAGCTTTAATATCTCTTCCCTTGTTTCAGCTTTAATATAGTCTTGATCGACTGTAGCTTGTACCTCACTGTTATGGCTCTGTTGGTCACGTGATGATCAGATGACCTGGAGTCACGTGGTTGGTACTCGTTTGAAGAGGAGTGTCAAGGCAGCGATGGTGAAGCAGAAGTTGTTATTCCAACCAATGAGATTAACAATTGAGTTGAACACGAAGTCGAAGCTTAAGGCTTCTTCTTCGATTCCTATATACTGTTCGTAATTCGTGTGATCACCCTGATCACCGTGATCACCCTGATCACTGCGATCACCCTGATCACTGTGATCACTTCGAGGGTGATCCGGTGATCGCTCCCTGATTGGTCTACTTTTCCAGCTGTCACTCGTAAGGCGGGGCTTCGGTAAGCCTTCCTTGTTTGTCATGACCCGTAACACTCACTAACAGACAGTGTACAGTCTACCTAGATAGCCTTCCTCTTCTTCTTTCTACGAATATATATAGCCTTATTAGCCTATTGTAAAGTATTAATTTGCGACTGCATTAGAGCTATTAAGGCAGCTATAACTTGTACACCCTTTGTTAGCTTGTTTAGAGCCTCGTAGATAGGAGTTAGTTAGCTGCTCTAGTGCCTTTCAAGCCTCTTCTTAAGGTAGCCTGCTTATCTACTTCTTCAGCATTGTTTAGGATCCTTCTATTTTAGGACTCTTAAGAAAAGTGAGGCAGTTCTAGAGTTAGAGACCTTACTACCTGTTCCAGTTTTGATAAGACGGCTTCTGGATTGAATAGGTATAAGCCGGATCTTCTAAAGCCTCCTTGCATGTTACTCTGAGTAATAGAGATATTAAAAGCCAAATAGAAGGAGGTAAGGAAGTCTACCTTTGTAATATGGAAGATATAATTCTTTATAAGGTCCTAGTTCTGCTTTGAGTATACCTGTTTAAGAGGACTAAAGCAACTAACATCTAGTAGTTAAAGAATAAATGAAGAATAGGATAGTATCTAGAGTAGAACAATATCTTTATCTTTATAGAAGACCCTAAACTTAGGTATAGTATAGCTTCTATAGTTGTTAAGGATAAGGAGCTATTTACTGCTTATTATCTTAGATCTTATATACTTCTTAAAATGCTAAATCTACTAGATACTTATCTTATTAGTAGTCTATCTATTTACACTAGTTGAAAAGGTCCATATTGGAGGAAGGTCTTAAGTAAACTACAACTGATTGAATTCCTTTCCTTAGAAGATAATGAAGGGTGGAATAGCAGAGCTATCTGCACAAACTCCTTAGATCAATGTAACCTATATAGTATTAGTTAGCTTAACCTACTTTAGCCTTCCTTATCTGTCTATAGTTGTTAAAACTATAGAAGTGTTGATTTGTCCTGTTTAGAAGCTAGTCTTATTAAAATTGTAGGTATCTGCTAGAAGAATACTATACTAATTAACTGTATTCTTTACTAACCTAAACTAGCCTTTAATAACTACTGGATCTTTATATAGCCTTCTTTGACATTTATATATCCCTCTAAGTCGTGTTTCTAGAGCTAGTGTCCTCTTAATAAACCTCTATAACTACTTGATCCTAACTCCTTACCCTCCTCATGCTATACTAATTGTATCTACTATATCTCTAATAAGAGAGAGAGAAGGTGAAAAGCCTTGTAAATCTAGCTTCAATATATCCTTAATAAGCCACTTTTCTTCAGTCTTACTAAGTTTCTTGTTCGTTACTGTAAAATGCTCTCTTAAGGATCTTCTATAAATTCTTCTAAGAGCGTAGATTTGGAGACATTATAGGCCTTTACAGCTGCTGATATACTGTCAAATTGTCCAGAGTTGAAAGCTGATATTGCTATTATAATGCTGCTTTCATTTTGCCTGATTTGAACGCGATTTGGTGGTGGCATAGTGTGTTGAAAGAGATGAGATGAAATTCGATAAAATTCCGTTTCACGCCCTGATCCCCCCGCATTAGACAGGATGAGACAAGTTGTCTTGCCAAGGCACCAAGTACATGCCTCAGGCATACTCACACTGTCCTGATGAACTGTCAACTCTTCAACATCTTTCTTTATCTCATTGTGAATTTCGGCACAATATGTCAAATTGCGCCACCGTTGTCTTCAATCCAGAACCACGCTCTTCAAAGCATGTATAAACGGAGGAAGACTGCTATCTTTAAACGAAGTAGACCTGGCTAGTTCAGCTCCGTACTCCAAAGCACTTAGAACAATGCCGGACAGACCTTCTGTGGACGCGCATGTCGACCCGCAAAATCAATGCAAAGATGATCCATCGGAAAACCCACGTGTTGAGACCAAAGCTGAGAGACAAAGTAAATTCATGACATTGAAGCAACTATGGCTCTCAAAGACTGGTATCGATCTGCGAACATACATGCAGATGTTCAAGGGGGCTCTCGCGCCCACCATTGCGATATCTTGCTGTAAACAACCTCCTTTCCATATTATAATTTGGAAGTGACTCTGACGATAATCTTCAAATCTGTTTAGATCAGGCCACCAGCTATGCAGACACTTACACTACGATTGGTAAAGCTTTCCTGCCCCAATATTGATATCCTGGGTCAATTCTCACTAGAATCTGATTTTGGTTCTCAGGATATCTGGTTGGCATCACGGCCGTCTTATCAGTAGTTATTCAGCCGCGGGCGAAGTTCCTACAGACCATGATCATCAATATCTTCGCTACGTGCCTGGGTACCGCCATTGCTCTTCTCGCCATGTACTGCGCTGTGAAAGCGCGAATTAATAGCGGGGGTTTCAACGGACCTGGAAAGGGAGGACCAGGTACCAGCGGTCTCGCTTCCGGTGGAGCAGCCACTGCTAGATATAACTCTTCCGCTTCAGCGGTTGCCGGAGTATGGCTATTCGTCTGGATTTACGGGATCAGCGTGGTCCGTGGGAAAAACCCGCAATTTACGATTCCTTGTATTTTGAGCGCCATTTTCGCCAACATTTCGATGGTGTATGCACCGCAATTTTCCACGATGACGCAAGCGGAAGCATTTGCATTGCATTTACTTGAGGCATTCCTGACGGGCTTTGCTATTGCAACTGGTGTTTCGTTGTTTGTTTTTCCATTTACCAGCCGGAAGATCGTGTTCAAGGAAGTGGCAGCTTACATCAACTCATTGAGAGAATTGATGGGCGCAAATCTAGCGTATCTGCGTAGCCTGGAAGAGACCGATGTCTTCTTACCCCACCGTGTCAATACAGCTGGCGATGAAGTTATTGGGAGCAAAGAGGCTGAAATATTTAAACGCAAGATGCAGGCTCTCACTGCGCTTCATGCCAAATTCAATACTGACCTTCCATTCGCAAAACGCGAGGTTTCTCTGGGCAACCTGGGACCCGACGATTTACAGTCAATCTTTAGGCAATTACGAATGGTAATGCTTCCTTTAGTCGGCTTAAGCTCAATGCAAGAAGTCTTTCAACGCATAGCGGAAGAGCGCGGATGGGATCGGTCAGTTGATTTTGCATATGTCCTCCCGGACGAGGCGCGAAACGAAAGCGATAGAATTCGCGCTGTGACTGTGCAAGAATGGCATGGCTTGATGAGAAGTTTGAGAGAACCGTTCGGGAGGGTGACTCAAACCATCGATGAAGGCTTGGAACATGTCGGGATCATCCTTCAACTCATTCCAAATCCCAGAAGAAAAAAATACCATGAAGCAGATGCCGTTGAAGCAAGTGGATCTGAGCCTCAGCCAGGCGAAAGGGGTTTCACAGCAAGCTACAGTGTTCGCTCTTTGCAGTTTCTCGAGAGCAAGAAGGATATGCTTCGTGCTTGGTATGGAATCATCCTGACCAGGCTCTCTGGTAGAATGAGGGCTAATCTATCATCAAATCTTCACAGGTGTGCCATGCACGAGATTGAATTGCCTCCCGACTTCTTCGACGATCCGTACAAAAAGGACTTTTACGCGCCATCATGGATGAATGAAGATGATCCAGATTCCTCGGATATGAGACGAGTTAGGAGGCAGCTCTTTCTGTCGCTTTATATGGAGGCAAGTTCAATCATGTCCCGTACTTTGTGTCCACCGCAGTTTCCTAATTTGACAAAAAATGGGTTTATAGTACCTTTTATTCAATATCAGTCGCCGAGTATATGATCTGATCGTCCTCGCTGAACACATACAAGATTCTGGTAAACTAAGCCGGACTCGTCTAATCGTCCCCGGCTTCAAGCGATTGCGAAAGTGGGCTGTACGTGTATTCGATTCTGGAGACGAGAGTCACGATGATCAGCGAATCGACATGGACGATGCTGTGATAGTGTACATGGGAGAAGCATATAAGAAGAAGAAGGATCCCGAGCATCTTCCGCCCGAAAATTTGTGGGAGGAGGCGGGCAATAAAGTACGGTTAATCGCTCATTTCCTCGCATCTCCAGCCTCCAGCTTCGGCTTTCGATGCTCTTGTGCAACCTTGTCCATCGCCATAGTCGCCTTTCTGCAGCATACACAGGCATTCTTTACAAGGGAGCGGGTCTTCTGGGCGCAGGTTTGTCGAACGATTTCAGACGTGACATATTAAAGTCCTGACAATGTTGCACAGATTATGATCTCCATCAGCATGAGCCCCTCGACTGGTCAGAGCGTGCGTGGATTCTTGCTGCGCATCTTTGGCACCTTCATTGCAATGTTGCTCAGCTGGGTAGCTTACTATATTGTCGATGGCCACACGGTAGGGGTACTAATATTCTACTTTTTGTTTTTGCATGTGGGCGTCTACATCTTGGTAAGTTGAATCGGCAAATCAATTCATTGGGAATAGAAATGAATCCTAATGGCCCTTCGTAGATCAAAAATCCCAGTATAACGCCTGTTGGCATGATATCTCAGATCACTTTGACACTTGTCATAGGGTATGAATTGCAAGTGCGAAAGGTCGGTATCGCCGTGGCAGAATCCAACGGACAAGCATACTATCCCATTTATGAACTGGCTCCGATTAGACTAGCAACGGTGTGTGGGGGTTTACTCTTAGCATACATATGGACCATCTTTCCGTATCCAATTACGGACTATTCTCAGCTTCGACAGAATCTTGGCCGCACGTTGTATCTGCTTGCGAACTACTATTCCATCTTACACGAGACTGTCCGCGTTCGGCTGCGAGGCGGGGAAGGCGACCTGTCGTCGAAGGAAAGTCCAGGCTATAAGCTTGAGAAGGCTCGTCGAAAAGTGTTTGCAAAGTCCAGCATACTACTGTCCAGCCTCCGTGCCCAATCGGCGTTTGTCAAGTTTGACTTGCCCATTGGCGGGAAATTTCCACGAGCACAATATCAGAGGATCATCGGCTTGATGCAAAGCGCGCTGAATTTCATGGCTCTCGTGAGCATCGCATCTGCTGATTTCTCCGAATACCACAACGCGGGAGATGCTGCCAATTGTTCCCAATGGCTCACAAACTTCCGACGTCTCATTGCAAAAGCTCATGTCACATCTGAAGAAGTGACCACACTCCTCGCCCTTCTTTCAAGCGCCGTCAAAGGTGGCTCTCCTCTGCCGCCGTATCTTCGAGTGCCGGAAGCGTACCAGCTTTCCAAAGGCTTGGATGATGTCGACCGGGACATTTTGAGCGTCCGGCATGTTGCGGAACCGGGTTATGCAGCCTTTGCAGTTATTCAGATTGGGACAAGATGTGTCATTGATGATCTGAAGAATATATTGAAGGAAGTCAAGGAATTGGTGGGCGTACTTGATTTCTCTTATCACATCGTTAGCACACGCGAGCAATCGAGGAATGCTAGTGAAGTCTTACTGACATTGGCGGACCACCCTGAGCCTTCGAGAATCAAAACGGGTAAGGAAGAATAGTCTTGATGGGCCGGGATTAAAATCAAGTAGTATATCTCTGACGAATCATCAAATCATCATCCCAGGACGCCCTAGGTTCATGGAGAATCCCCTCGTCGCACAACTTGTTTCCATACATACAGTATTCATGGCAGCCCGCTCAGAGATATGTGGGGTTAATTTTTGGTACTTCCTATAGGTGGTAGTCCAATTGCCTTTTTCCAACAAAATTCACATTATATAAATTTATTGTTCGGGTATGCACAATCATTCAAATGTCACTTGCTCAATACAACCACTAAGGAGTGTGCCGGCCAAAAAGGGAGACTTCTCCAAGCACAAAAAATAAAAAAATCTCGACGCCGGCAGGATTCGAACCTGCGCCCCCGAAGGGAATTGATATCAACAGGTTGAGGTACCTCAACTGATTCGAGTCAATCGCATTAACCACTTTGCTACAGCGCCGCTCAAACAGGACTCTCAACGACAAACACTGCAAATTTTCCTGCTTGTCGATTCATGAATTTGACAAAAAAAGTTTATAAACATAAAATAAGCTGCCGAACAATCTCCGACGGATGTGACTAGGTTGCAAATGTGCTGGCCCGAGGAATCCTTTTGCACCTCAGGATGCTTCAACGATAATCATTCGAAGTTCGTTGTACATACACCCAAGTTTTTCATGATGATCACATGTGCAGCCATTAGGTTATTCGATCTGCCAAAATGTCGTCCCAAACACAATCCCAACATGCTGCACACGGCCAGTACCCTCAAATACTGCACAATGCCGCCCTATTGGGATTAGTTGCCTGTCCGATTCTCGCTTTGCTTCCCCCACGAAAGTTCGACATCTACACGATAGGATTGATAGGCTGTACAGCCTACTCTGCAAATTTTCTCACCCTTGAAAAGACGGGGAGATCGATTCAGGAACTCATGGTCGCTCCTATAACCAATTCAAAGCGACCAACCGAGTCGAACAATGGGTTGCTGCCGACAGAGCCAAGAAGCCGAAGGGAAGAGTCGCGGATTACAAAGCTAGGGATTCAGAATCCACGATCTGAAAGCGTCGCGGCAGCTGTGACGACAGAACTGGAGAAGACGAAGAGCTCCAGAGAGGCATGGAAGACCCAAAGAGAGAAAGAGATACAGGACGATTTAGATGCCGGAAAAGGGTTTGCGGACATGATAATAGATCAAGTATGGGAGGTTTGGAACTGGGGAAAGAAGAAAGACGACGAGAGTGATGAAAAATGAGTAGCAGATCCATATTAATGGAAAGATTGTCAATGGACGACACCACAGCTTTGACACAGACAAGTATCGGCGATAATGGCAACTGAGAAATGTCTGCCATTACTACGATTACGAGGTACTGGTGCCGCTCGAATGATCACGATAACTGTACTCTTCGCTTAAATGCCCCGAGTAACAATTGCATGTTATCTACCTACATGGGAAATCCTCCAGACAATCCAGCTTCGAGATCTGTGTCAAAAAATTCTTCCCTCGCGCTCTCGCCCCGCTCAGCATGCTCTTCCTTGACTAGTTCAAGCTCAAACTCACCGTTGCAGGCTAGAAGATCCGTAGTCGTTCGTATGTCTACCTTCTGAAAAACATGCGAACCTTTTACAACGCTTTGAACAGCCTCAGTTATTATTGCTTTCAACTCTTCAACCGACAATGGCACCGTCACGAATCTCGTCTTCGAAATATCATAAAGAGAGATGGGTGGCAGAGGTCCCGGTATGTGCCCGAGCGTGGGATCAATCATCTGTCCTGTCGCAAGCAACAATGTTCTTCCTGTTGGCGTGCAGACTCTGGAACCGACGAATTGCTGGTGCTTCAACAAACTGTGATGCGAGACAAAAGATTTTGCCGGATGCTGCATGTGTATCCCATCGTGCGAGAATTGGTATTGATGCGGCTTAGAGTGCGAGATACCTGCTGGCGTGCTTTTTGGGGGCCGGGGTCTGACAGTCTGAGTTCGGGCGTCCCTCAAGAGATATCGAGCTTGTTGCTCCTGACTCCCCGTTGCTTGAATACGTTTGGGTTTGCTCTAAGGATGTGAACTGGTGTTGCGCTTGCTTCTCGGCCGGCATTTAGGCGACTTGGGCCGCGGATCGCCCAGATAGTGTCCGTCACGATGAAATGTGACTTCTGGTTCTCTCTGTACATAGCACTGATCCTGGTTAAAGTCATTCAGGGGCTGGAAATCAGAGCGCAAATTGGTTTGATCACGGTAGCCGACTTCGCTGATATGTTGCTGGGCGTAAGCGAAGTCGATGGATTGGTAGTACCCTCTTGAAGTGCCAGGAAGTCCCGATGAATTGAATTCATGAAGAGGGCTGGAGAGCTGCTGGCTCAGAGTCTCATCCATGCCCTGGGGTTTAAATGGATGACTGAAGCTTTCTCTTCTTGCTAGTAATGCGGTCTTGCTCATAACTGGTGAGCTGACACTGGTAAGGGCTTCATTCCCTTTGTCCCCGGGATTCGCATTGGAGTCAGCGATGGCGTCTAAACCGGTCCTGTGGTATTGTGCATTCCAGCCTTCGGTCAGCATATGTTTTGCGTACGGCGATCTTGTAACCTCGCAGGCCATCATCTGAGGGAAATATCAAGCAGACATGAACGAGTCCTGCGGTGTCAGTGTGTCGTGTTGCAGGGTTTAAAAGGTGCGAGCACGTGTTCGTGCGACGCGTTCGCAGAAATAATATTGGCGTTGCAGGTGTTCGCAGCATCGCTCGCATGAAGCCGTGGCCGCCGTTTCTTTGTACCCGCTCGATGGTTGCCGAAGAGAGACAGGAGCTGCGAGCAACCCATATCGGGATGCGGTTTGGGATGTGCCAGGCGGCTTTGACAAGACAAACATGCGCGCATCCGCAGGCTGGAAATAACCATTAGCAGAGGAGTTAATGTTGAGCGCTAGCGGATCGCCTGGAAGGCTACCACGAGCGTTACATGACGTGCGTCTATTGAACAGATAAGACATACAGGAGTTCGCGCAAGATGTGCTTCGACGCGATAACGCGAACACATGCTCCCAGTGAGATCGCCCGGGTGCGTGCCTGGGGTTTCGCTACTGCAGCTATCCGTATCTGACAAATTGCTGATCCAGAGTAATTTGGATGGCAGATACGCAGTATAATGCATCGCGCGTTACGAGACGGCACTTCAAACGTCCATGAAACCCTCAAGCTGCGGTGGACCGATGGGGCGCTTCTTTCACTGCTTGCGAGTTTCGGGACGGAAAGTGGCATCATCGAGATCGAGGATCGTGGGGCTGTCGATTGTCACCAGAGCAAAGAAAAGGGATGAAAGTTCCATGTGATAGGTTAGAGAATCCTGGTATTATACAAGTACCGTGAGAACAGCTTGGCGAATAATCTGATATGAGAAACGCCCCCGTCACCACCTTGGGTGCAAATGCCATCCCGAAAACCAATCGCACACATGAATATGGTGGCATTGGGTGAGGAAGAAGTATATGCCATGTTCATCATTTCGTGGGATGTGTCGATATGTGTGATTGTATGCGAGGGTCGCGCTCTGTGATACGCTCTTCACCTCCAATGCATGACCTGTCGTCATTCCCCAACTCCCATGCTTAATGAGTCAGTGCTCTTTTAGAATGTAACGCCTTTCCTCTTCAAATAACCGCCCAGTAATCCATCCAGATCTCCCATCATCTTCTGTATGCCCTTGCGTTCCTCCGCAAATAACCCGACCATCATCGGATGATCATCCGGCACGGGAAGGAGACCCGTTTTGTCATGGATCATGAGCAACATGTCTTTGACCTCGGAGCCGTCATCATACCAAGCGCGGAGATTGCTATCCGACCACGTCTGCTGCGGCGTCGCGGGTGAAAGCGGGGAGGATGAAGAATTACTGTCAGTTGAAAGGCCTCTCTGTGGGGTTGGCATTATATTCGCCCTGATAACAGTCTCCGCCGATGCTGGTGGCAAAGCCGGCCGCGACGCAGTTGGTGTGGAATCACTACATTTTAGCGGCTCAACCTTCTCTCCCTCTTCCCCAGGTTCAGTAGGATGCTCGATGACGCTAGGGGAGCTGGTCAAGCTCTCCGGCTCTTCCTCATCACCTTCATCTTCATCGATGCCCGGCATTGGAATGTGAACTAGCTCCGTGCCGTGCATGAAGGTAGTACTTTGTGTGATCTCCACTGGGCTGTCATCTAAGCTCTCCTCCTGCGAACCTCGAGAACGTACTTCCCGTTCTTTGAACGGATTATGATCATCTTCGTTCGGAGGTGAGTCGAAATCGTCCAGTTCAACCCGCTGCTTAGACCGCGTAGCCTTCTTTGGCTTGGAATCCTTTTCACTGCTGGTTGATAGAATGCTCTTGATAGGGGCCGATGCGTTTTCTTTGTCATTTGCAGACTGTACACCCGGTATATCCAGATGTGGCCGTTGTGCAGGTTCTGATATGTTGGATTCCCATCCCAATCCCGTTTCGTGCGCCGATTTTTCGCCTGGTAGCTCGGCCACGAATGCCACGCTCTCTTCTCTGTCTGGCTCGTGCGTGGATGCAGATGTTGGTGATGGTTCTTGCTGCTTTTGAAGCTTGCTGCGGCCGGGAGCTTGCTTGGATTGTCCTGTAAGTCGGGCATCGAGCGGACTGCCAACGGTTTCTACAGGTGAACTGCCACCGCTTGCCAGCGGGCTGGCCCTGGATGAGTCTCTTGAATCTCTGTGTATCTCTGCCGAAACCTTCTCTATGTCGCTTTCCAACACGACATCTTCCTTCACTTTCTTATCTTTCTTCTTGCTCTTGAACAGCCCGCTGAGCATACCCCCCTTCTGCTTCTCCTTTTTCTTGTCTTTGCCGTCTTTCTTACCGAATTGTTGGTCGGGCGGTGAGCTGCTCTTGACAAGCGTCTCAAAACTGCCAGCCCGCATGCTCTCGCTGGACGCCGACTTGACGGAGCTGTCGTCTCTCAATAAGCCCGGAGTCAGCGTAATTTTACGTGTTTCCATTGTATCATCTTTGAGAAACGAATCGGTGTTCCGGGGAGTACCCTTTCGTGACTTGAGAGGCGCAGCTTCCGTCCTGTCGACCAACTTTGGGCTCACTTGAGGCTCATCAATCGATGCTCTCTGCGTAGCCGCTTGCTCCCTATCGAATGAAGCACGCTTTGCAGACGTACTTGTCTTGACAGGCTCTGCAACCTCAAGGGGCTTATCAGGCTCAGTTGTAGCCGCCGCCGCCGTCGCCGCCGCCGTCTTCGCCGCCTCCACCTCCGCGTGGCCGTTCTGCAGCGAGTCTTCAGTCTGAGTAGGCCTTAAAGGCTCGGGCATCGCGTTTTCATCCTCATCACTTGTGTAGTCGTAGTCAGAAGCTTCAACATATGTAGGAGCAGCAAATTGGACGGTCTTGGTGTTTCGTCGGCGCATTGCCTTCTTGATTGGATTCCGCGATTTTTCTGAATTGTCGCTAAGCATCGTGGCGGAAAGCTGCATCGCGGTCAGTCTGTTAATGCCAATCAGTTACGCGTGAAAACGTACGTCAATGTTGCGGTGTTTATTGAGGCGGGCCAGTCGCTCGGTTGGGGGTTTCGATGTGCTCGGCGGGTAGATAGCCTGCGTCCATCATCAGTTCGCTGTCACGAGGTCCCCCCAGAACCGTGGTGAACCCACCTATGCTGCTATCTTTCACCACCCTCACGAGCCACCAATAGCTATTGCTGTCGTCAAGCAAAACCATGGTATCACCCTTAGTGGCATTTGCCTGGCCCTCGACGGTGGCAACGAAAGTATGCAATGCGTAAACGAATTCGAAATCGATATCTTCTGCGTCGCGTAAGCATTCGCCACCCCAGCCGATACCAATGAAGCGTGGGTCAAGATCAAGGAAAATGTCATCCGCATCATCATTTTCTGCCTTGTCCCGTTCGAGAGAGTCTCCATCAGAGTCCGAGGTGCTTTCCCACGAGTCATTGGATGAGCCAGGAGATGGCGGGATGTCCAGAAGAGGGTCATCCACCGGAAGTAATATGTCGTCCAGATCCACGCTAGCAATACTCGTCAGACTTGGTGAGGACTCGAGGGGAGATCCTTCCAGGTCTGCTGAGCTGCGCGAGAAGAAGTGCCTGCGAAAGGGGCTCTCAATGGGTCTCATGTCGGTCTGGCCGACATCTGACCCGTCTAAGCCAAGGTTGTTGTTTGTAGATGAGCCATCACCCGGGCACCATCGCTGAGTTTCCTCGTCGCTGACTTCTGGTACATCTGCGTCGTTTGCGGCGTCCAAGTGGATATTCGTCAGGCTGCCATACCTACCGACCTGATGATGCGCTGACAAAGGAGAAAAAATGCCCTCGTTACCGCGATTTTCTGGAAAAGGTGACAACTGGGGCTGCTCATCAAACGGCGAAGGGGACTCCTAGTCCATCGCGTTCGACAGCGGAGAGGCCTCCTTCTGCGGCCAAACGCAGCGTAAAGGGAGATGCTGCGGCGTCTGGACAAACGGCGAGGAGTCGAGGGACGATGTGGCAGAGCTGTTGAAGCCTGCCCGCGTTGGTGTGATTGTTTGGGTTGGCGACAGACTGCTAGATCGTGCCGGCCAGACCATCAATCGTACCGTGCATGGTGCGGAGGAGGGAGGCGAAGAGTGCAAGGTATACCCACCATCGTCAATGCTCGGCGAGCTTGATATCCTGTCCATCATGTCATCCTCCGTCTCTGCCTCTCCCTCCCCATGTTCAGCCCCTTCCTCGCCAGCCCCGTTGGACCGGTTGGGTTGCTCGCCATTGGCTTGGGCTTCCTCGATCGCTCCCGGCTCTTCGGTCAAACTGTCTGCAATATTCCACGCATCCGACAGCGCCTGTTCCTCTGAGTGTCTCTCCTCGATGACGTGGTGCAACTGCGACGCCTGATGCGGCGCGACCCCGTTCTGGTCGACGTGTTTCTGGCGCTCAGCTGCAGTCGGTTTGTCTTGATCTTGCAAATCGAGCGTGTCTACCCAGGTACATGAGCACAAATTCTCCCCAAGTATACCGTGTTGACCTTACCGGCACGAACAAGACCTGGTCTCGCCATTTTCGCTCTTGCCGCCCACTTATCGCCAGTCCGACCTGTGTCACGCCCCTGACGGTGAAGTCCCTGGTCGCGTGATTGCACTCGCGACTTGCCTCATCGAACAAAGCAACCGACCAAACACCACCTGTATCGTGAAAGAAATGCCCGGATGAGAAGATTCTGAGAGAACGTCGGGCACGCTGCCAGAGCGCGCAATCGATTGAGGCTGGCTGAGGGAACGTATGGTGGCTGTGCGAGTCGCTTCGTGCTATCTCTTCCGTATACCCCCCAAAAAACGAATCCTGGATGCTCAGTATCGAGACTGGCCCGTCAATCGTGGTGTTCGTCGTCCCAAAGGATATGGCGGAAGCAGTACGATGCGACAATGAATGTCTCGTCACATCCGGGACGGCAGCATCCCAGAAAATGCACGGCCGGGATATGATCCCCCCCCTGCTCTGCAAGATAAAGTTGGAGTTTAGCGCAAGTTTCGACGGGCAGCCGCGCGGGTTTCAGGATCCCGCACCTCCTCTCTGCGTGCAGGGTTCGGCGAAATAATTCAGACATTCAGACAAGGCTGCCGTCGGCAAGCAAGCATTCAGCATCACATCAATTCGCGACCCGATGCATTCGCCAAAATGAGTGGTGCATCAGCTCTGTCGTCGATATGCTGGAGTTCATGGACTACGTCCTCGCAGCGTTCCACGCCCAGACGCAGTGGAACACCGACCAATCGTACTCCTCCTTGACGACGACGGCACACAACCTTCTCGACTTCAACATCCCCACTGGCCTCAAGCTGCATGCGTCGTCGCTCTCGTCGGCCAATTTTGCCACGAGCTACACGTTGGGGAGCAAAGGGGTGGTCGATGGCTCGCTGTCCTTTTTGTACTCGAGCCTCGAGCTTGGGATAGAGACGAGGAGTGCGTTGGTTCGTCTGGAGCAGCTGGTGAGAGGATACAGGCATTTGGCTGAATTGCGGGCGCCAGATGGGGCAAGGGCGGACGCGACGGGCAAGGCCGGCGACAACAAGGATGCCCTTCTATACGGCCGGTTTTATTTGCCCTCCAGTACCCTGGAGGCGCTCTACCTGCGCCGAACAGCACCGCATCGGCTGCTGAGGCTGGCGGCAGTCTCCAACAACGAGCTGCCAAATGGCGGGACTCTATTGGCAGTGCTGCAGAATGACCAAGGTAAATACAGCACAGAATATCTCTACTCCACGGACTCCTCTCTACTCGGGGTGAGGGGTCTGTACAACTTCGGGTACGATCCGCGCTTTTCCGAAGGGCCTCGGCCTTCTTCACAGACACCTGCGCATCCGTGGGATCACCAAAATGGTCGGCTTAGTGCGGGAGCAGAGGCGTACTTCAGTCCCGTGAACAAGAGTGGCGGGGTGAGCTGCGGATTGCGTTTCAGCACCTTGCCCATACACACCGGCTTCCCCTATACCATGACGCTGACCCTCAACCCTCTCATGGGCAATTTGAGCTCCACATACTCGGTCAAAGCTGGCTCGAACCTGGCACTCAGCTCAAGATTTGATTTCAACGTCTACAGCTACGAGAGCGATGTCGTAGTCGGCATTGAACTGTGGCAGCGGAAGCAGACTGCCTCAGACAGTGCGTGGGCCAGAGCATTACTTCGGCCAGGATGGAAAAGGGCAGAAGTAGAAGCAAACGGTGTGCTGAAGGCACGGATAGACAACAATGGCAGGATCGGAGTGCTGTGGGAGTGCAGAGTCAAAGATCTGTTGGTCAGTCTTGGCGCTGCCCTGGATTTGAAGCAGAGGGACAGGGTAGTCAGCAACGCGGGTCTCGAAGTGAGTTACTCTAGCTGAAGCCATGTAGAAATGATACCCATCTTAGCTGAGGGAGGAGAGTAACGTTCTCTCAGCTCCACATGTCACCCAATTCGGCTTCGTGACAGGATAGATTGCGTTCGTGCACCCTATATTGAAATCAAGACCCTGTTGAGATCAGCGCCGTGATAGATCCAGATTCTCCGGTGATTGTGTCCAAAAGGTAGGCTACGGAAGGATTGAGATATGTATGTATATTATCGAAGACCTATCAGATGCACATTGTGCATAGCAATTGAATGCATCGCATGACGCAGAGAGACTGATACGCTGAGAATGGTGCGAAAGCGTCACCCAGACTTGTATCTTGGTGTTTCATACCGTCTCCATTCGGGTTCTGTTGATCTTTGGCATTGATTTAGGACGGAGGTGGAACGATGGATTATATTGTTCAGCAAGTGTTTCGAGGCACAGGCAGCCGGCAGCAAAAAGCAGAGCTGTCAATGTTTATCCGAAGGCTGGGAGAACGTGATGTCGCGCTAATCGAGCTTTAGCGCGTTTATGTAGCTTCGCGTCTTTCGCTCTTTAACTCGCGACCGGACCTCCATCACATTCCGTCTGCAACAACTGCTCTCCCATCTACTGTCTCCATTGTCTGCCATCTGTCCATACACACATCCATCTTATGCACGGTCAATCCACAATGAGCATTCAGACCACGCCTTCCAAGAAGGTGAGCCAATGACGTCGTCGCGGCCGCATCATAGAATCTTTTACTGATCCCGTCCACACTAGGCTGCCTCTGCCCTCGAGTGTTTGAACATGGAGTCGCCGGTGAAGAAGCTGCAAGTACAGTCCGAGTCGAATAAGGAGAACATCGACGCGCGGTACGAGTCCGACGAGTTGGCTGTTCCAATCAAAGGCATTCCAGATCTGCCGGACGTGCAGGAGAAGAAAGAAGAAGCGTCGGTCGCGCCAAGCATCAAGGAGGATGAGGCGGAAGAACCTATACTTCAGGAGAATCCGCACAGATTCGTGTTATTCCCCATTAAGTATCATGAGGTGCGTAGCGTGTTACCATGTTGATCCAGCGCGAGACGCGAAAGTCGATCGCGTAAAGTGCTTGCATAGCATCACAGCCCACAACAAGTGGACCTTTGACGATGTGCTGACGTCTGGATTCAGATATGGCAAATGTACAAGAAGGCGGAAGCCTCCTTCTGGACGGCCGAGGAGATCGATCTTTCAAAAGATTTGCATGACTGGAACAAGCGCCTGAATGATGACGAGCGTTTCTTCATCTCTCATGTCCTCGCCTTTTTTGCGGCATCAGACGGGATTGTCAACGAGAACCTCGTCGAGCGATTCTCAGCCGAGGTGCAAATACCCGAAGCACGCTGCTTCTACGGCTTCCAGATCATGATGGAGAATATCCACTCTGAGACTTACTCTCTGCTCATCGACACCTACATCAGCGAACCGAAACAACGCACGTATCTATTCAACGCCATCGACAACATCCCATGCATCGGTAAGAAGGCGGATTGGGCGCTGCGATGGATTAGCGATAAGAATTCGACGTTCGGCTGTCGTCTCGTTGCTTTCGCCGCTGTAGAGGGCATTTTCTTCTCTAGCTCCTTCGCATCCATTTTCTGGCTCAAAAAGCGTGGTCTCATGCCCGGTCTGACCTTTTCCAACGAGCTTATTTCCCGTGATGAGGGCATGCACACAGACTTCGCCTGTCTGCTCTTTTCCCACCTTCGCAACAAGCCCGATCGGGAGCTGGTGAGGAGCATCATCACTGAAGCCGTCACCATTGAAAAGGAGTTCGTGACAGACTCATTGCCTGTCGCACTACTAGGCATGAACTCCAACCTCATGTGCCAATACATCGAGTTTGTGGCCGATCGCCTACTGCTCGCGCTCGGCAACAGCAGGTATTACAACGCCACCAACCCATTTGACTTCATGGAGAACATCTCGTTGGCGGGCAAGACCAATTTCTTTGAGAAGAGAGTCGGTGATTATCAGAAGGCTGGCGTGATCGAGAAAAGCAAACAGATACAAGCAAAGAAAGAGGGTGGCCAAGAAGGCGCGACTGCGGCCGCTCCTGTCATGAATGGGGACTTTTCCTTTGACGAGGATTTTTAGATGACACGGTTCTTATTATGCTATGGGATGATATTTGGAAATAGGGCGGATGGTTTTGTTTTTTCACGGAGCATAGAACTTTGGACCCTCGGGGATACGGGCTTGTTTTATTATCGCATCTCTCATCCAACCATAGTGAAGATGTTAAACGCCGCAGTTTAGTATTGCGGGGCGAGCAGCTGATATGAAATGTTAACTCTACGTTGATTAAACGTCGTTGTTACCCTTGAACTCTCCGTGAATGATGAAGACAAAACACCGTATCATAGCCCAGCAAGCGAAAGGGTGGTTGCTCGAATAGCTTTGGTTCTTACAAGAGAATTCAAATGGGAACTAGACAGTATATTGGCAATTTCTATTCAAGCGACAATGGAGCTGAATGATTTAAAAAAAAAAAAAAAAAAAAAAAAGAACGTAGTAGGTACAAAGTATACCTGTCAGATGAGGTTAAATGAGCAAATCTTGGATAAAACTCTGAGATATGTATCTGTCGTCGGTGCTCATCATTGCGAAGAGTAGCCATTCTACTACCTCTTGCCGATGCTGTGGACAAGCGTGGAGTAAAAGCAATCCCAAAATAATGCAGATGCACTCGAGTTCTTTTCTCTGCCCCCCTTCCCCCAACCCTGATCGGATAACTATAAAGAATTGAGAACCAGCCATGAGACCTTTCTCACGAGTCCGACCTTTTGAGAACCGCTCAATAAAACGGAATATGCAGTTGAGGTGTGTTGTTTTTTAGCCATTTTATGTCCTACAATGTGTCCTCTCTGCTTGTCTGCGTTAAACCCGTCGCTTTAAAGGTTTTCAATGATCAATGCATTGGTGTTGAACTCGCGCACAGTCGGCACGTTTTTATTCGGAAGAAAAAGTTTCTCGCGTGCGAGGGCGTTCCTACACGACCGATAATACCTGGATTCAGAAGCCAGGTACCAGAAACCCGGTTTAAGAATAAGAGGGTATTATAATGCGCTGGTAAATAGCCATCCACGCACGTGACTTTCGGGATCCTTGCTAATATACTCATATTCGAAAATCAAGACAATCGGTACATCAATCTGAACCAAACTCCTTCGGGAAGGATCCGAGACCATGCACTGTATCATTTGTACTTGCTTGTCACGGAGTTGAATGTCCGATCAACTTTCGCTGGCATATGCTTCATTCTCATTGTGATAGGGGCTCATGATTGATCATTTTCAGTCCTTGTTCCTAAACGAACGTGAACAACTGTCGAGTGAAGCATCGCAGCTGAAAGGTGATGACCCTTTCAATGTTTTTGTTTGATGTCACCTTGATTAATCTTTGATAATTTCTTCAGGTGGTCAGAAGAATTTACTTTTCATCTTCTTATGTCCATGGTGCTGGCCTTTTAAAGGTCCCAAAATATTAATCAGAGGGTCAAGACGCATCTACCCAGATGCATTGGTGGTGGTGCATTTGCAAAGGCTGGTGGTTCCCATCCCAGATTGGGACCTGATAGATTTGAGCAACGAGTGACTACTGAGTTCTTATTGCATTTCGGAGATCTAGAACACTCAATGGTTTGACAGTACACCATTCACATATAGTATTTCCATCTTTCGACTAAGCAATTCAATGCTGTTCTATAATGTTGATGCTCCAAGAATCTTGTTGCCTGCCTACCGAGGTTGAAAAGAAGGGCTGAGATGGGGACGAGCTCCTCTCGGCCGGAATAAACTATGGCAAGGTCGGCGACAACTTCTTTTTTCCGATCAACTCCTCCATCTCCTCACCTTTCAATTCAACAACAGAAGCAACCTGGAACAACCATCAAAAATGCCGTTTCCTCTGCTCGGCTCACAACCAATGTTAGGTCCAGTTGTTGGCCTGGCCTCCTGGACCTTCGTTATGGAAGCATGGATGTACGCATATCGTATCCCCGATATGTCTAAATACAACGTCGATGTAAAGCCGGGAATGAGTAAGGAGGACATGAACTCGAAAATCCCACGTCACCGCCAATATCCCGCCGACAATTACAATCATCTCATGGAGCAGCCTACTCAATTCTACGCTATCGCATTGGCACTCAATGCCCTCGGTGCCCAGGACAAGACGACAGTGTCGCTGGCCTGGACATACGTCGGGCTTCGAATCATCCATTCCCTTGTGCATGCGACGAGCAATGTAATCATGACTCGGTATATTTATCTAGTGTTAAGTGGTTCTGCGAGGCAATGCTGATGTTTCTG
The DNA here is from genome assembly GCA_003545705.1 of Acidomyces sp. 'richmondensis'. NCBI lineage: Eukaryota > Fungi > Ascomycota > Dothideomycetes > Mycosphaerellales > Teratosphaeriaceae > Acidomyces > Acidomyces sp. 'richmondensis'. Next base: position 875,123 of record QVLQ01000010.1, on the reverse strand, counting down.
CTCCCTCCAGATTCCAACTATTTGCTTTAAGCTCCTTGGTGTTGGCCGGATTGACTGGAAAGGCTGCTATGATGCTCATGTGATTTGAGGTGTGTATTGGCTGCAACATCTGATAGGTGATGCTAATGCAACACACGTCGGGGGAACAGCTCGTGTGCAGATGATATGATTGCGAAATGCTTTTTGTTGCTGCATCGAATTACAATATCTTCCACGGTAAAACCACAGCTGGTTTTTTGCACATCTCGCAAAATTCTGCACTTCTAGCGAAAATTCCTAGTGAAAGCCATGACATGCTATAAATGTCAAGCACGTTCTCGAGAGGGGGGCATCAAAGGCCGACATGTAATAGGAAACATCTCAGTAGCTCTTATTCAACGTCACAGTGTTTTCCCCCGTAACCTGAAACAGGGTTTTGACGCCTCCAAGTTTGTCTTAGCGATCTTCCGTCATTCTAAAAGGCACAACGCTATTTTCCTTGAGAAAGGTATTACTTTCAAAGGTTTCTTCAAAGGCAGCTCTTGCCTTCCATTGCTACCAATCTCAACTGAATGTTGGCAAATAGCAATGGTATTATTTTCAAGAGCGAATACATTTCCGATAGATCTTACTTACTTTTTGTTTCACGACTCTCTCGATTCCGATAGTGGCTTCACTCACCTCCAGGAGCATGATCGGGAGCAATACTGCTGCTACTTCTGAAGAGAGAGCGACCTCCATAAAAAGATCGATGAATTTTAATGAAGCTTTTCGTGGTACAGCCGCCGCACGATGTACGACATAATTACAAGACAGATCATGCTCTTGCACCAGCGAGGAAAACAACCATCCTGAGCCAGACTGAGCCAAGCTTTATCATAGATAAATCCTGCTGGAAGAACGCGGAATGCAACATCCTATTCATTAATTGATCAACTCGCAAAAATCCAGGTTCCGATCCTAGAGCAAGAAAAGCCCTGGACATTGAGACCCGTTGGCTGTTTCTGGCGTGGATAGTGTGCTAGCTGTCAGTTTAAATGGAGGAAGAAGGACATAAAGACGATAGCTAAGGAGAGGAAGGTTTCAATTCCTGGTTCGGCATTCAGATTCTACTTCCAAACTATGACGGCCTTCTTGATTTTGCCTGAGTATGCGTCCATGGCCTCATCGAGTCCAACCAGGTGAAGATCCTTCTCCTCTGGCGCCTTTAGCTTCCCGGACTCGAATCCAGGGACAAGCTCGGCTAAGAGCCGTGCCATATTGGCTTGATCTTGACCAGCTGAATTGCAGCCAACTATAGATATTTGTCGACGGTACAGACTGAGAACATCCACTGAAAGTTCCCTGTTGCCTTGACGTGGGGCAGTGATGGTTCCAAGCCTCCCATTAATGGCTAGGACATTGAATGCGGCAAGAGTGAGACGCAGATCACCGACCGTGTCAATCGCAATGTCCGGGCCTTTCCCATTCGTCAATTCCTTGGCTGTCTTCAACTCCGGATCCTGTTCTGAGTTAATATGAGTATTGCGTCTGCTTACTCCCAGGACCTGGCACCCTCTGGATTCTGCGAGTTGTGCCACGGTTGAGCCGACTGAGCCGGTTGCTCCAAGTATCATAACCGTCTGCCCTGGCTCAGCTTGTGTTCGATCCAAGAGGAGGCATGCAGTCGTCCATATCGTCCCGAGGGAGGCGGCCTGGGCGAAGCTCAAATTTTTTGGCATCGGTGCAACACCGGTTTCCGGCACAATCGCGTATTCAGCTGCTGCACCATCCATGGTAAAGCTGAAGGTAGCGCCTGAGGTTCCGAAGACATTTCGGTCTTTCCACGCTGCTGGTCCTTCGACTACAGTACCTGCAAAATCTCTCCCTGGTGTACGAGGGAAGGTCGTCGAAGAGAAGCTGCCTTTCGAATTAAGGATATCGGACGGTTGAACAGAATTAGCCCACACCTTGATAAGAAGCTCTCCTTTCTTTGGCGATGGCTTGGCAATGTCCTGGATGCCCAGTCGAGGAGGTGAATTCCCTTCCTTGGTCATTCGCAGTGCCTTCATGGTAGCCATGGCTTTGGATTAGGCCGGTTCTTCTCCGTATACGGAGATAAGCTAAATATTCAATGAAATTGTGAAGCCCACTTCGACCACAGTGAGTTACCTCTCCCGTAAAGTGAAAGAAAAAAGGCCCCTGAATCACACATGAATCGCATTTACATAGAAATAAATGCTCATTCAATATCATGAATGCGACTGGATTGCCCCTCTTTTCGAGAAGCTAGCCCTGTTGCTGCAATCCGGAACTCGGCTTCATGCATCCTACCGAAGACTCTGAGAGACATTAACTGTATGAACTCCAAAATCCCGATGGGGATATCATGGAAGGAGTCTAATGTTAGAGGAACTAGAAACTATGGCTATCAATGTGATCAGACAATATCGAGCTTCAGTGATCGGTATCAACAATTCTGACCCTTGCACCGTCATATGCCAATGGTCAAAGTATTTTCGGCCCTTCAACACTTATAACAGTCTCATGATTGTGTAAGCCCGTATCGTTCATGAATTAGAATGCTTTGAAGAGCTGTATGAAGAATTTAATAGGGGTAGTAATTCTTTTTGCGTAGTGATCAAGTAAGTTGGACAAAGGTGGCCAGTCTTCACCTATTCTGTCATATCTGGATGGCAACTGACACGAATTCAATACCGTTGTCGATTCCTATTCAAAATGCCATCTTCCTTCAAGCCACAGACCCTTGGACTGAAGAATTTTTTACCATAATAGATTCAAATACTATGGCCGTGATAATTGTTTAGGGGCAAAGCTTATAGATGATTAGGAGGTATCCAAACGAACCTGCCGCCATTGCAATGCATCAACCGGAAAAATACCTTGCTGAGATCATCGGAGAACAGGTGGACTTGCACTAGGATAGATCTGATACTTTTAAGCACTTGATTCGGACGTACACCGAACTCAAAAAAGAGCACTCAGAGTCGGGGTAGGACTTACGCCACTTGGTATTCAGTCGAGATCCACAATTGTGACACCGATGCTCGATGGCATTTAGTTTCCTATTATTCTGTGGAATGCAATAATATTAATACTGAAACCTTGCCACTTTGAACTTTGGCGCTTCGAAGCAAGATCGACAGAGCTGAAAAACTTCATGCATACCCTGAAGCCTGGTGTGGTGGTCGTAACGGATAATCATGGCGCCAATTTTCGTTGATCGAGCCTTTCAGTTACCCATGTGAAACAGCATCTACGAATCGTGCTATGAAGCTATGTGGAGAACAGATGGAGAACTATTCTCAAGGTTGAAAAAAAAAGATGAATCATCAAAACGACAAAGAGTTCTTACCGAGAAAAGCACATAACAGAGAACATCTGAATCATCTCTCCTATTTTCATACAATCATCCAACTTTCGCGTAATCTCGCAAATCTTGGCCATTCGTGCGTGGAAAATTGGGTTGCTCAAGAGTCGGAATTTGAACACTGCAGATTTATTATGTCGGAGGCGATATCGTCACCCAGTATCGTCTAATCAAGGCGTCTTCTCTATTACCGAAAGCAATAGTGTAGAATTCTCATGGAATGACAGGATATAGCGGGTTATTCGTACGGCCATATCTCAACACCATCTTGGATCAGGTTCCGTATTTACATATGCATAAGTCTAAGAATACCTTCGACAATCTCGTAAGTATCCTCGCCTAATATTCACAAACTGGCTTAAATACTACAGTTCTGTTGCCCAGGCGGGCTATCCCATACCCGATTAACCCCTTCATATCTGGAATCGGGAGAGCAAAATAGTCACGAGACAGAATGAGGCTGGCGAGGTACATTATTGCTATGAACAAATCATCGACAAGTATTTCGATGGAGAGACTTCACATTCAGTCTATACATATCAATTTTGAGTGTGGTTCAATTTAGGTAGATTCTCATTTTTCTCAAAGAGTTTTGCTCAATCTTGTAGAGACTGACTACTGTATTTAGCAAGGGGATCTCGGTTTAATCGATTTCAATGGGATATTCTACACTCTCGGGCGAAATAAAGGCACCATCAAAAGCGCAGGCGTGCCTATCCACTTGCTTCACTAGAAAATTCTATCGAATCTTCAATTGCTGGATCTCAAACGCCAGTTATTGGTCTTCCTTTGGACAGACTAAGTCAACCCGCTTTCGCCATTTGCATAGACTTCTGATAAGACCAAAAATAAGATTAAGTAATCCATCTTGGATTTATTCGGCAGAGTCCATGCTTTGGCCGGTGCGATGGCCTTGAAACAACTGAGACTGGATAAGTTTCTACTGAATGCCACAAATAAAGTGATGAAAATTGAGTTTTTAGAAATGTACAAATATATCTTAAGCAATAGAGTGATCATCGCCCGGGTGCATTCGGTCCTCTGTATTGAGACACCTGATCCACCGACCAGCGCCTGCGCTAAAGTTAATCATGACTGACCTTTAGAAGCCATCCGCATGTTCCTATATCATCAGAAGTGTCAAGAGAGCATCTTCTCCCAGTCCGGCGTCACAACAAATTTCCCCTTAACTTGTCCCATGCTCATCGCTGTGCCACCTAGATTCTTGTGTTCGTCAACTGTTTCATTTCCATTGCCACTGGCATCAGGCTTTCGTTCTGGTAGATCTATCACAAGGATATCCTGAAGAAAGCTTGCTTCAGTACCCATACCAACTGAAAAGCTCATTCCACCCCAGTCCAATGTGCACTTTCCAGATTTGTGCACTCTCAACTTTCCTAGAGCACCAGATGGCAGCTTGAGATGGCTGGCCGTTTTGACCTGGTCGGTCGCACTATCTGGCTCGTTTTTGTCAAGTTCCATCACATCCAAATCCGTCCCAGCGTTAGTTGACGCTGATATCGCAGCGTCAGGATCCGGTTTGACCTTGATAGGATGAAGATCTGGTAATACGGGCGGGAACTGAAAAAGATATACTTTGTCTTCTTTCTTGTCGCGAACTTGTTCGTTATTACCATTCTCTGCGCCAGATACTACGGCATCACCGTCACTGTCGGTGCGTGATTTAGATAGGGCTATGCTGCCCAGCTCAGAATGCAAGATCCGGAGGTCAACTTGGTGACGGGCATCTTCATCAAATTCCTCTTGAGTTTGAAAAGCCGGCCTCTCCATCGTATTGCTAGAGAGTGTACGTGGCTTGATCCTCTCTTTCGTCTTTCGCCTGCTCTCTGGAGATGAAGGCGCTTCTTGCGGAATCATAGGCGCAGAGTTTATTGGTGCAAGCTCATCAACGACCATCTCGTCCTCAACTGGCTCACTCTTGATAATCGGATCTTGTTCATCGCTGCTAGAATACGTACCATGATATCGCTCGGTCTCACCTGTGATCTCAACTTCCTTCACCTTCTGCTTGCCTTTACGCTTCTCCGACACCGCGCCATTTGCGGAATTTTCCAATTCATTGCTTGCAGTGCCCTGCTCTGCTGAAGCAACATCGGTCTTGACGCCAAGATGACGGTCTTTATGCGCCTCTCGCTGCAAACGAACTGGTTGAAAGGCGCTTAGTAGATCTATACGGTCTTCCTCGTCGGCATCGCCTGTGAGATCAACAACTTTCATGTCATCTATATTTACGCGCCGCATGTTCTCATCTGCGTTCCCATCATCATCACTGGATATGTAACCTCCGTCCTCCTGCTTAATAGGCCGAGACATTACGCTTACATCTCTATTTTCGTCTATGCCCGGATCTGGTTTTATTGTAGTAGTTCCTGTACCATGTATGCTGTTGAATATTTGAGAAGAGCCAGAACCTCCTGTAACAAAACCAGTTAGCATTAAAGTGCTCAACTTAATGTCACTCTGACACCCACCTCTCCCACCACGTCCACCCGGTGCCCACATCGTCCTTGACATAGCTTGTGAATTGACTTGACCAGAAGAAAATGGTCCGCTGGCAATTTGCTCTCCAATTCTCTCTCTCTCACCCATGTAGCCTCCTCGTCCTCTGCCCCGTGATCTGCCAGATCCTCGTCCCCTCAACCTAGCCAAGGCACGTGCCTTGCTCGCCTCTTCTTTCGCTCTTGCTTGGGCTTCTGCCCGCTGACGTTCGGCCTCAGCCTTCTCGGCTTCAGCTCTTGCGGCCTGAGATCGACGGCCAGCAAATTTGGGCTTCATTATTGGCTTCGGTGCGGATGGTTGTGAGCCAACGGCGGATTGTGCGAGGGACCCGACGCGATTCCCCGTAGCTGTACTGTGTGCCGAAGTTGCCGGAGATTGCTGCGATGACTGTTCGTTCCACATTTCCCGGGTCGTCGAAGGGAGGTTTGCAATCGCTTCTTCTGTTGATGCCTTTTGCTCCTGATGGCCAACAGTATTCGACTCGTCGGTCGAATGTGCCTCATTTCCAGGTTGGGCCAACGACTTAGCCGCGCGGCGAGAAGTTTGTTGCTTTATAGGCATGGCTGTGGATGCTTTCGTACTGCGCGTGTCATTATTTCCTGCTGAACGAATGTCGTCTCCGGTCGTGTTCAAAAAAAAGTTCCAGGGCAGCGCTAAGCCCCGCAACTTCCGCTTGGGGATTATCCCATTTCAACGTCACTCCCCCTCCTAAACTCATCCTCCACCCGCACCCCCCTTCCCACCATCCAAAACAACGTTTTACCAACCTACCTAGCCTTGGCAGCCATGTTGATTGCGCTCCAAAGCGTGCCACTCCAGGTTCCCCACTAGACTAGAAAAGCCATATGATTGATAACGACATTTTAATGGTAGATATGCTCGAGCGCATTGCTGAAGGACTAAAATCGCAATTCTTTTTGAACAGAGGAAGCACTCACAAAGTCATACATGAATTGTTCAGTGGAAAACAGAGTCCAATGCTTGAACTGGAGTAGGAGGCCAAAAGATAGGTTGCCAATACCAGTATTGATTAGATTTCTTTCAGAAGTTTTCCTCAGGCCTTTTCCATATGACTGAGTATTTCTGAACTGACAATTTGGGCTGCACTTCCAACATTCTTGACATATCAATGGAGAAACTTTGACAGGAGCACCCGCAATGGAACTTATGCATAAAACGCAGTGTGGCGAATCTTAAGATATGAAAATAGTAGCATGTCGATGCTACACATGTGGATCACTAGCCCCAGCCTGAATGTACATTTTTTCACTCGTTCAGATAGAGCGAGATTCGATGGATCCTATCAATCAATGTAGCCATTTCGAAGCATGACGCATGTGTTACCTTCCGTTTCTGTATATGCTGAACATTCGTTAGATGAATTACGGGAGGAACACGCAAGGTGCTGCAGGATCGAAAAACACAACCCAAAGAAATTTGATCAACAAACTAGGTGCAGAATAATCTTAGCTATTGATCTTCACAGCTTCCGAGATGTAGATACAAAGAAAAAAAAAAGGAAAATCGACAGCCAACAAAGGATAGACGTTTGGGCAGCCCTCCAGAGAGCGTTCGAGACATAGCACAACGTTTACAGTGTGTGGTGGAAAAGCCCACCTGCTTCATCTCAGTGCAAACTCGTGAATCCTCCGTTCATACCCCAGAGCAATGTATCATGGTATCGACGTTTATCCCAATTTTAATGGATAATTTACAAACAATTTCTAGTTCAAAAGTAGACCGGGCTCAAAGACATCACCGGTATCGTGGCAAGATACACACTCATGGTGATGGAGAGCCTCATGAGCGGATCTACCAGCAATGGCTGTCACCAAAAAAGTTGGTCGCTATTGGTCAACTTGAGTGTCCAGACGAGTGTGCTAATCGGTCACGCCTGAGGCGTTAAGAAAGGCTCGCAGTCAGTATAATGCCACAAAGACCTTGGGTCGAAGCTATGAATTAAGTAGGAACTGCTTTGTAGACACTGCCATTTAAATTATCGAGATGTTCCTCGCCATCAGCGGCCAGATGTCCTGCAGAAGGGACTACCAACCGGCTGACATGATGTCTAACTCTGGCTTCATTCTATCTTGTATGTCCCGAGAGTTTCGCTCAAAAATATTGTCGCAAAATAATGTGCATTCAGGTACTGTCTGACTAGCTTCAAGCAAGCTAATACAGCTGTTCTTGTTCTTTTCTGCAATTCCTAAGCTTAGTTTATCCATGAAGCTGCCTTTGGTCGAAAGTAAGAGTTTCAAGCTGAGATCTTGATAAAGACCGCTATTGAGCTCTCTTGGCATTTGGTCGCTAGGTGTTGTAGAGCTTCGCGAGACCGAGGCTTGATCAAAAAAGTGCCATTGCAGTTACTTTTCGAGGAGGAAGCCTGACGACCTTCGCCTGGCAAGTACATGATTCATATCATTGTCTCTCTGTTCGTAGCACCGTTTGGACCACTGGAGTGTATAACCCAGTAGCAAATTTAGTCGCTTGCGGGAACGTCAATTTGGTTTGGCTCTTCGTCCACTGAGTCGCCAATAAAAGCTTTGTTAAATTTTGTCGTGCACGCTTTCACAGAATTGTCGCTTGTCTTTGATTAAGAGAATCTGAGGGATCTACGGGTCACTTCTTTTGGTTTACTGGGGCCACGACAGTTGCTGGACAAGTTTTCGTGGTCGCCAGTTAGGTAGCTTAGCTGAGCTCGATTACTTGCTCATCTTCAATTCCTTGAAATTGCTTTCGCTTCATATCATCCTCAACAGAGGATACACTTGTCAAAATGGGATCAATATTTCGGGGCCGTAAGCTTCTTTGTGGCAAATCAGCCATGGCACCTAATCCCAATAAATGGACAGATCATTTATATCAGCTGAAACTATCGCTCGCTTGGCTTTTTTTGGCTTACTGTCTGTGTAAAGCGCAGGCTCGTTCTCAAATGTGGAAAGCTTCCCAATACAAGAATTCTGGCATGGGATGAAACTTTCAATTTTTCTCGGATGTACTTCAAGGCATTGGGATTAGCGCAATAAAACCGGCCCAAAAACGTGTGATCACACAACTTTATCGTCTCAGAATGTCATATGCAGTCGTTTTTAGATGCTTCGAACAATTTGCCATACCAGTTTGAGTCAGAATGTTGAGCGGGTACGTGGGTTGTGACGAAGCTATTTACACAATACAATACCAAGCAATCGCAGCGCCACAATCCACGTGCAATGTACTGTATAGTATATTAATTAACGCGCTGTGTGGTGAGGAAGTGGACCAGAGAATGTTCATTGCATTTACCACCCCACTTTGATCAATTATGGCACCACCAAAACGTGTCTATTCAAGTCCAAATGAAGGTACAATCCTGTTAGCATTATAGGCCCCTTCATTCAGGCCAATTACAATGTGCCTCAGAAGCAACAGCGCTCATTTATGTGTTCAAACCTCCCTTCTAAGTTATCGATAAATTTATAGCTCTACCACAAGAGAAGCCGACAGGCCGCAGAACACCAGACTCTAAGATGTAGGAAACCGGTTTTTAAGACATACTTCACCTAAACTTAAAATCCTAGGCTTCTGACTATCTGAGAAACATGGCCTCAGAAATCTGCAAAAGGTTGTGAAGTTGTTAAAAGGTGGGTGACTCTTCAGAGTTCGATGGAAGCTTGAACACTAGTAAGATTTGGAGTGTGTTATAGGAACCAACCGTAATAGATTAATTGATTAGTTGATTCAAGAAGATGAAGCTAACTAGACAGGATGGAACAAGTTGTCTTGCCAAGACATCAAGTGTATGCCTCAGGCATCCTCCCACTGTCCTGAAGAACTGCTCACTCTCAACAGAAGTGACTTCTTCACATGCACAACGATGTTGCTCATTTCACACCGCAATATCGAGTTAAGTCGGCCATGATCCGACATATATTTTCTCGAAAAGAAAATCCTTTACCAATTAAGTTATTTACTCTATTAAAAATACTGGAGAAGGATAGCGTTTTATATACATATGACGTCCGTCTGGTGACTGATGATATCAAGCAAGAGGTGTCCGAACAAACATACAATTGCCATCATAATATCTGTTCCGCAATCCCGTACTCCGCGTTAAGATTGGCTCGTTCATAGATTTTCGGAATCGATTTGAGACTAGGGAACCACGCAATTCGTACGCAAGAAATTTGTATCAGATCTTTCCTTCCCATCACTCCAGCTGTACTCATGGAACGCTATCACACCACAGTCGGGATGTGGATACTGTAAATCGTCGAAGGGCAGTTGTACGTTTGGTCGAACACTATATGCTTGCTCTTGTCAGGTATCAAGTGGCTTTCAAAGTCATACTTTGGAATTTGATCCTCAAGATGCTGACCAGCTATCACGTGAGCCTCATCTTGGACGATGATGAGAATTCAAAATGAGTTCAATTAATGCAGATGAATAAAGGCCGCGACGACAATTCTAGATGCTATATTCGAGACTCTTTCCCATCATAATGGGTAAAAGCATGCATGGAATAATGGAACGCCAGGTTCAACCTATATGCATTTCATATGCACACTGCTGCAGCGTGCTGGCACCACAAGATTACAATCACCAGCCTCTATAAGATGTTTAAATGATTACTGGAGCCTTACTGGTCTAAAGCGTCAGCTTGTTTGATAAGATCTGCAATTCGATCTGTTGTCCTCCCGCGGATACGTAGGATGGATAAAGGACTGTCTAACGCCAGCGGTTCTTACCTTATCATATCTTGACCGCGGATCCTCTTTCATTTCAATATATTCCGGAATGGTTCCCTCTATTCTCTGAATCACTGGTGTGAGGAGATCCTCAGCCGTAATTCGTCCGCCCTGCAAACGCTCAGTTAAAAAAAAAAAAAAAAAAAAATCAAGCCGTCACCCCTTACGGGCACGAAATTAATGTAGGTCATGAAATCCTGCATGCGTTGTTTAAGCCATTTCATCATTGACTGGGCATCAATGTCCTGCGGAGATTCTCGTTGGCGCCAATACACACCCCAAGCCACCTGCATCGGCAACAGCATGTGCATGCATCCGTATGGCAACAGCTTGGCAGCGTTATCGACCGACATACTGATCAACATCGCACGACAGCGTTCCTCGTATCGCAGGTCTGACACATCAGGCCATTCAAGAGGCACACCGCATTCGTGCAAGTTTCGGCACAGTCCGCTCAGTATTATCTTGCATGTCCAGTGATAGACGTGCGTCACTACCTCATAAAAGTCTTCATCATTGAAATGAAAAGAAAGCAGCACTCGTACTGCATTTTCGTTGTCCTCCGTCGGGACGATTTTCGCCATTGGAGGGTGCTGGGCAGGCTCCAGCCAGTCGATGTTGAGCAGCTCTGCTGCAAGATCGACCGATCGTTATGCTAGATCGATATTGCTAGGGTCGTTCCACAAAGCTCGAACCATTGTAAGTGAGTCTTGGTAAACGAGTAAATGCATAGAAACGTCTCTGATGATCAATTCCTAGTAATTAGTTACGCTCCGTGCCGGGCGGAGGATCGATATTCAACCAGTCTGGCCGGTCGAATACTGAGGGCTTGTTGCACATGAGTCCTTGTTGCCACTGTAATACTATTAATTTATTGCTGATTATATTCGTGAAATGCACTTACAGCTAGACCGTAGGTAGAGAAGAATAATCGGCGCTCAAAATCGGTCTTCAACTTAGGGCCTATGGGGAGGAAGAGATTCGCCTACAAATGCAGGCAAGACAATGAGTAAGATTATGGGAAGATCCGTGATGAAGGATGGGGTACTTACAGTTCCATAGCCGTGGGATAGTCAGCCACTCACTTCAGTTCCAGCTTATGTTCTGGTTCTGTTAATTCTTTCGCGGTCCGTCGAGATGTTGGAAGGGTTCGAACATGTTACTTACTCAAATGTCATAAATAATTTCGTCGCTGCAAAAGCCTCGACTGAAACCGAATGCCTCACTTCGGCGACGGTGTCGTGCAAGATCAGCAGTGCCTCACCATATCGCTGTCGTGCGAGACAAATGGCCGTGTCATTGCCCTTGCGGTGACGAGCTTCGTATCCGGACACAATGCAGGCAACCGCATGGTCGCTTAAGATATGTGAGCCAATCTGAGACGGTACATCTTTCCATCCATGTTCCTAAAAGACGCATACTTAGTCCAACGGAACTCACGGAGTAAAGACAAGCATTGAAACGTTGCGCCAGCCTCGCACTATCATTCATTGGCGCTGCGCGAATGTAAGTAAATTGGAATTGTGAAGTTGATTGCGACTTTCCTTTCGGATTCATCTTCAGAGGCACGAATGTGTGACAAAGACCATTTCCAGATGGCGATTGTCGAGACGACCTAATACTTAAAACCATGCGACTACTGCGTGGCTGCGATGCCGCTGTTGTCGACCTGGGGGATAGTGTCCTACTCGACTCCCCTTCTGGTGCCGGTTTGTTGACCTGTATGAATCTTGAGGCTTCGGTACTATAGCGACACGAGGCACGCCGGTCGGCACACCCTGAGCCAGACGGTTTGGCCTCGTCACACTTCCATGCCGTCAGCATGGTTCGAAAATCTCGGATGCCATGCGAGTGTAACATATCATGTGTACCTTTCCGCTTGCACAGACGGCCTCGGTTCGTCAGCGAGCATATTTAGAGGTATTATCCGCAAGGCTTTTCAACTTACATTTGTCACATCTTCCACTTCTGATCATAGGAATGGTCTTTTTGAGTCACGTGGAGTTTCCAAAGCTTCTAAGATGAGACGGTTCTGCGCTCTGCTCCGGTTCCAGAGAAGCAGCAGCGTTAAACATTATAAAAGTTTTGACATAGCTTCACTCTTCCCATGTTTCAAGTGCTGAGCCTACCGATCAGCGCAGAAGCTGAAACCACCGCGTCCTTGGTATACCGTATCGTTAGCACTTCCTGCACAACAGTCCTGGGTATATTTGTCTTGCACCGTGAAGACCATTAAAGGTGGATTCCATTTCAATTTTGCATTGGTGTGCAGGTGTTGATCGGAGCTATTGATACGGCGCCATGCAACGAATCCTCACGAATGCAGGGTGACCCATGAAAATCAATGCAGTATTCCTGTTTGCCATATCAAGCCTTGTCTACCTCAGCCTTGTCCTGGCGAGCTATGCCATGAACAGGTCGCATTTGCCTCCCCAAAAGGCATTTCCGGCTCCTTTATGCAAGGTAAGTTTTATCTGCGATGATCAGTTCGAGTAAAAACCCGTCCATGTTGAATCCCCCGCCTCTATGTTCGTTCACACCCTTTTCCATTCTCGCCATGGAGAAAGATCATACGCGCGCGTCCCTATCAGCAGCATCTTACTGGCGATGGGCTCAACTTTCTATCGTCAAAAGGCGGGAAAGCCGAGAGCCATTCATCGGAGAAGAGGGGACTTGAAGTTGTTATTTAGCTCGATGTTTTTGAACCGCGCTCTTGTTGGTCACGGTCATTGATGAGCAGCCCAACGATGGGATCATCGCGTCGCCGCAGTCATTTGTGCACATTTCGCCTATATTATCGGACGGAACCGTTTATCCCTTTCACAGATGCAGGTAACTAATGTCTCCAGGGTGCAAAATCTCACAAGGACTTTGGCCCCCAAGCAGAGTTCCCCCAGTCTAAGCAGACCTCGAATTGGTGAAATGAAGCCGTGGGGGGCTTTATTTTTTTGTACTCGATTGAAATGCACCCTTCCGTCATGAATTTCAGGCTTTATCTTGATCCAATTGCGGAATTCATTGGTTCCAGCTGCTTGAGACTTGTAGAGGTTTCACCGGGCCGGGGGGCGGGGGGAGGGGGGGAAGGTGGTTTTCTTGTTCCCCCAGTCGCCGGATAGCGAATTCTATTTATTCCTTGTGCCTATTACACCAGATTGTACTAAACGAGTCATAATTTCCGGATTGAGAGTCTCAATCCGTGCGATGATAGATCGTCTCGTATCCGATAATCATACACAATCGCCGTTCATTCTTCCGATACTTCCAGGGACAGCTCTTGAACCCGTCATGTATGAATCACCTGTGGATCTGTTAGGAATCTGGCTGGTGTCCAAGAACTTTTCAAAAAGCAAGGACATCCAAAATGAACTGTTCGCCAGCTTCGATCTCTTGAAATTGAGCATCAGCGAGGGTCAATTCCAGGCTCTGATCCTTCTGCCGGGCAACGTAGATCCAGGTGGAGGAAAACATGTTCCCAAATCGATCAGTTAGCTTGAAAGGCGAATTGTCATGCAAAAATCATCTATATTCATTCATATCAAATGTTGCGGATTGATACCTCGTTGGTATCTTCAGTCTGTTCTATGACGGAGAGCAATCATGTTTCCGGCGCACTATTACTCCTACCGACATATGCTGTAGTAGATAGACACGAGACGGGAAGAATCAGCTCAATGCATTCTCTTGGTAGGTAAGATGAGTTAGTTCATCACACCAGATTCTGGTTAGCTACCGATCGGATGGTCGTCAACGGGGAGAGATCTTTCGTAAACCATCCCATATGCTCGTATAGTCCCTCGCTTCTAGCCTTTGAAATCTAGGTGAGAAAGAGTTCACCATCACTTACAAATTGGCTGACAATTATGGCATATCTCACCTACCTTTCCCTCAAATCTTTCCAACGTCAATGTCGCGGCCATATCTACATTGTCTTGATCATGCTGATGGTGATTAGGGGAACCAGGGCTCATAGCCAATGAGCGCAGCTTCACAAATCCAAAACTAAAGTCGACGCTTGTTGATGATGATGCGTTTTCTACGTGCAGATATCATACAATATGGCATTTATAAGTCTATAATAATAATCTGACACCCAATCAAAACCACGTTCATGCAGGGACATCTCAAAGACCTGCACGGCAAACTCGTTTCGCGTCGAGCTTCAGTATTTCCAAGAGATCTAATGGAACATGGGGTGAATTCTGTTACTCTCAGCAAGGAAGTTGTCCCAATCAAATTTATCACCTCTCTGCATCAAGGCTGTTAAAAGGTATAGAAGTACCTTAATAAGTTGCTTAGAAAGCAATTGGAAATCAGACTGGAATATCACTAATACAGAATGTCTTGGGTATTCAAGAAGGGAATATATAAGACTGGATAATTTCCTATGTAGTTAAAAAGAATTAAGCAGGCCTAGACATCTTGAATACTCCCTTTCTAACAAAGGCTAAGGCCGATTACTCGATTTAGCTGCTGTAAAATATTACTATACAAACCGAACTAAACATTTGTCCGCGTCCGAATTGCACACAGCCCTTCCCACACATTCCAGCATACTAGCGTTGACCGACAAAACTACTTCTCTTCTCTTTGGTGTCGTGGAAGACCCGCATGACAGCTGATGCGATCCAAATCATGGATCCGACTGAAAGCAAAGAACGTGAGGCTGTATTCGATTGGCAAAGGGGTTCAAGGTAAGCGTTGACGAGGTCAGTGAAATGTTGACTCCACCTGTGACTGAAAATTGTGAGATGAAGCCGAAGTCTAATGATCTGATTTTAGCCCTAATATACTGTGTGACCCGAATCTTTCGATTTCTCGCAGTCCAGCGAGTAGGGCTTCTTCTCGATTTTGTGTTCCCGTTATCTCGTAGTCTTGTCATCAAGCCACCCTTAATCACTATGTGCTGCATGTAGTACGTTAACATCACAATACTGCCGTCACCAGTGAATACAGAAATCTACAGATTGGAACGGATTTACGAGAAGGGAGTACACACTGCTTTAACTACCACAGTGTCTTCTATGATGGACTGATTTTCATTGGGAGCCGTCTTATCCCTGACCTAACAACGACAGTGAAACTAGTTTAATCTCTCATAAATTGGTATTCAAAATCCGATACAAAAATCTGAGCCTTCATCGAATACATCAAGGGCAAACTCCAGAACCTAAACGAGATAATTCTTGATGCTCGCATCCCGAGTCAGCAATGCTACTATATGAAGGGCCACTTGGTCGTACAATATAGTAGAGTTCACCGAGAAGTGTAAGTAAGACCCGGAAAGCGGTCAATAGCCCCCAATCCTTCTTTCTCCTTCGTCTCTTAATAGCTCATCTTGCACCCTCTCTTTTCAACTACGAAATGCAAAAAGTTCGGCTTTTCCAAGTGCTTTCAAATTTATTGGTTTACAGGCTAAGTCAGAATTTACTGAACTAAAAACCTGAGATGCCAATTGTTGTGAATGGACTTCCTCGTATGCCATAATGCTGTTTCTGTGTGAAAGGCGCGTCTACCAAGCTCATGTGAGGCGATTAAGTAAATGTATGAATATTTTAGTTCAAACTATTTACAAATGACAAGAAAACGCATATGGCGTCCGACTATACATACAACTGGCCTTAGACACCAATTTTTTAAGCTCGGCGGCATCATCATTTTATTTATCAATGTTTTTTCCGTCAACATAATGCGGCTGTCTGCTGATCCAGATGAGCAAGGCACGAGGAAGCGAGAGAGTGGAGGACGGGAAGGAGCAAATACGAGCGCCTGCTGGCCGTCGCAATGAGTTGCGTTGAGAGTATCTTCCTTCGTTTTCTAGGCCACATAGAGGGTTAATTGCTCTTTACATACACGTGGAGGCTCTTCAGTTGGTAAAATATTGGCCCGTATAAACTCTTAACAGATCAGCAGAAAGGAGGGAGTATAAGAAAGAGAGCACGCCGAAAAATGAGACTTCCATTAAGACGCGTCGTATATAAAAGAAAACTCCCCGAACAAAATCGATACTCGTACGGACCGCAAGATCACGTTAAATGAAGGCGTCGAATGACATTGTCACCGACCCTTCAAAAGAAAAAAAAAATATGAAAAAAATAAAGCATAATATTTACACACCTTTACAACACTTTTCCCTCGCGCTTCCTCTCCATCTTCCCCATCCCAAATCAAGATCTCATCATCTATCCTACAATCTCCTGCCCCACTCGAAAGTGCCTTGCTCGTAAAAAACCAGAATATAAAACACAAAAAAAAACATATTTTCCTTACACGCTACACCCAAACATTCCGGCTCTTGTCACTGCTGCCTCGCCCCCACTCCTCCCTTTCCCCACCAGCCCTCCATCCCCCAAACATCGGCCGAAAGACTTTTGTTATCCCCCCAAAGCGGCGGGGACGTCTGATCCTTCGTAGAGCGCTGTAGCATGGAGTACGCCCGGACATAATCCTGTTCGTTATCGAGAGGAATTTCAACAGGAATGAGAGAAGCGGGCGTGGCTGCCCCCGTCTTCTTGGACGAAGTGGCGGGGGACGTCGTCGGTTTCCGTGATGCTACCGTAGCTGTGCCGCCAGTAGACTTTCGACGGGAAGCGGAAGCCCCATCATCATTGCAGTGACTGTTGCCGCCGGACGGTGCTCGCACCGCCGGCTTTATCTCCTTCACAATTTGGTTTACCTCCGCGATCGATTCGGCAATCTGGGCGCGGAGATACAACCGCGCCTTCCCAGATCCCTCCTTCCCTTCTCCCTCTCCCATCTCCTCCTCCATAACGGGCCGCCGGGGCGTATACTCAAACCTTTCCGGCCTTGGGGGGGGATCGCACTCGGGCACAACCTGAGGATCTAACCCGGCCACTTCCCATCCTTTCGCAAGCAATTGCACCACATCCAAACTTTCTCCTGGTGGAATTGGTTCAGGATGAGAGGGCGTGACACAATCCATATCAACCTCCTTCCTCAACACGCGATCTATATCCACCGCGGAAAAAAATGCAACTCCCTGTGGCAGATCCATGATCCCCATTTGCTCAGCAAACATGGCGCGAGTCCACACATTTGCGACCTGCAATGCCAACGCGCAACGATACCGATCCTCCTCGCGAGCCAAATACCGTATCTCATCATGCACGGTCAGGGCGAGGCGGGCGCGGATGTTGTAGCGACGACACAAGTAGTCCATGGCAATGATGAGGAGGTGGAGATAATCAACGCCAGAGGATTGGATGGCCCAGTTGACGCGACTGGTAAGGAATTGGGAGTGGTGTCCGACGAAGCGGCGGCGGAGGGCTTCCGTGATTCCCGCCCCGAGAACGGGGGTGCGGGGTTGGTCACGCTCGGCGAAGGCCTCGAGTTGGTTGAACACGAGACTTTCCGTCCCGCCACGCCAGAAACGCCGTTCGTGAAGGGCGCGGCGGGAGGTTCGCTCGCCTTTCGTTTCACGATAGAGTGTGCGGGCGATGCGTTGGGCTTCCTCCTCACGCAAGCTGGGATTGAAGCGACGAAGAAGGGATTTGGCGAAGTCCACGCCGGCTCCGTATATGCGGCCGTAGTTGAAGATTTTGGCATCGTTGCGCGAGATGCCGAGGATTTTGGCCGTTTTCGAGTGCAGGTCGGTGCCGGCGGCCTTGGTGCCTTCGAGTGTCATGAAGCCGATGGCGTTGCCACCATGCAGGCGGAAAGCCGCATCGCCCACCAATGATGCGATCCAAAGTTCCTGGCTGTCGACGTCGGCGCCCACGAAGGCATATCCCGGCGGAGCCTCGATGATGCTTTTCAGCTCCGACCCGACCCGGTTCTTCTTCGCGTTCGACGCGGTCAGCCAAGTGTTTTCCACCGCGCGCCGCGTGATGGTGCCCATGGGGATGATCTGAGGCAGGATGTAGCCCCGGCCCGTATTGTCATCCTTCGTTCTGGCTTCCGACCCCGCCAGCTCCTTTTCGTACACCACCATCTGCGACATTATTCGATCCCGCGCGCTAATCCAATACGAGCACGACGCGTTCATCTCCAGCGCCTCCTTCGCATCCGCGATCTCGGACGACAGCGTGCCGGCTTCGAAGAATGCCAAATACCCTTTCGCGATCGGAGACGTGCATCGAGCCGCCGGACCCGCCGTGTGCGGGAGTTTGAAGTACACGTGTGCGCGATCTTCCCTCAACCGCACTATCTCATCCTCTTCCAGCATGTCGCACTCGGTCATGCCCGCACGCCGGTATTTCGCAGCGTCCTCGTGCGTCACCTTGAACGTCCACCCGAACTTGTCCGACCACACCAACGGATGCCCATCCCACGCCATACGGAAAAGTAGCGGGGCGATGCGCGTGCGCACCGTCAACACGATATCCGCATTCTTTCGAGGGAAGAGGTCGCGGTACCAATTTGGCATGCCGGGTAGTTTTTGTGTGGCCGAGGGACGCGGCGGGTCATTTTTCCTCTTCCCCTTCACCATCCGCACTTCCTGGCCGCCCCAGTCGAGCTGGCTGAGCCACGGGTCGTTCTCGTAGACCTCTGGTTGTTGCCGCATCTGCACAGCCTTCTCCGCCAGCTCAACCAGACGTTGCTCCACCGCCGACGAGAGACGCCTGTACGTCGCCTCTGCGTTCGCGATATACGTCTCCCATGAACGGGTCACGGGGAGAATCTCGGCGGCTAGGTGGCGCAGTGCGGCGAACGAAACCGGGTGGGGACACGTTTCCAAGAACAGGGGGAAAACTTTCTTGTAGACCTTGTGCGTGACGTCGACGTCGGCGGCGCAGTAGTCCAGCAGCTCGTCCAGCCGGTCGACGATGCCCACGCGGTCGAGCTCGCCAAACCACTCGCGTCGCGCCTTGTCGATGGTGATGTTGCAATGAAACTTCGCCACATCGCGCAGGCTGTTGGCCGAAGACCGACCCACCCACATCTCCTCCTCATCCTCCGCCTCGGCCCCGTGACCCTGCAGCAACGCTGAAAGATCCGAAGTCTCGTCCGACTCAGCTATACGATCCCTCATCTCGCGCGCCTTGCGTGCTTTGTTCCACCCAGGCCGTTGCCGGCTACACATCCCATTCACAGCGACGTGCAAGCTCATGGTGTCCATGTAGAAATTCCGAGACTGCTGCAAATCGTACTCCTCGCGGATGCGCGCCCGGTCGTAGCCGATGTTGTGTCCAACAACCAAGCGGGGGATCTGCGGGTCTCCCAAGGGGATGAGGTGGCGGTCGTTCGCACTCTCACCCAGCAGCCATGGGGACAGCCACGCATACCAATGCGTCCCGGAGGCGGCGCACGCCATGGCGGGGAAGCTCGTCTCATGCCACATGACCTCCGTGTCAAACACGAGCATGTCGGCATCGGGCGCATCGACTGCCTCAGTGGTGCCATCTGGGTGGTACTTGGTCCAACCGCTCCTCCTGACCCACCGACGAGGTTTCGGGGGCGGGCTGGCACGAGCAAACCTCCGCGCAAGGGTGAGGTAGGGCTCGGCGGCGTCGAGGCCGAGACGGTGGAAGTGCTCATCGAGGGATGCGCCGTGCAGCGGCGGCAGATCGAACGCGATGGGGGGAGCGGTGCCGAAGTTTTGCCGAGAAGGTCGTGGCGGGCAAGGTGCTGCTTGGAGAGGGCGACGAGGGCAGGGTCGGGTGGCGGCGGGTGTGGCGGGGGAAAGAGTTGGCGGTGGATGTGGGCGGACACGTGTTGGACCCCGATCTCGTTGAAGCGCGCTTCGGAGGGGATGGCGAGGCTGGGCTGAGAGGATGCGCGCGGGTTGGACGGCAGGGAGCAGGAAGTGGAGGCGGCAGTAGTGGCGGTGGTGGTGGTGGTCGCAAGAGTAGAGGGAGTAATGGTGGTGGTGGTGGTGGTGGCCGTGGTGGTGGCAGAGCGCCAGCACGCGTTGTGCGCCTTCCATGGTGGAGGATTCAGGGGGGGAGGGGCGAGACGGAGGAGCGAAGACTGCTGAGTGCGCTCCAGCACGTTAACCACGTGCCGTCGACAGCGGGCGCGCATGGCCTCACGTGAGCGATGGGCCGAGAGGATTGCTGGATGTTGCCATTAACATCATCATGCGAAAGTAGGAATTCGAGCGCGCTGGAGGAGCGATATTTGGGATCGCGTCATCATTTTGGCGAGCAAGGCTTGTATCTTCTAGTGTCAGCCCTGCACCGGCCCGCTGTTGAGCGGGGGTTGCACGAGGGAGAGGTCGATCTCCGACGTCTATACCATCGACAGTGGTCTAAAGTCATGTATCCATAGCACATCCTCTCCCGCATCGGGCTGTATGACAACGTATTGTATCTCCTGAACCCAGATGTGGTAGGCGCGCGACGGGCAGGCACCATGTCGGCCTTGCCAGCGGGGGCGGAGAGCTGGGTTGGCCCTACCCCCTCCGAGGAATACGACGAGGTGGCGTGGACCTCCACCCCGTTACCCTACGGCCACGCATGGTACGTCGCTCCGCCCTCTGCGCTAACGTCCTGGCCTGGGCTTCTGACATGTCCTCCATCCAAAGGCAGCAGTGGGACAGTTTGGGCGCGAGCGAAGCTCCCGCATGGGAGATGTATCCTCCGGCGTCACATTTCTCTTCGTCCTCCGGCAACACCGCTGCCGCCGCCGCCGCCGCCGCCGCTGCCACCACCTCTACCATCTCCACTATCCCCAATACCGTCCTGCCCAGAAACCAGCAGCCGCCTCCGGCCCTAGTCTCGGCCTCCTCTCCACCGGGTCAGTCACATGACCGCACCGCTCCCCCACTAGCGCAGCACGCGGGATCCGCTTCTTCTTCATCAACCGTACCATCCACCATCCCGGCCGCCATCGCCTCCATCCTCTCCTTCGAGCCTCGTCCCCGTCTCCACAGCCCCCCACTCTCCTATCTCCGAACTACCGGCCGTCCTTCGGGAAGCCACAGCGAGAATTGGCTCGATCGCAGTGTGGTGGCGGATTCGCACCAACGCGGTGACGCGTTCTTCATTCCCGACGTGTACTTCGACCCCCTCACTTCCGAAGACGAAGACGGCGAGCTCTCGGCACCGCCTGCGCAAACGCTTCCTCACGATTGGCGTCCGCCGAACCCGAACGACGTGACCCGCCTCCACCTTCTCCCGCCACCGACGTGGCTCGCTCACACCAACGACGAGGGAGAGGAAGAGATGGTGGACAGCGGCAACAATGGCCACGACGGTACCGACGGAGAATATGAAGACGCAGAACCCTCTCCAACTCCCCACATGCCGCCTGCAACCCCGCCCTCCCACAACGCCTCTCGTGAGAGGGAGGGGAACCAGGAGGTGTGGGCTTGGCCTGCCCCACCGCCGCCACCGCCGTCATCTCATTCGAGACCTCAGCCCTCGCGGCGAGAGAGCGTCGTAGATTTGACCGGAAGTTCTCCCGCTGCGGTCGTGGGCGGCGAAGCCTCATCCGCCACGGGGCCGACAGTGACACAGACTTCACCCCGCGGACTCAAACGCCCCGCCGAGGCAGAGTTGACCTCGATCTCGCAATGTAGCGGGCCTGACAATAATAAACGGGCCAAACCTAGCATCAACGCCACTGAAAAACAACAGCAGCAGCCGCCGCCTAACTCACCTATTCCTGAACTAGATCTGGCATCCGACCATCCTCTCCCCTTGGCCCCTCCTCCGCCTGCTCCTAGCGGTGGCCCCCTCAAGATCGGTCAACGCACTTGCATTATCTGCATGGAACCCTACACCAATGCGTCCGTGACTCCGTGCGGACATATGTACTGCCATGAGTGCCTGACGCGGGCGCTAAAGGCTGGGGAGCGGAACAGCGAGCGCGGGGTGGGGACATGTCCGGTATGTCGGAAGACGGTGAGGAGGAAGCGGGGCGGGGGGGAGTTTTGGCGCTGGCGTTTATGAGGAGGGGAATGTTTCGGAAAAGGTGAACAGGGAGGCATAAGAAGGGGTTTGTTGGGAAATTGTTGGGCGAGGCGTTTAAGGAGAGGAGTTTTTTGGTTTATTGTGCTCACGAACGCCCCCATTAGGAAGGAAAGAACTGAGATGAGAGTTTGGGAGCTAGAACCCCGGGGATTCAACGTGGGTACGAGGAAAGAGTAAAAAGTCCTGACAATTTGATAAGGGCTTCGTAATATCAATTCCGGTTACGTTGATTGTGCCTTCTATGATCTCCAGCGGCTCCCCGTTCATTTACTTGTTTCTTCTCTTTATCCGTGATACAGTTTTTATTTTAATATAAAATAAATACCTCTCGAATATGGTAGTCAGTGAGTCTCATGAGGCGCAATCGTGGTCCATGCATCGAGGTCCATGAGTAAGCGAGAGCTCTCCTTCCCAATCGGGACGAGGCGTTGCGCAAGCAGGTATCAAGGCAGAACTACCATCACGTTCCAGGGCCACTGTATTCTCTCCACCAGTCGGACCGAACGAGTTCGATCACGTCAAACCGCAATTCCGCCTGTCCTACGGTCCGGGATCTTCAAAAGGGAGATCGGCTTTCTTTATAGTGGCCCCTCCATTCATCCACCTTCGTCCGCATTCCCATTGCAGTCCGACCACCCTTCTAATTCCCATCAAATCGCTTCTCAGTGACAGACGGGCAATCAAGCGCGCCAGGATGTCCCTCTTTGGCGATGACAACGCCTCCCCCCCCTCCACCTCTCGAACCCCGAACGGCAAGCCCTCTCTCTTCGCCTCCAATAGTCCTCCGACCAGCGGCGGTGGCGGCATGTTTGGCGACTCGGGCGGCGCCCCCGACGACTCCTCGCCCTGGGGATTCACGCCCACGAAGAGGAAACCCGCTCATTCTTCCTCCCCTGGCAACGATAACAACAAGAAAAACTACAATGGAAGTGCATCACACGCCCTCGCCACGACCCTGCTCTCCACGGACCTCCCCTACGCCTACGCTGCCACCTTTACCTCTCTTCTTGCCTCCCCCTCCGATGACAAGGTGTCTGTGAGCGCGTGTCGTCGGATTCTGGGTCCTCCGTCGTCCTCCACCGACAGGATCTGGGGGCTGCTAGGAGGAGAAAGGGCGTTGAGCAGAGGCGAGTTTTATGTTTTAATGGCATTAGTGGGGTTAAGGCAGCAGGAAGGAGATGGGGAGGAAGAGGAGGGCGGGGTCGGCTTGGATGACGTGGATGGTTGGGTGAGGGCGGGGAGGACGTTGCCAGTGCCGAGGTGGAATGGGGAGGTGAATAGCGGGGGACCGGTGGTCCATGATGGCGGGTTTGGAGGGGACAGCGATCCGTGGGCGAGTGGTAGTGGAGGAAGCCCGATTCTGGCGCGGAATTATGCGAATGGTGGGACAACAATAGGGAGACGGACGACGAGTACATTCACAACGGCGGCGAACAACGCCGCCGCGGGCGCCGGAGACATCTCAGATGGGACTGGGGGATTCGGGAGCGCGGGAGATTCGGGGACGGCGGGACATGCGGGGAGTAGCGCGATCCCATGGGCGAGCGGCGGCAACCTCAACAGCGGGGGCTTTGGCGGAACAGGTGACGATGAAGATCCCAATGGGGGAGGAGGTTTTGGCAGCGGTAGCGGCCACACTTCCCGCCCCACCCCCGCCATCGGCTCCGAAGAAACCGTCACCGTCACCCTCTTGGAAGAAAAAGAAGGCGTTTTCCTCTTCCAACATCGCAACTACGAGGTCTCAACACGGGGTGGCCGACGCGCCCCCTCACGCGTGGTGCGACGGTATAGTGATTTCGTATGGCTGCTTGAGTGTCTACACCGGCGATACGCGTTCCGAGCGTTGCCGTTGCTGCCGCCGAAGAGGGTGGCGATTAATGGGAATCATTTGGCGGCCGATGCGGAGGGGTTTGTGGAGAAGCGGAGGAGAGGTTTACAGAGGTTCGCGAACGCGTTGGTCCGGCATCCGGTGTTGAGAGAGGAGGTATTAGTGGTGATGTTTTTGACAGTGCCGACGGTACGTTCTCTTCTATTATTTCTTATTATATCCTTTTTTTTCCTCATTCACGCTCGCCATCTGCCTATGTGCCCCATGAAGGTGCATGCGGAGTGATAGGGAAACCAAGCCCCGGTCGAGTTTATCAGTGACCGGGGATGGGATGAAAGGGTCAGGAGATTCGCACTTTGCTCGAAACTAACGCGAGTCGTTTGTGGACGATACAGGAACTCTCCGTGTGGCGCAAACAAGCCAGCATCAACATCCAAGAAGAATTCGCCAATCGAGCCCTACCTCCGGGATTAGAAGACAGCCTCCCGCCCAACCTGCCCGAGCTTTTTGCCACAGTGCGCGCGGGCGTGCGTCGCGCCGCCGATCTGTATATCACGCTATGCACCCTCTACGAACGCCTGGGCCGACGGCAAGAAGGCCTAGCCGGCGAATACGGCCGCATCGGGGCCGCGTGGCACGCCCTCGCGAGTGAGGCGCATGGGGACGCCTACGCGGGTGAGGATGTGAGCGAGTTGAACGCAGGGGTGGAGGGGACGGCGCGCGGCGTGGAGCAGGGACGCAGGGTGCTGGAGGACGAGGCGAGGAGTGGCGAGGCGGGCGGCCTGGAAGATTTGAAGACGATGCGGGATGCATTGGTGAGCATGCGAGAGATGTTTGACCGGAGAGAGAAAGGCGCCCGGGATACGATTCCCGCGTTAGAGAAGAGAATTATGGCGAACGAGGCGAAGTTGAGGGGAATTCAGGCGAAAGGGGATCAGGCGAAGGCTGGGGAGGCAGAAAGGGTGGGTGAGGCGATAGTGAAGGTGAGAATTTTGATATGTCGCGCCTTGAACGGGCTCGAGGTTGTTGACGGGGTGCTGATTGATTGACAGGACAAGCAGTCGATCGTGGAACAGCACGCGCGCGGCGTCTTCATCCAAGAATGCGTGCGGGACGAGATTGTGCACTTCAACGCGACGCAATACCGGGTGTCGAGGCTGCTGCAGGATTGGGCGCAAGAACGGGTCAAGTACGCCGAGCTCATGGCAGAGAATTGGCGCGGCCTGATGGACGTGGTGGACCGGATGCCCTTGGGAGACTAACTTGATGGAGTGCTGAGGCAGGAGATCTGTTGTCTATTTGTATATTGGTTGACTCGGGATCATTGTCATGATCATTGTCATTATCGCCCTTACTGTCGCTATCGTCATCGTCCTCATCTCCCTCCCTCATCGTCATTGTTATCGTCATCTCCATCATCGTCGTCGTTGTCGTCCTTCACCTCCCCCTTCCCCATCTCTTTCCCCCCCCCCCCCCCCAACTTCTCCCTCCTCCACCGTCCACCCTCATCCCCATCATCATTGCAGTTGTGACTGGCGATAGAATGGGGAGGCATGGGAGGGGTGTTCTGGACGAGTGACACTCTCTCCTCGCATGTACGCCGCTCGTCCTTTACTCCCATTTCCCAGCTCCAGGCTCAGGGCTGCACCATTCACGTGCTCACGCGTGAATTCCACCTTAGGCAGCCGCCCCTCCCACAAAACACCCTTCGGAATCCTCTTTCCGTCCGACATCCTCTGTTTCCCTCTCTCCCTCTCTCCTCTCCTCTCGTCCCTCTCGTCCCTCTCGTCCCTCTCGTCCCTCTCGTCCCTCTCCTCCCATCCTCCCCCATCCTCCCCCCTGTTCCTAGTCCCTCCACCGTTCGTCTCCCCTCCGCTCCCCTCCGCTCCCCTCCGCTACCCTCCGCTCCCCTCCCCTCACCCCACATCCACCACCCTCATCCCCCCCCCCCCCCCCCCCCAACTCCCCTTCCCACCAAGCCTCCGGAAAATCGCGGCAGTCTAGACGAAGCACGTGCCGGTGCGCGTTCAACACGCGCACCTGCCGTCAAAACACCATTCGCACCTGCCCGGCCCCGGGGATCCAAATGGGCATGGCCGCTCAAACTTACTCCATCGGCTCCTCAGTTATCGCTGCCGGGAGGAGTGACGTTTCTTGCCTGTCTGGCCTCCTCCTCCACTCGATTCTCAGGCACGCACGAAGCTGGAGCCTTGTTTGCCTTTGGTTTCTTGGCGATATCTGCGACTTTCGCGATCTCTCGCCACACGGACAGGCACGATGGTGAAACGCACGACGGGGGACGCAATGCTGGGGAGTAGTGGCGGCAGCAAGCGGACGCGTATCAGTGAGAGTCGGTCTCCCTTTCATTCCCGTATTTTCTCATTTCAGGCTCTAAGTCCACGGCGTCGGGAAGGTATGGCGAGGCGAGTCGCTTATCTTATCGGCGAGTCATTGCCGGCCCGCCCCCCGCGCTCGTCATCACCACCGTCGTCCTCGCCCGCACATCCTGCATTTAAATATTCTTCGTCGTCTCTTTAAATCTTTTGGCCATCCACAACCTTCGGCTCACGCGTGTGGAGGCGACGTCTACAAGATAATCGCATCTGCTTCTCTTCCCCCTTCGTCTTCGTCTCTCCCATAGCCCTCAACCCCCGTGCCCCCTCCCCCAATACCCCTCCTTCACCTATCCGTCGGGCAATAAAATCAGCCTTCATCCCCTTTCCCCCGTCGGCCCTCTCCCTCTCTACCGCGACAAACGCGCGCATGCCTGCCCTGCGATAGCGGCCGGCTGTATCACCTTCACTCTCTTCCTCCCCCCACCAGCGCCATATCGAATCGGCACCCCCGGAAGCCGGCAGGCAGCGGCAGGTCCAGGCGCACGCGCACACGCACGCGAACCAGGCTGACGCGCCACGATGCCGGCAGCATATAGCGGGCCGCAGAAGACGGCCATTGGCGAGTTCACCGGCGTCACCCAGGCGGACAAATCCACCGCCGGCAAATTCCTCAAGCAGCACAATTGGAACATCCCCGCCGCCATCAACGCGTGAGTGTCCCATCCCACATCGCCCGTTAGCCCCCCCTCCCCTACCATCATTCTCCCCTCAGGCGTCGCTCTCGCCAGGTCGTCTCCCTAACAAACACATTTGAAGCTACCTCAACAACCCCACCTCCTCTGCCACACGCACTGCTCTCTCCGGCCTCTTCGACAAGTACCGCGACAACCCCCTCCACGAACCTGATGACCTCAACATCGCCGGCACCTCGGACCTGCTCACCGACCTACAAATTCCTCTGGACGACATCGGTGCCTTGATTTTCAGCGAGATCGTCCAATCCCCCTCGCTCGGCCGTGTCAGCCGCGACGCTTTCATCGACGGCTGGCTCGCCGCCGGCGTCAACGGCGCCGATGCGTCAACCTTATTGACCCGCATGCGGAACTGCGTCCTCCAGCGCCGCGCGGCTTTGCAGGCGGATACGGCCGCATTTAAGAAAGTGTACACACACACCTTCCAGTTAATGTTGACCCCCGGATCCAAGACGGTGCCGCGGGAGATGGCGGTGGAGTTTTGGCGCATGTTGTTCACCACGCCTGGATTGGAGTGGGAGACGCCTCCCTCCTCCCCGGACGCCGGGGATGGTGCGGCGTGGCGGGAGTGGTGGTTCGAGTTCCTCGAGTCCACGCAGACGACGAAAGCCGTGAATAAGGATCTGTGGCGGCAGACCCTGACTTTCGCGCGCGAGACCCTCCGAGATCCATCGCTGGGGTTCTGGAGTGAAGACAGCAGTTGGCCGTCGGTGATTGATGAGTTCGTCGCGTGGGTGAGAAGGGAGAAGAAGGTGGGTGGCGTCGAGGAAGGAAAGGATGAAGATGTGATGGACGTGGAGCGGTATTGAGACGTGAGATATTTGTCTTTGAAAGGAGAACGGGAGACGCGCCTGCCTGCGGACCAACACGCGAACGTGGTGGCTTCCACCAAACGCGTCAAAATGAGATGGTTAGGGGAAGTTGCTGAGAATTGGCCCCGTTATTGCCGACCCAATCCCTTGTTCTGCTGTAGAAGGAAGTCTTGGTCGAGCTTTCGGAACAGGAATCTAGCAGGTTTGGGAGCGGGAGGAATGTTTCACGAATTTTTGCGTTCTTTTCTGCATATGTGTGAGGGAGCGTGTGTGTATGAGTGAATGAGTAGAAGTGAGGAAAAAAGAGACAGAGAGAGAGAGAGAGAGAGAGAGAGAGAGAGAGAGTGTGTGTGTGTGTGTGTGTGTGTGTGTGTATGTGTGTGTGCGCGCGCGCATGGGGTGCGGTGGGTGGTTCAGATTTGATGAATCGTTTTGAAATCATTAGCCCAATGTTCCCTTCAGCGGGAAGCGGGGAAATGGGAGACTTTTGCCTTCTTCATTCACACATTTTTCAACCGGCATATATCTGTTCGTTCTTTTCCACAGATGAGACTGATGCACCTACACCGCTCCGCACCACGCGCTCGAAATCCAGGAGTCGCCAATTTGAGTTATTTTGGTTTTGTAGCTCGAATGTGGATATGTGGATATGCCCGAGGTTTTTGTTTTTGGGGGGTGGGGAAGAAAAAGAAAAAGGAAGGGGGTAGGAAGGGGGATGAGAACGCAAGTTGGCCGACGCATTTCTGACCCGTCCCGTCGGTCCTGCTTCACCAGTTTCGATTTCGTTTGGGAGAGAGGTTGGGACCGTGCCAAAGTGCGGAGGGGCGGTCAGGTTCTGCCTTGTTTGCCGTGTTGAAACGGGGAGTGGATAGTTGTTGTGGAGCTTGCTGTCACGGTCCGTCTGGATTTGGACTCGCATGGATAAAAGTCGAAAGTCCTGCCCATCGTATGGTTCTACTTCCATAAATGGGGCTTATTGTTTTAATTCCTGTGGCCACCCCCCCCTCCCTTTTCCCCGGGTAACCATGGTCGTTGGCGTGGCGAGGAACCCGTCAATCGAAGTTCCGCCCAACTGCTTACGGTGGACGAAGTCAAACTACCACTAACTCATCGTCCTCTGCGGAGGGAAGCCGAATCCAGGCGGTCGGCCCCCCTCTCGAAGCTCCATTGCGCCTCGTCGGGCCAATGAGAAAGGAGACGGGGTCGAGAACCGTGCATCGGTTGCAACCTGGCGGCCTCCTGCGGCAGACGGACTGGGTGAAACTTACCGACGTGTTAGGACAGAGAACAAGCGAAGGATGGGCCAACAGGGAAGCGAAAGAAGCAGATCTGGATCGCGTAAAAGTTCCAGCAGGGTATGTGGTCCAGGGACGGAGGGATACATAACGAGCCCCGGCCATCTTCGACACTCGTTCGTTTGGAAACCAAAATAGCGTTTCGGCAGTCCCAGACGCTTCGACACCCCCGCGACAGAGCCTCAAGGCTACGTGTCACAGGAGCGGAGATATCAGCTCGCTGTGCCATAACCAAAGCCATTTGCCCCCAAGTAGGTCCTCGGAAAATCAAGCCAAATCGGCTTCAAGATGAAAAAGAACTGCCCGAATCATGCAGTAACCATGAATGCGAGGAGTGAACGCATGGTCAGAAAAAGAAACGGTACAGATTCAAGACAGAATGTATCAACAGAGCGAACAGAGGCAACAAAACCCTTGGCCAGTGTGACGCCCGCTTTGAAGCGGCCGAGATATTCCCACAAAACGAAACACTGGAAGGCGAGAAAAGAAAAGAGAAACAAAAAAAAAGTAAACGCCGACGCCGTCGCCACCTTCCCCAAACTCCCCCTTGTCCCAATTTCCATTCAATCCGCTGCGCCTTTTCCGTGGTCATACGTGTAGGAAAACTCTATCCTATCGAAACTCCACTTCCGCGAAAAGACGGGTAAATCCACCGTCTCCATTTTCCAAGATTCTCAGACTGCAAATGCCAATATAGAGAAGGGAGAACACGCCAGAACTTTTTTTCCAAGTGGTTACTTCAGTTCCGCCCCATTGTCACCCCCACCCCAAACCAAAAAAACAAAAGAAACTTCAACCACCTTGAGCAGCGACAGAAAATTGAGTCACGAAATGCGGCCAGAGTGAACGTTCATTCAGGATGCTCATCACTTCCTCCATATTTTCCAAGATACTCGTTCAATAAAAATTCCTCGATCGCCAGCTGTCCACCACTAGAATTTGGCCGCAGAACGGGCGACGAATGTGACGCTGGACGGGAACCTCGCGAGGCAGTGGCGGCGGCGGCAGCCATAGCACGATGACCGCCTTTCAACAAACCGTGAAATTCGTCGATGCTACCCGCGAACCATCCCGTCTGCGGATCGAAGCGCGGCGAGGGTTTGTGCACGGTGTAGAACGCGTCGTCCAAGAAGCCCGGCACGTCATCGTCCTCGTCATGGCTGGTCGGGGGATCGAGGCCGGGCGGTGGAGGCCGGAATTCATAGGCGGGAGAAAGTGGTACGCCTTCGGAGTCCGAGGCCGTTTCTTCGAGGAAGGAGAAGTGGCCGTCCACGTCATCGTCGGAGCCGGGGGCGTGTGCGACGACGAAACCGTCGACTTGTTCTTCTTCGTCAGATGAGGAGAGGTCCTCATCTTTGGATGCGCGCGCCGCGCGATTTTGCGCGAGCTGGCGGTTGAGCAACGCGAGGGCGTCGCGGAGTCGGGTCTTGGTACGTGGGTTGGTCACTTGCTCGATTTGCATCTCCGTCTCCTGCACTTTGAGGATCAAGTCGGCGTACTCGCGTTCGCGATTGCCGGCTTCCGCCGTGCCGGCATCGGCATCGACACCGACACCGACGTCGGGATCCGGGTCGATGTCCTGCGGCCCGGGAGAGGGCACCTCGGCGGTCACGATGTCGC
Organism: Acidomyces sp. 'richmondensis'; assembly: GCA_003545705.1. NCBI lineage: Eukaryota > Fungi > Ascomycota > Dothideomycetes > Mycosphaerellales > Teratosphaeriaceae > Acidomyces > Acidomyces sp. 'richmondensis'. Next base: position 844,011 of record QVLQ01000010.1, on the reverse strand, counting down.
CAAAGGCGCGCCGGAACTCCTTCAGCATGATCGGGTCCGGAACGGCAAAGACAATCTCTTTGATGCCCTCCCACTGTTCGACGTTGGGACGCCGCTGCCGCGGGCTGCCCGCGATCACCTTCCGCCACAGCTTGGCGACATCCTTGACGGGGTTGCCAAATGCGCCACAGCCCCACGCGCCCAAGACGAGCTTCTCTACGCCTTTGCTCTGCGCGATGCGCAGGACCGACTTCATCTTGCGGGTGACGAGCTCGCGATCGCGATCGCAGTAGCTCATGCCGCAGCTGCAGGCCCCGTCCAGCCGGTCGTCCGATCGGCCGCGTCGCACGTCGGGAAACTTGAATGCGCCGGCGGTGATGACGTCGATGAAATACCGGTCGCGTTTCTGCAAGTCGATGGCGTCCGGGGTGGCGTCTCGGAAGACCATCACGTCAGGCGTGTAGATGCCGCCGAGCTCGGGGAGACGGTAGAAGGAATCCCACAGTGAAGGGTACAGCGTGGTACGGTGGCAGAGGAACTCCTCCTGGCTATTGGCGCCGTCGAGGAAGCCGCCGCCGGGCCGATAGGGCGAGGCCATGTTCAAAACCGCGACATTGGGCCGATCATGCGTCGTCCTCAGCGTCGGCGCCGTGCGTTTGGAAGCGAACGGCCGCTCAGAAAGCTTGCCCGCCGCCGTCAGCGTGTCCGAGGCGGACAGGCGGATCTTCGGGCCCCCGCATGGGATGGCAGACAGAGGCGAACTCCCATGGTGGGTGGGAGGGTGGGGGTCGACGATGAGTTCGGCTTTGTGGATGCCGTGTCTCGCTCGCGGCGACGCGCGCAGGATGTCCGGGATGCCCTTCGCCAGCGTGTCCTTCGCTCTTCTTGCCCGCCCGGCGCGGCGGTTGTGATTCGTCGAGAACATGAACGGTGGCTTCTCCATCACGTGTGATGGAAGCGAGCGTCGTCGTTGAGAGCGCGGGCGAAACGCCGGTGGAGAACACTCGACTTGGGTGTTGGGAAGTCGCAGACGCTTTAAAGACCGCACATAACCATGGGAATCGTGCGTGCGAAGTCCACCGGTCTGACACGTGAAGATCGATCGGAGCACGCTGAATCGTCGCCGGCGTCTCCACTTTCACCCAATGCTGACCATTCGACGCGATGTCGCTCCGATCACATGCCCGCGGCGGAAGACGAGGGCGGTCGGCGGCGGGGCGGAGTGGTGCCAGCGAGCCCGTGACGGGGAGGGGGAATAGAGGAAGGAGCGTCGTCACCCGCCTGGCATGCGACACAGCAAGCGTCGGTCGTGTTGTTGCACGCCGGCATGCCCGCTTCGGGGCGGCCATCGGGAAGTAGGTCGAGCATGTGAAAGTCTCCCGCCGCAAGCGGCATGGCGGGGTGGGTCCCGCCGTCGGGTGCTATTTGCAGAATGGCTCATGTGCCAGGGCTAGGCGTGGGCTCGTGACAGCCATTGCAGCGGGCGATCGAGGTGGCGCCTCAGGCACAGCCGTATATCGGATGGACCTCCTCGACGGATGGCGGGGGCGTGAGGCGGCGGATGCGCGACGAGGACGGGTAGATAGATGTGCTGGCGGTGGTATGTACATGTATGTGTGTCGGACGCAGAAACGGGAAAGGAGGCACAACAAAGCTTCTCGCCTCCACCTCCGACCTCAGCCCGGCGGCCCGTGCGGTGGAAAGCGAAACCATCATCGTGTCGACGACTTCGAGGATGGCGCACAACGTTGAGCAGTGGTGGGCAACACGCACACCACCTGTAGACAGGCTAGACGGGTTAGACGGGTGTGGCCAAAGATGGATGTAGCGCTGTGCAGGGGGGGGGGGGGGGGAGGGGGGTTGGTCATGACATCATGGAGGTCTCGGTGGCGGCAGCAGGTCGGTATATAGCTAAAGACGAACTTCACGCGCCCACGGCCAACATCTCAGAGGCGACGGGGGCGCCTGCACACGCTGGCATGCCATCTCTCCCCTTCCGCGCAATGGGGCGGACCTGCACGTGATCCACCAGGGGAATGTCGACAGCCGTCTCGAATCCGGCCTTCTTCACCGTCGCCAAGCAGGCGAGCTGCGTGGCGTTGCCGCCATAGACTTCCCAAGCCTCCACCTCCGTGGCCCCGTTCCACGACACATAGACCGTGACACCGGCGGCGCCGCGCTCGGCCGTGATGTCTGGAGGAGCGGTTGGACAGCCCAGCCAAGGCTGCTTGAACGCGCGGTAGGACAAGGTGGGCTTCAGTGGGCTGAGATATCCTCCGTCCGGCCGCTTGGCCGCGACTCCGAATTGAATGGTGGTCAGAATCTGACCGGTGTGTGCATACTCCTCCAAGATCGGGATCCAGCCGTGGCCGATGAACACGTTGCCGTCGGCCAATGGCTGGTAGCTGCCGAGAGCGGTGGAGTATATAGGGCTGGATTCGTTGATGTACTGGCGCTTCAGCGTGACCGTCTTGCGGTCCAGGTCCACCAGCAGAGACTTGCCGGAGGATGGCACGCTCCCGTTATCGATGGGACAGTTGTGGTTGTCGTGCATGTGGAGGGTGATGTTCGACGTCGGTTGGCCGGGGTGGTCGGGGAGAATGCGGACGTCGTGTTGGTAACAGAACTCGGTGCCGTTGCCCAGTGTGAAGTCGCCGCCGTCCCGACCTTGTACGCGCCACTTCAGGTGACCGTCGGGGGCAATGGCCATCGCGCTGCACATGTATCTCGAGCTGATGAGATATGCATCCTCGAATGGGCTGAGGGCATTGATGTGGAAGTACGCCCACGCCACGGTTTGGTTCTCTCCGGTGAAGCCTTCGCTGCCCAACGGGTACAGAGACGCCGAGAAGGGCAGTTGGTCGAGATGATCGAGGCTCTTCCATGAGAACAGCACTTGGTTGGTCGCGACGTCGATCGCGTACATTTGCGAGTCGACGACCCAGCCTGTAAAACTCGGAGTCAGCTAAGGACAGGTGTGCTCGCGGGTTCGTAAGCTATCTTGCGGGGCTATACGAAGCTCGACGATGTCGGGATCGTCGCGTCGAGATATGATGGATGTGATGCTTCGGAATCGCCACAACTTCGAGTCACAACCCAAGCAAGAGCTCGACGCAGTCGAAAGTCAAGGCTCTTCTCGGCTGTTGCGAGCACGACTCAACTTCAAATCACCGTCACTCTCGCCTCAGGGCCACCCCGACACACCGCCAACGGAGAAGGGATGAGACCAAGAGAGAATCTTACCATCGGTAGGTCCACCAACCGAGCTCAAATCTCTTTGAGTAACATTGTTAGCGGTGACTAACACCGTCCCGTTATCGGTCAGGTAAACTTCATGAAGATCCACATTACTGGGGAACACAGCCCCGGGGATCTGTTCGAGAAAGTCACCCACCAACGTGACCTCGTGGATTTTTTCATAGCGATTGTTGAGCATATACACAACTCCATTGCCCCTGCCTATAGGCTCGGGGTAGAGAGTACCGTTCCACCAGACCAGAACGTCTTGTCCGCGGTACTTCTGCGCGCCGAAGTTGAACGCGTGCTCGTTTGGCCCGTTCCACACCAGCTCGCCGTACATGTCCATGATCAACGGTCCGAGCTGGAACTCGGTCGCGCCATCTGGCGCAAGGAACAGATAGCCTTCGGACGGCTGGATCTGATGCGTGATCTGCAGGTAGGGGGGGGTGAAGTTCACCGTCTTGAAAGTTTGGTAAGGCCATGTTGCATCTCCGGTTGAGCCGGCTGGGACGACGGTCGAGGTCGCAGCGCAGCTGAGTGCGCTGAGGACGGCTAAAATGAACATGCTGGATGGCGATAACGACACAACTCTTTTGCAAATCCAGCAAAGGGCGAGACCGTGGAACCTTCTACGCAGTGACGGTGGAGCCGTTGAGGGCATTAAAAATGGGAGGAGATACATACACAGCAAATTAAAAGCTGTATGTGAGCTGACACATGCATTATAGTATACCAAAGGCAACATCCGGTCCTATCAGCCCCTCCTCATGCCCTGTCTCGGTTAGGTGTGGTGTGCATTGGTATTGTGCGAATGCGGAGCAAATTCTGGAGGATTCACCGCGTTCCTGCATCGCGAAGTCCGGGGGTGGGAAGCGGGCAAGTGCCTGAGGGTCTCCATATGAACCTTTTCCACATGAGCTGAGTATCAGGCCAAGAATGGTAAATCAGATGTGGGTTGGTCTCACAATCTGGTACAGCAGCAAGGGAGGATGAAACAATGATGTCGAGCGGTGAGCACTGAACATCTTGAATGCAGCCATGCTGTGTTTACTCGAAGACAACAAATGTAGCTTCGGCGTTACTATCACACCATGGTCACCTGGATGCAGTACCGTGCAAACTTTTTGTATTCGGGTTCGATACCTGATTGTGCATGCATGAACATGCATAAAGGCTAAAAATGTTGTCGAATATCTCCTTTCGCTTATTTGCTTCCCCATCTGGCTCTCTTATTGGGTATCGAGCAGCTACAAAACGACAGCGAATTCACCTCCAAAAGATCTTTTTCTTTTCAATCGCGTCGAAATGCTGCAAAGTGCAAAATGATGTGTACATTTGTAATTTTTTATTTTTTGTTTTTTTTTTTTTTTAAAAAAAAAAAAAAAAATAAAACTGAGGGATCATGTTGATTCGTGAGATTTCAGTCTGGAAAAGGAGGCTGCTGTACCCAAGTAATCCCTTCATGCAAGCTCCCCACCGTATTTTTCGGTCTTCGGGTTGATGCCTTCCTCACTGCTGCGATCCTCATCGTCTTGAACTTCAGCCTCGATGATTGGACCTGTGTAAAATTTCTTGCCGCGGACAAACCAGTACACAAACGCGACAAACAATATAAACCCGAGGTAAACAACAGCATAATTCATCTAAACCTTATCAGCATTGCACGCAAAGGCACGAGCCAGGACGAGACTTACATAGGCGGCAGAGGTTGGTAGAGTGGTCGGCATGACAAAGATTACCGTGACAAAGGCCGTCCAGCAGCATGCCCACACGTTGACGAAGTAACCGACTTTACCCATGTACCAGGGTCCAGGTTTGAACTGGCCGAACACAATCTTGCAGAAGATCGGGATGCAGTATGACCAATCCAGCGCGATTGCGCAAACATTGAAGACGCCGGCAATGGCGGTATAAGAGCCGAGGCCGATCAGATTGATCGCGATGCACCAAAACACTGAGATCCAAACAGCTAAGATGGGCGTGCCGGTCAGGGGTAAGATCTTCGTCCACAAGAAGGAGAATGGCACGAGACGATCGCGCGAGAAGGCGAAAACGGTTCGGCCAAGCGCCTGCATGGCCGTGAAGCAGACGAACTTGAGAATGATGAAGGCGCAGATGGTGAAGGTGATGCCACCAGCTTTGCCGAGGACGTTGTAGAAGATCTGCGCCACCGGCTGTTCGATCGGGGAGGCCAATATCTTCGCCGGGTCACCCATGACGAAGCAAAGCACAATGTTGAAGAGCCATCCGGCCAGATAAGTGAACGCCATGGCCATCGAGATGGCCCATGGTGCCTTGATCTCGGGGTCCTTGATCTCCTCCGTGATGTGGGCGGTCGCGTCGTAGTCGGTCATGGTCCAACTCACCGACAGGAAGCCGAACATGAAAGCCCAGCCCGCGGGTGTCCAGCCGGAGACATTCTCGACGCTCGTGAACACATAGTGGGCCGTGTGGTTGGTGCCAGCGCTCTTCGACAACGCGAGGAGGGCAATGCTGCAGGTAACCAGGACTAGCACATGGAAAATAACGTACGTCTTGGTCATTTTCTCCATCCAGTATGTCGACAGTGAGTTGACCAACCCCGTAAGAACCGTGAGAGCCGCCATGACCCCGACCGTCTGGCCGGTGGTGGGATAGTATGTGAAATCAGAACCCATAGAGACCGCAGCAAGTAGCAGCGCGGCGGCACCCCATTCTGACGACGCAATCCCGGCTACTTGGCCGAGCAGATTCAGCCAACCGGTGATCCAGCTGATGATCGGCACGTGCTTCTTGGGCGCAAGACGGGAAACAGTATAGTAACTACCACATATTGTCAGCGACAAACTCTTGGGCGTGTAAGAAAATTTCGGAGACATACAGCCCTCCGCACGTTGGGTACGCCGAGACCAATTCCGACACGGAACACTGCCGAATGATGTGAGCGGGCGGGCGCCATTTTTACCACACATTCGCCATACGGCACATCGGAACTTACAGCGATGCACATACACCCGGCGCCGGAAATCAGCCAGCACCATACCGCCGAGGCACTGCCGCCAGCCTCCAATGGGTAGGAGAAAGTGGTAGAGATGGAGGAAAACCTACGCGGGGCCCGCCAAGGTCAGCTTACCGTCCAAACATGACCGAGAGTGCTTCAAATCGGGATCCGACTCACAAGCCACTGATGGAGACAGCGAAAGAGAAGGATGACATGTAGCCGAACTCGCGCTTGAACACGGGCTTGTATCCGAACTCCGCGGCGAGAACCCTATCCGCTTCATTCATGTCGTCTAAGTTCAAGGTCCGTAAAGCACCGCCGGGACCCTGGATTTCAACAATGCTGCCTTTGCGGTGATGCATATCACCGGACAAGATGTGGTCGGCCATAATAGGTGCGGGTTGCGATCCAGTGGTTACTTGAGGGGTGGGGGTGTTGGGAGAGGGTTCGGGGGATGGGGTGTTGAGATAAGTTACGGGTCGAACGGTTGGTGCGTTGGGTGCCGGCCTGGTACGTGGGTTGGTGACAGACTCCTCCAGAGATATATATTAGATGTTGCTGCTTATGGCTCGTACGCGGGCGGGTAAGGTGCTTTGGGCCACGACTCGTCCACGATTGCAAGTTCACACAGCGATAATCTCACACGTTGCGCACGCACAGCGCATGTACGTGCGGAAGGGAGGGGAGGCGTCGAAGGTGAGACTGAGCTGCAGACAGCCTGTTTGTCCTGGTATCTACGTGCTATCGAGCTACACGCGCAGGAGAGGAAAGAGAGCGATCTCTGTCCTTGATACCGCGTGCAAAACAATAAAAAAAAACGCGCGCTGGAGCGATCGCGAGAGTGACAGATGAGCAGAAAGATGGTCCATTGCACAGAAGGCGCCGCTTGATAAATAGTCGTAGTGCCACCCGGAACGTTGGTCACTTCCAGATTGCAGGGCGGATCATCGGCCGCTCAGGGTGGATGTTCCAGCTCGGCGGCGATGGCCGTCTGCATCGTCTGGGATGAAGATGCTGGGCATTCGCATAAAGCTTCGACGACCTTCACCAATCCCGCGCCTTCTTCAATCGTTAGCCCGACTGCCAAGGGGCTGCGATAGGAATGCTTAGCGAGGTCATGCCGCTCGCGTGGTGATGGATGGCTTGCAGAAGTGCTGACCCAGTCGGGCATGGCCAATCTGACCACAGACGAACGTGCCCTGCAGTGACGACGCACACAAGTATATGTGTAGTCAGAGACGAATCAGCAAGGCCTGAGGTGAGCGTCGGCGGACAGGGTCAACAAGTTACCGGGTATGTGTGCTTTGAAAGCTCGTATCGGACAGAATTTTGCACGGACGGGAAAAAAAAAAAATCTTCTTTCAACTCGACTTCTGCGCAATAAGCTCTTTCGCCATCGGACCCCGCCTCGTCACTCATTCGCATCTTGCATGGCGAGGGACCTGGCCCCCTGGCGTTGCTCGCGTGCTCATTTGCGCTCCAGGCCCGCCTTATGCCGTCTTCCCGCCCTGTTTCCTTAGCCCGCCGTGCTCAAACCGGGACTCGGATATGACTGCCCCTAGCGGGACCGAGTCGTCGCTCTGACGTAGAGAGAATGTCGTCCAACGGGGAAATATTCGGCAATAGTCTGTTTGGACGGCAGTGGATCTCGTCGTCCATAGTGCCAAGAACCTCCGGCCTCTCAACCATACAGCAAGGCGAGATGAAAACCGAGAGGGGAAAGAAGAGGATCTGCGCACCACCGGGATGCTCGGAGGGCCGGCTGGACGCGTTTTGCTCGTTGTTTTGTGCCGGGCAGTAACTCGTACCTGCAGTATGAGACGTAGCCTCGGCAACGGGTCGCCCGAAGTGGGTGGGATAATGGGAAAGGATTGGACGATAACAGTAGACACAACCTCTCGGCAGCGGGAGGGGAATCGTTCTCACTGCGTTCGTCTCGCTCGTGACCGAAGGTTATCAGCGCGCCGCCGTGAGAGGAGTAAAGCGGCAAAGAGAAATCATGTCAAGTATCTCAATCGTAGAGCTCCACCCTACCTTCGCCGCAGAGGTCCGAGGGGTCGATTTCAGTAAAGAAATCCCGGCCGAAGACTTCGAGCAGATACAAAAAGCTATTGCCAAAGTAAGTCATAGCTCGCGAGTGCCGGGGAGGACTTGTCTAAATGCGATCGCAGTATGGCGTCGTCAAATTTCCCAATACTCAGCTCGATGACGCGGGCCATATCGCGTTTGCGAGCAGGTTCGGGGAACTGGACGATGGTAAGCAAAGCGGTCCACGTCGTGCTGCACGCAACCACGAGATCTTGCGGTTTGCGACTGTCCGGTGACTTCACTTGCTAAGCCCATTTTGGGCAGTAACGCCTTACACCAAACACGGCAAAAAGCATCGTCTACCCTACGATCAGCTTTTCGACGTGAGCAATTTGCTAGAAGATGGATCGGTGGCGCCGCTTGATAGTCATAGGGCGGCCATGAACAGGGGCAACTCTCTGTTCCACGTTGATAGCTCATTCAATCCACGCCGGGCGGGCTATAGTCTCCTCCGCGCCCATCAACTCCCCCCCAAAGGCACCGGTGGTGCAACTGAATATGCCGACACACGGACAGCCTACGAAGAGCTTCCGGAGGATCTCAAACGAGAGCTGATCGATAATGACTACGTGGCCTGCCACTCACTGTATCATTCGCGCAAAATGGCCGCCCCGGGGTCTCTCCCCGACATCAACCCTGAAGACCACTTCATGTCTCGGCACAAGCTCATTCAACGCCACGAGCCGAGCGGGAGGATGAATCTGTATATCGCATCGCACGTGCATCACATCGAAGGTGTATCCGCAGAGAAGTCCAAAGACCTGATCGACATCTTGTACAAACACGCTTGCAGTCCCAAATATGTGCAGGCCATTGAGGTAGGTCTGGTCTATCGATGGCAGGATGTGAATGGTGGCCGTGCTTAAATGCCTCGCAGTGGACCGAAAACTCCGACCTCATCCTTTGGGACAACACCGCGGTCATGCACCGCGCCACAGGCGGCACGTTTGAAGGGAAATACGTGCGTGACATGCGGCGCGCCACCGTGCATGATGCGAGTATTCATGCTTGGGGTTTGAATGAGCAGAGCAATGATCGGATGGGGTACCCTTGATCGCTTGATCGGACATCAATACGATGGGTTTCTGTTCTGCGTTCGATGGTAAATGATTGATTTCTGCACGCGAATCTATCATCCGTAGACACGATATTAGCGTTGTCCCTCACGCAGTTACCATGGCGAAGTCGCTGATGGCGTCAATTCACCGTCGTGGCCTGGTGACTGGCGCTCGGCCGCCCAAATCTCACTTCGAGGATGACTTCAAAGTCTCTGCCGAGCTGACGGACTGGGTACACGAACCAACATCGTCGCTCGCCGTCTAAAATGATGGCATTGGGGTCCCGTCGCTCCCAATCCGACTCATCAGAACCACGCTTGCCCATGCCATCACCACACATGTCTGCCACGAATCAACCCTTCAAGATGCGGCTCTGGGAGCGCATCCTGACGTTCGTCGACCGCACCTGTATGGGCAGGACCGCTGAAGAGTCATGCAAACGAAACATCACATTAAAGCCGGGACGTCGTCTTCAAAAAAAACGTCCTTCGCTGCAAAGCGATCGATCCGCCCATGAAGAGCGGGAGCGGAGTCGACGAAGAGATTGGCGTGTCGCCGCAGGCGATGGCTATAACAATGACTCTACTTCTTCCCTGTCCTCATCACGGCCTGCCTCCCGAATTTCGAGAGCGTCGAGCTTCTTTGGCATCAGATCAACCATCACCGACTTCCGTTACGCCACTTCTCGTGCCTTTCTCACACCGCTCGAGCAGGCCCTCGTCACGCGCATGAGCCAAGTGACGAGCGCAGGACGGCACACTCCACTCTTGCGAAGGGACGTCCAGGTCCTCATCATGCCTGACCAAGACAGTGCGCGAGCTCTGGCCGCGGTCAGACATCTGGTCCGCGGCCTCGATGTTGAGGAGAAGAAACAAATCTGCGCAGACGTGCGCGGCTTTTTAACGTCATGGCAGCGGAGGACGTTGAAGAGGGTGCTCTTTGATCGAATCGAAATTCGATTCGAAGGAACAGAAAGCCGATGCCAGACTCCCGACAGCGTTGACCCCGGCGGAGCCATTCTAAAGCCGACTGCTGAGAGGAAGGTAACGTTTTTCGAGGCGCCTAAGGCCAGATCACGCAATGGTTTGCCTCTTGGAGAGTCAGGATCTGGTAGGACATTGCTGGAGAGAGGGCGTCCGGTGAAAAGAAACGGGGGGGATGAGAGTGGAATTTTTGTTCGCCGCCGCTCGGAGTGGCCATCATATTCCGACGCAGCGGGCTTGCACTTGCGAGGCGGGGGGGGCGCTGAGGATGAGGAAAAGTCAGCAAATACGAACACGAGGCTGACACGATCTTTTTTTCAATCGATCCGCCGTCCCACTCGCTTGGAGGCCGATGAGCGTCCACATCCGATCCTCTGGTATCTTGCCGGTGGTCGCCTGCGCCTGCGCAAAGAAGGGTTTGGAGTGCCGAGAGGGCAGACACTGCGGGAGCGGAAAGCCCTCGAGCGAGAGAACCGAGATATCGTGGGCTTGTTGGGCACTCTTGCCGGCATCAGAAAGGTGAAAAAGACTCGTAACCGGCTGGCCACTGTGTACAAGCAGATCGTGGATGGTGAAGTTGCTCCTCCCGCCGAAGAGTCTGACCAGCAAGCTGAAGGGACTGCGGAGAGTTAAGCCGATGAGGCGAGGGAGGCCACAAGCGAAGAGAATGCACCCGGCAAAGCAGAAGGGCACGGTCATGCTGCTACCGACACGAAAAGCCGTGCGGAGGATATCCGAGAGGATCTGGACGTTGCTGAAACAGTACAGCATTTCTGGAGCGAGGATCAAGAAGAATCCGAGTTCGTAGTCCGCAATTCAATCGGGAAGATAGTATCTGTATAAAATGACTATGCGTCCTATTTGTCAATCCCAACGGGCTGGGATGCGCGCCAATTTTTTCGTATATCGAAGATGTAGGGACGAAGCAATCGTGCGATCATTATGCTGAAAAGAGAAAAATCGCAAACGTGGATTCCAGCTCTCACGCTTCAGTCGGCAAAACATAGGGAATTTTAGTCATTCAAACACTAATAGTATACTTGCGTTTACCACATGTTGTACCATTTCCATGTCTTCCCGTTAACGTGATCGCTCAAATAGCTGATGCTGTCCCCAACCCAGAAAGGAAACGCCTTGTCGCCGGATTTCAATGCCTCGCGCAGCGTCTTGTCCCTCGTCTTTCAGCGTACATGCGTTTCAGTTCGTACTCTCTTATATCGGCCGCGCTCCTGAACCCACCCCACCCCCCACCAAATGCAATGATGGCAAGCCGTATCGCCATTTGCCCTCACTGATGGCGAGCTAGTGGTAATGGACATCCTATCCAACGGACTGGTAGAGTAGCAGTGGCTCGCCGACGTTTTCAATCTCTGGAATAGTACACCGGAGATCGAAGGCTTTTGATAGCACGATCTTGAAGATCTTCCAGAAGAGCAGTGGATTGTCAGCATATCTCTTGGCAATCAGATGATAGAGCAATCTGACAAACCTTCTGAACATTGATAGAATGGCTCGTACTCGAGAAGATCAGTGACGCCTTCATCGCCTTGGCAAACCGTTTAGCTTGTAAACTAATCTCTTCTTGTTCCTCTCGCGGGAAGTTGACAAAATGGTCGTATTTGGTCCCAACCAGGAACGGGATGGCGGTCTTGTTGAAGCCTCGTCCCTGTCGGTACCATTCTTTGATTGAATTCAGCGTCGATTTCCGTGTTAGGTCAAACATGAAGAGGATGGCCACGGCGTCATTGCAGACTAACGGGAGCATATTGACGAACTCTCTTTGGCCGCCGAGATCCCAAATTGAAAAGGTTATTTCGGTATTGCGGATGGAAATGGTCTTTTCCATGAAATTGACGCCTGATCAGCTGAATTAGCTCGCACCTGCAGCATGCATGGCGGTCTCGATTCTTACCGAGTGTTTGTATGTAATCCTCATCCCAGCTGCCTTCCACGTACTTCACCATTAAGCTGGTCTTCCCTATCTGCGCATCGCCAACCATGCCAACCTTGATCACCACACTCGCATTTTTCTGCGCCAACTGTGGCTGACCATACTGACTCTGCGATTGCGTGCTCGGGGGTCTGCTGAGACCATTGCCGTTTTGCATTTGCTCTGGGGTGTGGTCGGCAGAGTGTGAGTAAGGACGGGAGAATGCAGTGTCCGAGTAGCTCGTCTGGGGGCGCGGCTCATACTGCGGGTTCTGCAGGCTGGAAGCGGTGATGGTATGCATGCTGGCGTCGTCGATAGCACTCTGGTTGGCGCTGCTGCTGCCACTATGCTGCATTTCGTAGTCCATGTTTGACGGCGGGCCGTGGCCGGCGCTCGGCTGCCACCAATGCGTAGATGAAATTGAGCGAATGGATCAAAGACCCCGTCGACACTGCTGCAGGTGCTCGGGCTGCTGGGAACGAAGCCCAATGTACTGCACTCGCGTGCTGCTGTAATGGACGTGTTGCGTACCAGTCGGTGCCCGTCCCGTCTTCTACCCGCGAATGGCCCCTCCGTCCGCGACGCCTCTTCCGGGATGTGCTGCTGTTGTTGATGTTGCTATGGCTGTGTCTGCTTGTACTACGTTTTGGAGCCCACAATGATCACTGTCAGCTATGGATAAGCATCGCTGCCGTCGCTCAGCTTACAGAGAGTCGGACGTGGATAAGGGAGGGAGAAGAGGCTCGCGGAGTCGTGAAACCGGTGACCAATGAACATCCGCAGCACGCGCTTTGGGACTTCATGCAGAGCACAGGCCATACGGCTGTACCCGCAATTTAGCGCGGGGTATTTCAAAAAATTTGGAGTTGCATGTTGTTTGAGGTGGCTGACATACGAAGTCGGATTAAGCCGCACGCGCAAAACCGTCACGCTGATGATAAGGCGTCTTGGGCAATCGCATTGCGTATCCCGGGTTTGAAACACAAAGATGGCGAAGCGCGCTGCAGAAGATGACGAACAAATGGGCCAGGCACTCAAGGCTGGCGAAAGACCTACCGGGCAAGACGGAGTCACGGACGGCGAAGAATTTGAGGATGAATTTGAGGATGAGTACGAGAGTGAGGACGAGGTGTTTGAGGCTGGCGTAGACGGGCGGCCGGACGAGGAGCGAGAGGTGGAGGAGAGAGCAAGCGGTAAACGACGGCGGACTCCATTGATCCATATGGAAGTCAATAGACACTAATTCGTTGTAGAAACCATGGATGTGGATCGCCAAACGTTTATACCCGGCCGCCATAAGCTGGATGCCGGGCAGACACTTGCACCGGATCTTTCCGCCTACGAAATGCTGCACTCACTAGAGCCCACGTGGCCGTGCCTCTCATTTGACATTGTGAAGGACGGCTTGGGTGATAATCGCAAATCTTATCCGGCAACTGTATATGCAGTTGGAGGAACGCAAGCTGCTCGAGGACGAGAGCGCGAGAATCAGATAATGGTGATGAAGCTCTCCGGTCTCGCACGCAACGACCAAGCCGCCAACGCAGACTCCGACGACGATGATGACGACGATGATGAGGAGGAAATGGCGGACCCAATCCTGGAAACAAAGAAAATACCTCTGACATCCACGACAAATCGTATCCGCGCACACCAGTCGCCACAAGCCAACTCTTCAACGTCACCCACCACCCTCACAGCAGCCTCCCAAGAGTCCGGCGACGTATTGATCCATGATATTACCCCTTATCTCACTGCCTTCGATACCCCGGGCTTCCACATTCCACAAACAGCAAGTAAACCCCTCAGCACCATCCGTTCACACAAAAAGAACGAGGGCTACGCACTGGACTGGTCTCCTCTCGTCCCCACTGGGAAACTCCTATCTGGCGATTGCACCGGATCCATCTTCGTCACGACTTGTGCAGAAGGCGGCACTTTCACCACCGACACGACACCCTACAAGGGTCACGTCGGATCAGTAGAAGAAGTACAATGGTCACCTAATGAACGCAACGTATTTGCTAGCGCTTCGAGTGACGGCACGGTCAAGATTTGGGATGCGAGATCAAAGACCAGAAAATTCGCGATTTCCGTCAAGGTCTCGGACAGTGATGCAAACGTGCTCAGTTGGTCGCATCTGACCCCGCATCTTCTTGCCTCTGGCCATGATGACGGCACGTGGTCGGTCTGGGATCTGCGACAGTGGAAGTCTCCAGAGTCTGCCGCGACATCGAAGCCTGTTGCAAATTTCGCGTTTCACAAAGAGCAGATTACGAGTTTGGAGTGGCACCCAACAGATGACTCGATTGTCAGTGTTTGTGCAGGCGATAACACGCTTACGCTGTGGGATTTGGCCGTCGAGCTGGATGATGAGGAAAGTCGGTACACAGCAGATGTGAAGGACGTCCCCCCGCAGTTGCTTTTTGTCCACTACATGGACCAGGTCAAAGAGTGCCACTGGCATCCACAGATCCCAGGAACCGTGATGGCGACGGGTGGAAGTGGCTTTGGCGTCTTCAAGACAATTAGTGTGTAATATTTTGACGTGAAGTACGTGCTTGCCTTAAAAATTCATTTTTAGGCATGACGGCCCGCTCAATAGCTTCGGGCAACGCGAGATTCGCGACATGGCCAACGACGCGATCTTTCAGCCCGCTCCCTTGCCAAGCGGCGAAGGAGCAAATCTGAAAACTAACAAATTTCTTTTTGCCGTCATTCCGTACCTTCGATCCAAATGAAGCCGATGTCCAGAGCTGCGGATGTCAGCCACTTAAAGAGACTAGTTCACCGACGCAGAATATACATAGTAAAGGTTCTCTGCCTCATGAATGCAGAGGTAGGCTACCCACATTATATCTCGTTCTTAATTCTCTTCCCATTTAACCACGTTGTCCTATTGTCATTCGTTCACCCATCTGTCAAGATCCTACACTCTTTCCATTTATTCCCGCTGAGCAAAAGATTCGAGACATGCAGCTATCGACTCTATTTACTTTGGGCCTCTGTGTGGCGGCGGCGACGGCGAGTGCCAACATCTTCAGGCGCCAAGTCAATTGCTCCAACCCGAACTCTTTCCAATGCGAACAAGAGATCTTGTCCTATCTCACCGAAGTGTGCATTCCTACTAATGCGACCGGCGGGCCCGATTTCAACGCCCCCTGTGTTGCGACCCGGCTCATCGAAGTCGAGTGCATGTATGGATCGCGAGGCATCGATTTCCTCCTAGGCAACAACGATCCCAACAGTGGGAGCTTCAGCGAGCAGTCGCCACCTCTCCTCAGCAATACGACGCAACGGGATTGCCTGTGCGAAAGCCAATTCTTCGACGAAGTTCAGGGTTGTCTCGATTGTTACACCGCGCACGGAGGAGGAGATGCCTTCGGAGAGGTGATCAACACGAAACAATTAAGCAGCATGAGCTCTTCCTACTGCGCGGTGACGAACACGCCCACTCAAGGGCTGGCGGAGGTCCTGTACAGCCTCGCGCCCACGACATCCAGCCCCTCGTCCGCGGCAACGAGCGCTTTCTCCGACCCCATCGGGAACAAAACGGCGGTTTCTTACTACTTCACCCCTTCCGTGACTGGTTCGGCCGCGTGGTATGTCGCGCAGGCTACCATGAGCGCGAGCAATGTGACGGCCGCGGGGGGCAGCGGAGCGAGCACAACCAGCATGAGCGTTTTCACATCCAACGGGCAGATCGTACCGACCGCCGGCGTAAGCGGACTTTCTAGTTCTACGAGGGGAAGTTCGACCAGTAGCGGATCCGGTGCGCACGAGACCGCGGCATTCGCGGGTATGATGGTCGCCTGTGCGGGCGTTGTCGCTCTGCTGTGAATGTTAGGCTTTATTTGAAAGTATTTGCGGAAATATGACCCACCATATACGATGGGATCGGCTCTAAACCGTCACAAACATTTTCTTGGCAAGCGGGATCCCCCTTTTTCGTGATTCAGTGGTGCTACGTGCACATGTAATTCTTGTAACTAATCTGCGCTCATAAATGACACATGCAAATGCTCTCTGAAGCATATTGAAAGGGCCGTGAACGCCACCACAGATGAAGCATCTGCTCCTATAAAAACGCCTCCTCTCCATGCCGTCCACATTTATATTCTAGTCCTCTCCGAATGCAGGAAAACAGAACAAAAAAAGAGTCCGCTCATAACGCAACAGAACGAAAAGCAATCAGTGTTGGCCGTTGCGTGCACCGATAGGCGAGGCGATAACGTGAACCTCGGGATCGAGAGATGCTGGTAAAGTGTAATTGTTATGCAGGAGAGTGTTCGAAGCCGTGACATTATTTTGAGTCACGTTCGAGATCGTTGTAACATTGGTGCCATTGTACGTTGTGTTCGGGGAGATCGTGACGGTATGTACCACCAAAATCTCTGTCACCGGTTGAATGTACTGTGTGATGACTTCTTGCTGGATGGCCAAGACGACTGGCTGCGCGTATCCCGTGCCTGTATGAAAGACGAGACACGCATCAGCACAGATGAATCAAATGAAGAGTGACGATGCCGGCCGAGTTCATGTCCGTATCCGCCCAGCCACACCGGTATTCATGGGCTCTGCAGCAGTGCGCTTCTTCGCTCCGCCATCTGTGAGCGTGCCATAGCCTATAGAACCAACTCCTGCTGACGGCCATTGGTCCGGGACTGAGGCGAACGTTTGCGTATAGGTGATTTCTACGTAGGTGGTTGTGCCGGCAATGGTGGATTCAAACCACTGCACAGTAACGGATGGGTACTGACTTGGGTCTAGAGTGGCCCCTGGCGCAACGACGGCAGCCCCCTGACGACGCCTGTAGCAATTCAAGTGTTAGCATAACGCATAACCGAGCGAGCAAACCCCTCTGCCAGGTGTATGGGCATATTGCTGAAGACCTACTCTAGCTCTTGCACACTCTCTTCAATGAATTCCGCTCCGGCTGCCTCATGCCACGCGTTGGCGAAGGTGGCTCTGGCAGAGCATAGCGCTGCCAAAAGGTACGTCAGAGTCACCCGTTTCATGATGTGATGCGGTCTGCTTTGATGAGGATGCCGTCGCTCTGTGCAGAACGCGTGAAGGGAAGTGCAGAGTGCTGCAAGCCTGATGAGTGCGGCGGAATGTCGTCGTCAGCTGAGCAGCCGGTCACGCACACCCCGAAACAAACGCACAACCAGAGTGTTGAATGGCCCACGTAGATGCGAGTGTATGGCACAGGAGAGCGATGCAGTGCGGTATCTAGTATGTTGGAGATGGAAGGTGGTGTCCTGTACACGTCTGTCTGTGTCCCAGACAACGAGGGACAGTCCCACCGGTGTGTTGTGAGTCGCACAAGAGGCGGGCAAGACCAGGGCTTACGCCGGCTGCGGATAATCGAACAAAGCACGCAGTAGAGACTGTGAATGATTGCAGCAAGAACGATTGCACAACGAAAGTGCAGACGGGTAGGCCACGCAACTGCGGCCAGGAGTAACGACGGTGCGACAGCGGAGGTATCCGAGTGTGAGACTGCAAAATGAGTTAACCATGGGATCGAACATCATTGAAACCTCTTAACCCCCAGTCAGGTAAGGATTTCAGCGCCATCATTGGCCAAATTGCCGGAATGAGATTTCGTTATTCCAAGGGAGCGTTGCTCGGCTCCTCCCTACCGAGATTCTTAACTGCGCCACCTTTCTAATTAAGTATTTTGGTTCGTGTTTTGAGGTTTTAATACAAATGGCTTGCGAGACTCGCGATCGCGGCAATTTATTCAAAGATCACTGCGGGAACAAGCCGGATTGAGAATCGACAATTCTCAGACGGTCACTCAGGGAGCGAGCGTGGTAAAGGTTCGAGCTGACTCGGCCTGAGAAAAATTTTTGTGCGGCACTCTATTGGCTGCCTCAGGCATTTGCGAGCGGCCACTACGGTGGAGGGATGAACGTGAACGCCACGGACGCCATGGACGTCCACATCCCCAATGCGATGCTGTAGTTACCCGCATCTCTAGACGTGGGCGAATACAGACTCTGCAAATACTAGGCGTGAGATAGCATGTGTCGGCAGAAGCAACTCTTCCGCCATCCATTCGTCAGCCTGCCTGCTGGCCCCTCCGCGTTACAATCGTGTTGCTGATCATGCATGCAGTTGGGCAGGCAGAATGGTCACGGGTTAGCAGCAGGATAGATGGCGGAGTACATTTGGAGTGTTCACAACGTGAAGCTTGCGCCGCCGTTCAGTGCAGTTCGGACGGAGTTGGTAATTAGGACTGTTGGACCAAACGAACAGAGGGAAATTTACAAAGCTTAGGACCTATCTGACAGGCGAACGCGGTTTGTGCGGCGCTTCACGCTTCATTCATCCACTTCTTGTTTCCTCATCTGCGAGAACATGTCAATTATTGCCGGAAGGGGGCCTGTCTTCAATCTGTAACCTGATGCTCAGCCCCTCTGAAGCGAGGTGAATCTTCTTCCATTGAATCACCGCGTTATGATGGTATCATTGACTTGTGTCCGAGTCCCGGGCGCATGTCCTTGGGCCACATACAAAGGAGCACGACTCGCAAAGAGCGTCCGTTGCAGGGAGATTGCTTGTCACTGATGTGGGCTTCATCTCTCCGCGTGGAGGGGGAAATCGAATCACTTCCCGCAGTCGGAACGACGATCGAATTGTGGCCCGAAAAGAGATCACAGATGCGGTGCATGTGAATGGGAACTACATCGTCCTCCAGCTTGGCGCTCTGTGGCGTATGGCCAACCCAAATCTGCCCCGACGGCACCACCTATAGCCTAGAGGCCGAAGCACTTCGCGTCCTGATGACGAATATGATATTTTCGAGACTTGATCGTGGATGAGATCCAAACTTTCGCTCATGGGTCTGCTGAAGCGGCAAAGAGCGCAGTGCAAGCTAGTTTTGATGGGGTCCTGATCCATGGTGGGACTGGGTGTTCGATTCGGCCAGTTCTGATGGGTTTTCTTGTACATTCGTCACACGGAATAGCCTCCTGAGGCTACCTGGCTGTTCTGGTCAAGATACTGTAAAAAAAGGAAGGAAGAACGGATGCCTACAGATGCTAAATCGAAAATCGATCCCGCCTTGGCCTTAATCGCCAAAGCCATCATTGAAGCTAAACACCACAGCACGAAAGTCGACATGCGTCTCTCACCATTCCAGAGATAACAATACATGAGCCTGAAAGCCTTCGTTTCCCACATTCGGCATGTTTTCTCGAATGGAAGAGGCTAGATTTTGCTTAAATTCAGCTTGTGGAAGTCGCATGTCGGGGTACATCGACCGATGCAATGTCAAGGACATTCACAGCGAAAAGCAGAGTTCGATAGAAAAATAGGGCACTGTCCGGGCATTTTTGCTTGCTGGGAGGATAACATGCCCCTGAAAATGCTGGGTGAGTGTCAAGCACGCTTTGTATGGGGAATAATGTCGATGTCGCAGTTAGAATGTTGTTTATTAGCTCGCCAGAAGTTGTGTTAAAGGTATCGAGAAAGTCTGGAGCCGAACCCTCGCGACGGGAAGATGTTTTACGGGCCGCAACCTCATCAACGATACATTGATGATATCTGTTCAGCCAATAGTGGCTAGCGCAGACTCACATGGAGAGGAATATAATGTGAAATGCGTAATGCACTTGAGAAAAGTAGCGTAAACTTCTTTATTACCGTGTTACAATATAAATAAGCCAATATGAAGAGAAGTTTACTATTTCCTCCCGTACATATTGAGCTTTTGTCATGACAAATGATATCTGTAGTGACCAGTGCAGGCCGTACCACTCCCTACAAAGATACCGGAGTGACGTACGGGCTGGTCGGAGCGCTCTCCAGGGCGAGAAGAGAGAACATGGCACCAATAACAGGGCGTGCGTAGAACTCATCCTCGCCAAAGTTTCCAGTGGCGACATTGTAAAAATCAGTAAAAGGCCGATTCGTCGGGGTTTCATTCAGCCACTCGGCAATAATCGAGATGAACTGGTTCTTCGTACTCTCCGAGGCGATGGCAGCGCAGAAGAGCTCCCAGTCGGTCTTAGTTCCGTCATCGACTCCAACATTATGGAGCGGAACGCCATATTGCTGGAAGACGGTAGGGTAGAAACGGCTCTGGATGTCATAAATCTCCTGCTTGACGAGCTGTGTGCCCAACTCACGATCCGCGTAGAGGTTGTAAAGCAAGCCCCAAGTGGACTCATTGTTGTACTGGAATTGCTCGTGTTCCGGGGTGCAGTTGTAGCACATGGCCCAGCCGTACCACTTCTCAATGTACTCGTGAGCGATGGTTGTATAGTTAATTCCGTCTTCGGTGTGGCCAGTGCGGTTGGCGATTTGTGCCATTGCTTCAATACCTATCATGCCTAGGGTTTTTTTTAAAAAAAAAATAAGTATAAGTAAGGGAGTAATGGTTAGGGGAAAAGCAGAATCATACCTTTCAAAGCAAGGTTCGTGTTGTTTCTGTTCACAAAATATCAGCAAAAGTCTGGCGAATGGCATCTATTGAACGTACACTATTTCTCCCAAAAAGTCATCTGTTGAGAGCTGGTAAGCTGGGATCAGAGAGTCGCTGACCAGGTAATCATTCCACTGCTTCAACAAGTCGTAGTTCTCAGCTAAGTAAGCATCGTCGCCAGTCCTTTGTGCGTAGGCTAGGGCCATAATGATCATATTACCGCATTCCTCGACTGGCTGCATTTCATCGTTTCCATTGTTGTGACCGGTTGCGTTAGGGAAAGAGTCGCCGAGGTCATGAATTGAAAATTGATATGGCCACCAACCAGCTTCCTGGTTGATAAATAGAGGGTCCAGCATGTACCGCAAAATCGTGGCGTTGGTATAGATGGCGATGGGATGGAATGGGAAAATCACGTCCACCGTCTGCACATTGCCGTCCGATGAGATTTCCTTGAGGAAAACCCAAGGTTGTGTGGGTGTATTGGTGTATTCCAACGCCCCGAACGCTTGCCGAACGGCGAGCGCAGTAAGACTGTAGTAATTCTTTCCATCACTAGTATCCACCTTATCCGAGTCTGTCTTGATCTGGCTGTCGAAAGATTCACACTCGGACAGAATAGAGGTGTACTCGTTGTAAAAATAGGAAAGCTGGGAGGGAGTGAGCATAAAATCGAAGTTTTCTCTGCTTCCCAACTTACGGCTGCCGTATCGGAATCGAAGTAGTTCGTCCACATGCCTAAACCAGTCATTACACAATCGGATGACGGAGAGGGGATGGCATACATGGTACCGATTCGTTTCCGGCGGCTGCTTCGAATTGAACACAGTTCTGCTGATGCAAGCTGAGCTGGAAAAGTGCGCTTTTTTTTTTCTTGTTGACTTTACCCATGTCCAGAGCGAAGCCGAAAACCGGATAATCGTCGTCGATTCCACGGTAGTTAGTGCTTTCTGTGTCTGGCAAGAAGCCATCATTGATAAAGTTGGCTCGCACTTTGATGTCTTGTGCAGACTGGTAAGTCAGCTCCTTCACGTTATCCGTGGCGTAATACCTGCAGGCGCATTAGCCATAATAAGTCCATACGACGATCTTCGAGTTTCTAACCAATAGCCCCATTCAGCTTGCGAGGCATATTCGGCGAATTCCAGTTGTTGTTGACGCCAGACCTTGTGATATGCAATGCCTCCAGTCTTCGAGTTTGTGACGAGAGGGGTGTTGGAATGATTTTTGGCGGCCTGAAACGGCGGTGATTTGATGCCAGGATAATGATGGCCTTGTCCTGAAGCTACGGGGGGCGGGGCGGGATGGCTGACTGATGCTTGGTGAGAATACGCAGTCCTGGTAGCGTAAGTCGTAGCTGCCGTGGAAGCAGGCCAGGTGGGAGATGAGACAGGCCCGAACTCCTTTGGTGAAGCACTTGTGTCTGTTGTGCCGTAGCTCCATTGCGCAGTCGCACTGCGGTCCCCAGCGACCCATTCTATAGACGAGTGAGTCGGTAAAGAGTTCAACAATAATCCTTGGGTTTTGGCATACCTGCAGAGATATCGGTGTAGAGCTGGACTTCATGATCTTTACCGTCAATGGAGTACACCTGCACGTCCATATATGTGTACGGTAAAGACATTTCCAGAATGGTATCTGGCAAGACTGGAGACGTCATTGTAATGGTCATGCCTACAACACCTGCAACGTCCATCGTAAAAATACTTCGAGTAGCTGTATAGGTATAATCGGTCTGTGTGACATAATAATTGGTTTCATCTGGTACGACTGGGTCTCCAAGCCAGATATAGGTTATGTTGTCTACACGAATGTAGCCTATCTTCCTTAGCTAAGGGCTCTATCGCGAATGTAAGTAGGCTTACCCGCCCAGCCGGTGATCCCGCCGGAATGAAACGTGGGCCATTGTCCGGCGAGGTATCCGCCATTGCCTCCGTCGCTCCCTGCAGCTTGCCATGTGCTCATGTATGGGGACCTCACAGCGAGGGGGAGAGAGGGAGGCCGAAGGGGATTAAAGGTAGACTGTGCATTGCTGAGAGCGGCAATGCCTGCGAAGAGAAGCTCCCGAAGACGCATGACTGAATAACGAATGTATTTGCTACCTAAGATCGGAAGGACAGTTTGTTGGATGGCTCAGGCCGCATTTCATCTCAAGGCAGGACGCCGCTATTCATATATCCACAGCTTCCTGCACCCCTCCTGAGGAGTTGTCGTCACACCTCCGCATGCGCTGTACTCTGTACAATCCTACTATCATGCGTGATGCTCGTGGGCAATGCAGGAAAGCGTCAAGAAGGTTGCAAACAGTCGATCCTGCCCAGTATGGGAAATGCCCTCCCAATTTCCTCGCGTCTAGCAATTACCGACCTGGGATGCGGAAGGTGGAGGAGTAAGAAGTATGCGGAAATTAAGACTTCGATATTGGGGGCGCTATAGGAGGAATGCTGATGATCCAGCGACTCAAGCTGGACCGGACCGTCTCCAACATCGTGAGATGGATGCAGGAACCCGCTAAGGGAAAACTTGAAGCCTCCACAAAGCGCCGTTACTGGAGGGTTTTTACGGCAAACGCAGGGGTGCAATCCTGTATGCAATCATGCATGCTAGCATGGATATCATGCCCAGGCAGTGCGATCTGACGCCAACGCCATGCGGGGGTTTTCATTGATTTCCCCCTCTGTCATAGACTGCAGCAAGTCAGCAGACCGATGAGTGCTTCGCAGGTGCAGGAAACGAGAGATATTCTCGGCTCCACTGCCATATATCTTCTGTTCCCCCTGAAAATCACTCGGAAGCACGGCACATTTGCAAGGTGGAGTACCGCAGCAATACTTCATTGTTCGGGGCTCCCGTGGGACCACAAGAGACACACGGCATGGTCTCAATGTTTGCCGTCCGCACCAAGATGCGTCGCAGGGTCCCCGAACTTGTCAAAAGCTTGCTCCACGGTCCGCATTGCTTCTTAAGGACAAGACTCGATATGTTATGCCAAGTACGATAATCCTTCGGCGGCAAACTCGTGTTGAATGGCCAGCTGCTCGAACAACAAGTAAGGCTCACGCAGAGGAACCCGATGAGATGTGTTCGTGTATCGATATTCGATGGCATGCATGATCCGGCGACTTCACGAACTACACCATGCGCTCTACGCCATGAAAATTCACCTTGAAAGCTCGACATCAACACCAAAATGATCGCGATGAAGGTCGAACTATTTTTCAAGCAAGACACGGTATGTGTGGAAGGAAATATCGATGTAAGGCGTGATCGATGGACAGCGTTGAACGCGCTACAGAGCCGGTTGACATACGGGTAAGCGATAGGATAAGGGGTGCTTCGTTGCTAGAATATATCTCTGAGATACGACGAACGTTGCGAGTGTCGTTGCCGCTGTCGTGCCAGCATCACAGTTTCGGGGAGTCGGCCATAACGATCGTAGTGGATGAATTGCGCCAGTCGGTGATCTGGCAAGGATAGAAATGGTGTACTTGTGATGAATCGTAGTAGTGTTGGTTGGCTGGCGTAAATTATCGTCATGGTCACAGTGTTCCTGCAGACGCCCCACCGAATGTGAGAATTGCTGTAACTTGTACATGTATTTCTAGATTTGGCGAGTGGCAAATGTTTGTTGAATTAAGCTCAACAGATGCGTGATTCACATTGACTCAAAACACAATCTCATACATTACGCTTTTGATCTCGGCTCTGGCTTAAACTGGCAAGCGCGAATGTGAACTCCGGTCTGAGGGGTCGATCGAACGATTGGAACACCTGGAGGGTAAAGACACGTTCTCTCGCCACCGCCTTGCTGCGACGGCTGCTACACGGCAAAGATTGATCCTGTAACCTCCAGCCACACTAGGGTACTATTCCCGAAGGTTACAACTAGCCAATAGCCCAATAACACTGTACCTTTCTGGATAAAGTGGGGATATATATAACTCCATGAATCACGACAGGCCCAAAAAACTTCAAAGGATTTCGCAAGCTTGCGATCTGTGCCACAGGAGGAGCATTAGATGCCGACCTAGCAGCGAAAATCCGCAACAGAAGTGTCAGAATTGCTATGACTTTGGTGTAGAATGCACATATAAGCGCCCATCGCGTCGCCGCCGTAATCCTTCCAACGCACATACGTCTCAACCGAATCTTCTGCCGGGGCAGCAAATCGGCACAAGCATATCACCCGGCTCGGAGGAACCAAGAGGCCAAGAGAGTTCATATTTAGCACAGGAAGGTCATCATGGCCAGTCAAGTTATCCGGGTGCACATGTTACGGTTAGAACGGGCCAACAAGATGACGAACTTGGCATTGCATGGCGGTCATTTACCCTCGCCAGCGCTGGCACCATCGAGCAGTATCTAAGGATCTATATGGACATCATCTACCCGATATACCCATTGTTCCACGGTCCTACGATGTGGGAGCATTTGCAGAAGCAATGTCATCTCACCAATCGAGCCTTTTTCGCCTCGATCATGGCAGCATGTGCTTTGGCGGCGGCCAGGGCTCGAGATGGTGCCACTGGCGATTCATACTCCTGCAGTCAAACTTTGGAGAATTCATCCGAGATTTTCTTTGCGGCTGCCCAAGACGCGATCTGGAAAGACCTCAGCCGTGCTCAGGGATTGGGCTACATGCGAGCCTGCTGTCTGCTAGCTCTGACTTCCATTCAATATGGTCAGATCCAGAGCATGCATCAGTATATGGGAACTTATCATTCACTGTCTGCTATGCAGCACTTCCATGACGAATCCAAATGGCCTACAGGAATATCAGTGGTTGAGCGAGAGGAGAGGAGACGATTGTTTTGGGCAATGTATTCTTTGGATATATACACGTCCGTGGTCTTCGACGCTGTCATCAAATCCCAAGAGACCCACTCAAATGTCAGATACCCCGTCGCTGCGGATGACGAGGAGCTTTTGGCTGATGCAAACTCCCCGACGAATGAAGATCACTGGTTGTATGGCTGGAACTTCGTTACAGACCTATACCGCATTTTAGAACACTCCGCTAAGCGCATGCGTAGAAACAAACAGATCAGAGATGATAGAATCTCCATCACGAGAATGCTAATTGCAGATGGAATTCCCGAGGCGCAAGTCATGAACAACGTGTTGGACTTATATTACTCACTTCCGGGTCGCTTCAAAGACTACAGTGTGCCGGTAACTGGCGACAACACCGGACATGATTTCTACGGGTTTCAAGCCGCCAATATCCAAGCAACTTTGCAGCTCGTGCGCATGACGCTCTTTTCTACGAGTTACTCGCACGATGTCAATCAGAAATGCACAGTTGCTGAACAAATGCTTTCTGCATTTCATAGCATGGCGCCTCACTATTTAAGGGCCATCAGCACGCCTCTAGTATACCAATTAGGAGGGATCGGCCAGATCTTAGCTTCCGTAATGGAGGGATCCCTTTGCGAAGAGTCTTACCAGCGTGTAAGAGGCCTTTTGGTTTCTATGGCAGATCTGCTTCAAGGTCTCGAATCTGGTCTACAACGAACTGCCGGCGCCAGCAGGGACTTACGTAAGCAGATTGATAAGATTGATCAGTACATGAATACACAGAGGGAATACTACTCTGCCGCCGCACAGCCTCAATATCAGAGCATGCTTGGGTCAACAGATCTTTCAAACGGGGTTGTTTCACTCGGTCAACAGCAACACCATCAACCAAACATTTCGGCGATGCATGATATGAATGTACAGCCACCTTTTGAAGAGTTTCAACTTCCTCATGATCTTGTAAATAACGAAGCTTGGCCGTGGCCATTCGGGCTCGCCCATGAAACACAAGCAACTGTACATTTGAGGTACGGATAAAATAATAATAAAGAGCAATGAACAGTCATGTTACCCATATTAACAGGATCTATTTCGTTCAACAGCTCCAGCGAAAATGAGTGGAGTTATCGCATCGTTGATAAAATGACTGTCGCTAAAAAGCATATCAATCACGTATACTGATCGTGAAAACGACTGTGTCAGGCCCTACATATATAGATGCAAGAAGTCGCGGCGGCCATTAACTTGCTCTATGTCCTTGTTGATTTACATGGTGAATGAACATGAGTCAGTCACTGCGTGTCGGGGCTAGCATTCAATTTATTAACGATGGCGAAGACATGGAATGTTTTCAGATTAGGGTAATCTTGCGCTGTTCCATTCTGTCTGCTTCGCTGGGACATTTCTGTTTATGCTGTGATTAGTTCTGGAAAGTACTCATTGACGTTGGCAGCGGCATGAAGAGAAAGAGGAACAAATCTTACAGCCTCAAAGGTCACTTCATATCTGTCATAAGTATATCAATAAGTTAATCGAAGTGGATCAATTCCAGCCATCAGATATGAAGTGGAGAACCAGCTAAGTCGGGTTCAACTTCTGGCTACAAAGGTGTGAGGTCAACGTTTTTAGGCGGCTTTATCGCAATCTTCGGAATTGTAGTCAAGTTTTTGCCCACATGAAGAAGAGCCTTCTACCACAACGAAAAGGCTGCTTCTACTGGGGCTTGCTTTTTGCAAAGCCCAGTAAATTAAGTGATAATACCAGCTACCGCTGGCTCAGAAGTAAATTTTTCAGTTCTCTGGTAAATTGTCCTTGTATGTTCATTTAAATAAATTAGGTGTCGCTAACATACGTTCCCCAAAAGACACCCGCCGGATAAGGGAGTTGGTTGATTTTAGACTTTGAAAAGTTTCAAAGTTGTCATTTCATGGTTGCTCTCGCCCAAATATTGCATGCGAAAACCTTCAAAATATACCCCAGATCCTGTAATGGGACCGGGGAGGTAGTCCCGGCCTGCAAATGATTCTTTTTGTCTTTTATTTTTATTTTTATTTTTATTTTTATTTTTTTTTTTTTTTTGGAGTGAATATTCTCAATTTTAGCTTGATATGCTATTTCTTCTGGCACGAGTCGTCAAAGCGGAAAAAGATGACTTTCGAGACCTGCGAAGAGTATTACGGCAATACAAAGCGATCAAGCCACGACTTGACCCAACCATGTGGTCATTCAAAGAATCTGTAAAAAATGGCTTTGGCACTATTTTGAGGGACGTAAGGCAAGTAACTCGATCCTCTAAGTGATGCACCATCAGTGTGCAGGACGGACATGCATATATCACCATCAAACATGCATCAGCAAGACAAGGGGTTTCATAATGTTGAATCCAGAAAGCGAAAGAGTGATAACTGCGTTTGATACTGACGCAAACTCCGGGTTCGCCGCCATGTATGCCGTCCAGCACCCTTTGAACCGCGTTTGACAAGACGGAAACTGTATACCATGCTGGATAGGTTTCCAGTGCAGTGTTTCACAGATTCATTGTAAGACGGACTATAATTCGAGGTTTGTGTCCGGATTTCAGTTGTGCCTCAAGCCGTAACGTTGGTGAGACCCATCAATTGCAGTGTCGGCCAATCGCACACAGAAACTTCGTTTGGACATTGACACCGCCCCAGCTGAATAGGGCTCTCTAGCATGATACATGGGAAAGAAGCCAAAGCATTAATTCGTTATGCAAAATGCACCAAAAAAGATGTTTTCTTCAATGCAAGTGACGAGAAGGGCTTGTACGATCAACTTCTTCACATGCCTGTCCCAACTAACTAGCTCTATTGTATAATCCTGGTTTTCAGCAATTAACATAAATATCCAGTACCGTCAGCAGGCCACTTACCCATTAACGAGCTGCAGAATGCGACCTGTGATATTGTGTGCCGCGACTATGCTGGCTGGGCTTCGGCGAATCACAAAAAGCCCTTTACGAAGGGTCGCCGAAGCCAACGAAGGAAGTTATGCATACAAAGACAGATTTTCTGAGTGTTCATGATCACTGAGCGTGCTTCATGTATCCACGATCCACCGGGCAAGTGAATGCATGTAAAGACGGGACTAACTTCCCTTTTCGAAGCGTCAAGGTTCTTTTGGCCTTCTCTTCCTTATCATATACATCATGTGAAATCTGGGGATTTCAGACCTAGGCTTTTTGCGACGATAAATCAAAATTTCAAACGTCAACTACGGCGATGGATCACTCGTAGTCGAAGCAATCACAAGCAAAATGTTGCTCAAAAACTTGCGACAGTCAATCCAGCAGAGCTGGTGCCTCTGGAGGTATCGCAATCTCTTCTTCTGGGCACATGTTGCACCAAACAACTGCTACATATCTGCGCCTTGGCACTCTGGTTAATGTTGAGATTCCGATGCTGCATCTCAGCAATCTGGATTATTTCTTTGATCCGCCTCAGTGTCAAACTTGTGGCCATTGATGCGAATAATGGGTCTGATGTGATAAACCTTGGTCCGACTCCGCACCAGCTTTTTCGGTAGATGGCATAGTTGACCCGACCCGATTGGATTATACTTGCATTGGCGATATTGCAATGTCTCCACCTGTTCGGAAACATGGAGTTTTGAGCTTGAACAACAGTTTACAAGGAGTTATGGACTTCAACAATATTTTACAAGGTCATGGTTCCACCAAATCAACTCTAATTTGACGACGTCTCTTGGTCCTCTTGGAGTCAACCATTGGCTCGTAAGTTGAAATTTGCCGAAGAAATCATCCGATATCGAAACGTATGAGACTGAGCGTGATCTAGCGTGACACTTGCTTCAGCCCATGTCAGGTTTCTCATTGCGACTTTAGCATAAGCTAATGCGGCAGGTGCCTGCGGATAGCTACATTGCCTTTGATCGGCCCCGATATGCAAGCGTTATAACATTCGGGCCACGTTGCATCCAAGACTTTCCGTGTTTGATTGGACGTGAACGACCTATTTAATTTTCCCATCTTTTTTCTTCCTTCGGCTATTAGAAAAGACAGACACTGCCCGCGGAATTTTATATCCATCCTGTTGTTGAATCTGCAAGTGCAAGTACCTCGGATACTTTGATCTTCACGGACGTTGGGTGTCTGTGATGTCGCAGCAAGATAGTCTCTTCGCCTACGGGCGCCGAATATTATGGATTCAGCAGGCGAAAGCGTGTTACAAAAGAGCTGGCGCCCCCTTTGCAAATTCTGGAGGGAGGGGAAAGATCTTGATTGGGTACAATCTTCACACCGTATATGTACCGGTGTCTTGTAGGATTGGAAGGTCGAGGTGAGCATGTACTTACCCAAAGACATTGCATTACTTCCATATCCTCGAGTACACGGGCTGTTCTGCAGATCAGAGCCTGGTGGGAGCCTCTACTGGTATGCTCCCCCGGTTAGTTGGCTGTTGTTGCCATACTGAACATAATGATTGAGAAGGGGGGAATCAGTCCAAGGGCCGTTTGAATTTTAGCCAATACGCATTGGTCAGTGAAGGCCGGTTTCACAATTTGCTTGTTGTCCTGCAGCAGAAACCGGTGAACTGCTCTTGTTAAGGCAAGGATGCAGCATACGTTTGAAATGTTGGGAGTTGATTGCCTTCATTTATTGACCAGGCTGAAGGTCTTTGACCCTCTTAAATGCCTGTGTCACCCACCATGGCTGAGGACAGCCGAATAAGAGATGGCTTTGTGGATCAAGCAATGGCAGAAGATATCCCAAAATTCCATGGAGTGTAAACAGCTGCCATGGCAGAGTCTAAGGCGACCAAGGCCTTGCAGAGGCTATGAGCAGGCATAGCCTCGCGTTGAAGAGCCCAAAATGCCTGTGATGGAAATATAAAACGCCAGAAGCGTCGGTCCAAGATCGGACGCGTATTACGAGCATATCCCATTTTTCGATCAAAAAGAAGGTCCGGCAAGAGACTCTTTCTAAGCACGATGACATCCTTTGAACAGAATAATCCGTTTGATTCTCCATATGACACACTCGACAGCACGCAGAAGGAAATACGTGTTTGCAGCATGACCGAGCGATCAAGTGAAAACCATATAGATTTATTGCTCCATACAATCCGACTTGAGAGATCCAACGGCAAGTTCAAATGCCTGTCATACGCCTGGGGATCACCGTCGAAAGTGCGCCATGTTACAGTAAATGGTACCCCAATCTTGGTTGGAGAGAACTTGTACAATCTGTTACATAAACTACGTAAGCTGGGTCTAGGACACAACATATGGATCGATGCTATATGCATTAATCAGAATAATGAAGAAGAAAAACAACCACAACTGAACCTCATGCAGGAAATTTACCCCCTTGCGTCTGAAGTCTTTGTCGGACTAGAAGGGTGTTCGCCTCGAACCACCGGTGCTGAGGAAATCTTCGCGGCATCCGTATCAGGGAACAGCTTGAATGAAATGCCCTTAATGCGCAGAAGTCCCGATGAGATCAAAGAAGCTTGTCGCGAATTTATAATGATCTTCGAATCGGACTGGTATACACGAATCTGGACCCTCCAAGAAGTATACCTTGCCAGAAAAGTTACAGTCATCCTTCCATGGGGAGCATCTGTGCCCTGGGAGTCATTCAATGTTCTTGCCGACAGATTGACCAATCAAGGCCAATTGTTGTCCCTGCTTCTGACTTACTCAGGCATGGAGTATGAAAAACTAATGGCGTCCGTACATAAGTTTTACAACCATATCAACGGTCTTGCACGGACAAAGAAAGCTCTCCCGCATGGCCAGCATATTATAGACCTCATAGTTCGACATCCCAACATGACTGCAAAAGATTTCAAGGCAAAAATTGACGCATTTCAACCGATGTGCACCTCTGGTATCAAATTGCCGTCTTTTTCATGTCAAAGTACAGACGTAGAAGTATTCACCGGATTTACCCTCTGGCTTATTGAACTGCTGCAGTCACTTCTCCCTTTAGTTCTCGAATTTCCACGCGAAAAATGTAATTATCCTACTTGGGTGCCAAACATTTTTTCTGCATCTATGCAGCACGAAAATCATCATCGAAGAAGGATGGGATTTTATGAAGAGTACAACGCGTCCAAGGGTCTGGTACTTCAAGTCGACTATGATGCGCCAAATAACCTCTGTGTGTCAGGGATAAATATTGATAAAGTATCATTGGTATCTGAGAAAAGCTTCAATTTGCAGAATCTCGAAGATCATTGCGATGTTATTAATAACTGGTCTAGCTTCTACGCTCGGCAGAAAGATTTACGCAACTTTTCACCATCATCTATATTCAGCATTAGTGAGTTCAGCATCACAATGATGGCGGGCTATGTTATTGATGGAACGTATGGAGGACTGCGTTCAGTAAATCCGAAGGACATTGAGGCATGGAAAGATATGATGATACATTTGATCGATAACAACCTTTCAATTGACGATGATGTGTTCCAGCCGCATCTCATGGACTCGCATGTTGCAGCCGCATTCAACAGAAAGCCATTTTGGACTGCCAATGGTCACTTTGGCATTGGTCCCAAAGAGATGAGGCCAACGGATGAAATCTGGATCCTAGGCGGCTGTAAAACTCCATTAGTCTTAAGATTAGCGCGAAGTATATCCGGCGAAACATGTTATCTTGTAATTGGCAGTTCCTTCATTTACGGATGCATGTTTGGAGAAGCTGTACCAGCAAGACACTTTGCGACCGTGTGCACTTTGCGCTGACGATCTTAGGCTACTGATTTGGCTTACACGCATATCCGATCTGTTACGTTATGCTGCACCAATAAAGCAGCACGTGACCGCAATTGAAGAAAATTGATCCAGATGATCCAAGTGAAGAAGACATTGGCGTGGTGCTGGTAGGATGGCCCAGTTATTTCACCATTTTTGGTTTTTACGGGCAAGCTACTTAATAGCGGACGGTTTCAGCAGGGCTTACCCTCAATCCAAGAGCTTAATACAAATCAGAATGGATGGATTACAAATGAATACACTGAATAACTAATCCAACATTTGGAATAATACAAAAAAGCTAAAACCCATCGCCTCTTTTCCTAAGTACACTGGAAACATGGCAGGCTAGGACACCCATCAATTCCAAAGAGATTGAAAACCAAGTTACTCTCCTACAATAAAGAGCTTGAAGGTACCAAAGTAACTCGCCTTCGCCTGTTGTCAAATCTCTCTCTCAATTCTCAAAAGGAGCACAAGCTATGACTGCCCTGGTTGCTTTGCTGCAAAGCATGGCCAATGAGCTACTGTGTGTTGAAGATACCTTTAGAATAAGAAGACAGCAAAAGAAAATCAATGTGTGAATCAAGCTTTGCAGTTTCAGTGGGTAAGAGGCAAGCGGATATAGGCCAAGACCTTGAAGCTTCGATCATAGGTGAGCTCCCGCAGACCCAGAGGAGGTCTTATACCTGCAGTGTCTGTAAACAAAAGGGATACACAAAAAGATCCTGCGCTGTCAAAAGACCTGAGGCTCATGTGCCTTTAAGCAATATTTGAGCCTCTAACTGTGGCTGTCGAGAGGTTCATAATTTCTGAATTACGATAGGAAAATTGGGACCGGAATGCGTTGGACGCACGTTAGATTATCACCGAATCGCGAGCCAGCAAATATGTTTATCCTCAATCGCCAGTACGGATCTGCACGTATGGAATTGCGTGACCTGTGCTCTTCCACTCTGGCTCTTACTTTCTCCTCTTCTAACACCATCGATTGGACATTTCATACCCTTGATCCCAATGCTTTTTCTCGCCTCTGGTCTAGACTTTCTCTCACCATTTTAGCTTGCGCGACAACGTATTTGAATGTGCCTTGAATGGAAATTCAGCTAACATAACGTTAAATATGCGAACGGATGCTCACATGATGTTAATTGGGACCAAGCACTTGACAGAGATCCCAGAGAACGTTTTGGAGAACCTTCACAGCCCTTTTCCTGCCAGTCAATGTCCTCTGGCCTTTTCTCGACGTTTGGTCTCCGATTTCGATTCAAGATATCTGGTCCAGGGATTGCACCAGCCGCCCGTTTCCGCTCCACCAGAATTATTTCCATATTTTGATGGGTTTGCCTTGGATAGCAGTGGAGCATCGATCTTATGGTTCCAGTCCCAATAATTGAGAGAGGACGATGGGTGTGGAGTTTTGCCGTTGCTGGAAGGACTTGGGTCGGGCCTGCGTTCAGTCGACATGCTGGCTTTCAGTGTTCCTAAAGCCAGAGCTATGATGAGTAAATGGTCGGCTTCAAAGATACGAAGTGCTCGCTTCAGCGAAAGAGATCGAACTGGCCGTTGTGACAGATCAAGCTATCTACCCAAGTGAGTCACTGAGAATAACTGTTCATCACCCCAAGCGGGAAGAACACAAGGCGGTGAAGACGAACCACATCCATTTCCACGCCACGACTATTGAATCCAGCAAATCCCCAGAATGCTGATTGGGCAAGGCAAGCACACACTTGACCGCACACTAATTCTATTTATTGCTCCAAGACAAGCATAGAAATTCCTACGTCCCGGCCCGGATTCGACTTTCCTATTGAGTAACATTGGGTCGGGCGAGAGTGGCTTGCTTATACGGGAAACCATGAAAACTCTGGCCATATGGTCTTGCGGGTTCAGAGACTTGGCTGGATCTCCATTTTGAGCGCAAAAGTCTTACGTATTTGGGGCCAAAAGATATAATGAACATCGGGCCGTGGATCAAAAACACAAAATTGTACCGGCTTTGTTCCGAAGGCGGCACCGCCAACCGATATCGTCGTCGGAGTGTCCCAACAGGATGACCTAGGCATCCCTTCCCCATCTCTCGCGGAGCCTCAAGCAGCGAATTGAGAGTGAACTAACTGGCCGTTGTAGTTGTGATAAGCCCCTTCGCAGTTTCCAGCAGAAATGGAAGCTTACAAACTACCTTGTTCGGTGTCTGACCATTGAGACCGTGTTAAGAGAAACGCATTTACCCGTTATTCTATTCGCGCCAACATTCCCAATGTCGAAAACCGCTTCTGAACGGTGTTGGTCATTCAACCCCCTGAGTCGTGCCAAAAGCTATCCGTTCCATGTGTGTATTGAAAAAAAAACCGGTAAATGATGGATTTAGAATTCAACGTTGAAGTTCCATGGTTTAGTTACACAAATCTGGATTTGTCCAGGTTCTACCACAGTAGCAAAGACAACCCTGACAGGGGCAGTGACAGAGCGAGCACATATTAGAACCACGCCGAAATGATGCGATGGACGGATATGGATTTGGATTTGTACGCATTTCCGACCAGTTACGGAAATTATGCTTACATGGATACGATCTGGCACATGGTGCTTCCACCTGAGTCACTCCAAGACGCGTATTGGAACAGGAGCAGGCAGAAACTAAGCATTTGCAAACCACGGATGGCAAAAGGTTTCCGCACAATATTTGTGCTACTATTATATATTTTTCTTAAGAGTTTCGAGCTGCAGAAGATCCAGGCTGTTGGGCAAACGAATGTCGAGCTCAGGAAGGAATTCCACTCGCCCGTCAAACAGCAAGCGGGGTCCAGGTTCTAGATCAGTGAAAATCTGTGTTGCGATTTGCATCTGGAAATAAATGGAGGGTTCAAAAATCACAACAGATATTACACCTAGAAGGCAGGCTCAAGAAATATGATATAATTTGTGTAATTCCTGATGGAAGGCTCGGGGCGTCTGATCTGCAAATTATTAGTTCATCCACAACCGTCCGGCCCGCAAAAGTTTATTATTCTGCCCGAGAACAACATGTGGCATCTTCTTCCCTCCCTCCCATCGTAGCCTGGTACTATCAATTCGCTCCCAACGCCTAGAAGGCCCGAAATTGCCTCTACGAGACCAAGACACCGTTTAAGATCTGTGAGCAACCCTTCGTCCTACCACGATCCATCCTCACAAATATTGGCATCACTTATCGCCGGGTGCTCGTACTTAGCATTGGGAGAGATGTCTTTTGTGACAACACTTCCTTCATCGATGCCATGCAAACCACCCTCACAAAGGAAGGGCAAGGGAAAGAGTTGAAGCGCAGTAATGCAGATCGCGTGTTCGAAACCGGGAAAACATCTTTCCCGTCTTTGCGCGCAACGACTTCGCGACCTTGCGCCAGAACGGATTGTCGGAGCTGCGCTCACTTCTGCAAACGGCGGAAACTGAATTCGTAGCAGAGGGTACGTTCATCAATGGGAAGTCGCTAACGCTGGCGGATCTTCACGCGATGTGGATGATCAAGCGGGCTTGGCAAACCATCGGCGTAACAAAGGAGCGTGGTCTCGATAAAGCCGCGTTTCCCAAATTCCACGCTTGGTGCGATTCGATTCCTACCCACGACGATGCAATCCAGGACGGCCAATTTTTAACAGCCCACGAGGCGACGGAGCAAATCCTGGCGGCCCAATACGCGTGTCCAGATATCGGGGTTGACCCAACAGATCTTTGGGGTGCTGAGAGGGTGAGGCAGTGCAGGTTGAAATGGCCGATGCTACGCCTGGATGTTATCCGCAAAAGGGGGGTTTAGTGGGGTTGAACACGGGCAAAACTGTATTGCAATTGGTGAATGGACTGCGATTGCATTTTCCCCGCGACGGGTATGTGATCCAGCCGGACGATGGGAAGACTGTGGGAAGATTGACTGCCAGCCATTGACTGATGGGACCAGTCTCAGTAAAGCTGCGTTTATGACGGGTCGAAACCTAATCGGCGAGTGCATTTTCGAGTTTGCGCACGTTTATCATTGAGAGTTCATCTCTTTGAGTATATCATGAGCGACTTTTTGCTGGAGCTCTATTACATGTGTTGTTATCGTCAGTGTCAAACCATTAGACTGATATTCATCGAAAGACAACCAGCCACACGCACCATTCCGTGATTCACCTCGTTCTGCAAGTAAATAACAAGCTGTTGATGTCGCACCATACACCTCATGCGAGATTTTCCGTCGTATCTTCATATTAAATGATCCTGCCACCCGGCGCAGTTGCGTAAAAATCATGGATATAATGCTCATCTCATCTTTGGTCTCTGTGCGAAGAAATTTGTCTACTGTTCCCCACCACACGAGGAAATAGTGGTGTGGGCTCGATCCGCTAAGCTTCATCTGCGTCCGGCACCCACATCATCACCTCCCGATCAGCGCTTGCGACCAAGTTGAACCTCGGATTGTATGCCACCACGCTGGCTGGCTTGGTACTGCTTAATTCCGTCATCGGTTCGAGGATGTTATTGGTATCACTCTTCTCTTGTGCATCCCACACCACCAGTCCTGTCTGCAAGCCACCAGTCCCACCAATCACGTACCGTCCATCTGGCACGAATGTTGCGTCGGCTTGGCTGTATGTTGCTGTCTGTTCGGGCAATGGATCGCCAGGTGCGGGACGCGGCGATGCCGTGGTAGTCGGCCGCTTGAGATAGTGTTTAAGCTCCCCAGTATATGCATCGATAAGGTAATGTCCTGGTCCGTTGGTTGCGATGAGGATGTATTGGCCGTTATTGGCAAACTCTAGCCCTGTCCAGCCTTCACCCGGCCGCTGCCCAAGATGGACGAAACGCTTCTCGATGTCGTGCATATCGAAGCTAGCAAATGGCGGCTTGTCGTAATGCTTCAGGTCGTACAAGAAGATGGTCTGGGCGGGTGGGGATGCGATGGCAATCACGCAAGCCCCAGGGTCGTAGGCGCAGAGCCAGGCTGATGTAAAGTTCAATTGCCCGACGCTGTTGGGAGTGCGGCAGTCCCACAGTTTGACCGTGTTGTCCAAGCTCGCACTCAAGAACTGGTCGCCACTCGGGCTTACGCACAAGCTCGTCACGCGGCCCGTGTGGCCTTTGAAGTAGCGAATGAAGCTATTGTCATGCATGCTCAGATACCGAATGCCATCATCAACCTTTGTGCTCGCGTATATGATGCTTGTCGAGTGATGTGTGAATCGTGCCAAAGCCGAGCCGTATTTCTGACTCTTGAGCTCCTTGGCATGCGCTCCGGCTTTGGCATTATATAGCTGAATTGTATCGTCGGTGCGGCTTAGGAGGAGGAACTCGCCGCTGTCGTCAAAGTCGATTGATGTGTACGACGTTGCCGGTGCAGCTTTAAAGAGTTTGGAAGGGCGGTAAGTGTGGATAATGTCCGATATTTTGGACATTGGTGGCGCAGACGTGACGTCGACGGCCATTTTATCAACAATTTGCGCATCGGTCGTGGTTTGAACAATTGGGGCTCCAGAGAAATTTATCGCAAGGTTGAGGTGGATGAATTCCATCCGACAGGGACACGCGTATGCACGTGACCGCGTCTTGTACACCCGGGCAATTTTTGCCAAACTCCGAACTCGGCATGAATTTCACGCATCTAAAATAATCATCAAGTGCTTACTGTATGTGCTCGCAATACCACCCATTTGTAATTCTGGCACTTATATGCTCTATTCTTTTCTCCTTCCTCAGGATCATAATCCGCTCGATATATCCTCTAGCATCTCGAATGCGATAATACGGTTCCATCGTCTCTTCGACATCCCAAGCGGCTACACATCATGTCCACTACAATCGGCTCCTTCATAGCAGGCGGTATCGCCGCGTGCGGAGCCGTCACCATCACACACTCTTTTGAAACCGTGAAGATTCGCCTACAATTACAGGGCGAATTGCAGTCCAAGCAGGACGCCCCTAAACTCTATCGTGGGGTGATGCACGGTGTGAAAGTCATTTACCAGAATGAAGGGCTGCGCGGCCTGCTGCGCGGCTTGAATTGCGCCTACATATACCAGATGACCCTCAATGGGTGCCGATTAGGCTTTTACGATCCAATACGCACGAGTCTAAACAGTCTAGTGTTGGAGAGGGATTTCCGGCACAGAGGAGACGCAAGCGTGAGAGCGTATCAAAATCTGCCGATCAATATCGTTTCTGGAGCATCAAGTGGAATTCTTGGTGCGGCTGCAGGGTCTCCGTTCTTCCTCGTGAAGACACGTTTGCAGAGCTTTTCGCCGTTTCTTCCAGTAGGGACACAACACCGATACCGAAACGCCTGGGATGGGCTACGGCAAATATATTCTGCGGAAGGCGTAAGAGGACTATATAGAGGTGTCTTGCCAGCCATGGTGCGTACAGGTTTTGGATCGTCGGTCCAGCTACCGACCTATTTCCTCGCCAAACGCCGGTTACAAAAATGGTTTCACATGGAGGATGGGCCAGCCCTGCACCTCCTGTCATCCACCGCATCTGGAGTTGTGGTGTGTATATTCATGCATCCGCCCGACACGGTTATGAGTCGCATGTACAATCAGACGGGAAACTTGTATTCCGGGGCGTTCGATTGCCTCTTCCGAACTGTCAAGACTGAGGGTGTCCTGGCGGTATACAAAGGCTTCTTCGCCCATTTGGCGCGAATATTACCGCATACCATCCTTACATTATCATTGGCAGAGCAAACAAATAAATTGATGCGACGGTTCGAAGATCGAGTACTGGGTATCCCGGATAAATTGAAAGCTGCGTAGCACCAAATATGTCCGCCATGAATGTGCATATGCGAAGCTCCTGTCAACATTCGTCTGTTTACCCAGACGCCCAACTACGTTTGTCGAAATAGGATAGACACTGGCAGTAGTCTGGACGACCGAATTAACGTTACGCGGAAGTCTCGGCGTTCACTGAAAGCATGGCGTGGCCCAATGTTGTCGCTCTGCCCACACCTTCTCACGGTTGAAGCGAGAAGCCGCCCGAAACAATCAAGGAGGGACCTGCACTTTGCAGAGCCTAAATCGATATTATTATCTTGCGTAGTATGGGTTCATGGGTAACTGTTCTATAGAAATAATATGCCTCATGCCATTCCTCGTTGGCACAAGCACTTACATTGTCACGCCAATCATAGTTAAGATCGCATACATCCATGTAATATCAATACGACATTAACAGGTGACTTTCTTGTTACACCTGGGCACTTGTGCGCTAACTCACTTTTCATGCCTATCGAACCACGACTTCATACTTTAACGACTTCATACTTTATTTAAACGAAAGAGAAACGTGTTTGACACGGTCCACAGGTCAACAAAGACCAAGGAATGTACAGAGCAGTTTAGGTGTAAATTGGCGCAAATTTCCTCAGGCTTTGAACATGGCAGAAGCTAGATGTTTCCACACCATCACCTGGTGAACACCACCTTTAAAATGCCATTATTTCGACACGTGCATGTGGCTCTAGCCTTTCCCGACTCTCTTTACCTCCACTTTTCTCAAGAATAACATTCTGACAGAAGACATGAACCATTTCCGTTCGACTTTGCTTCCCGCGATCTGTCAAAGAACATGTGTACTCACAGAGACTGCGGTGTTCTCTTCAAGCGGTATCAATCCACCTCATTCATCGCCCATAAAAGCGGACAGTGCCATGGTGATGAGCCAAATTGGCAGAGAACCATTGAACCGCCCAATTCTCTTGCAGATCCCCCAATTGTGCGTAAATATCAATAAGAATGAACGCGAAGACTGCGATTTGGCGCAGCTCATACTGGACTTGATACTTTGAAGTGTATTTAGGATGAGAAATCTTGAGTAGGGCAACTAGCATTGATAAATGTGGCAGGACCAAATTGACCAATACCTAATTGTCCCAAAATTAGCGCCAAAACACAAGTAGCGAGGCTCAGTGTTAGCGTAGTGATCAGAGGGGACAGAACGACTCGAAAATGATCAATCAGTACACGACGTTCAGAGTTGTCAGGAAATCGATCACTATGATTACACAAGAAATCACAGTTCATTCAGCAGACTCAACAAGGAGACTTGATCTCTCCATTAAATGCATCAGCCAGATCTACTATTTGGAATACACGTACCTCGCCATTTATTGCAAATCCTCTGTTTTGGCACGCCTCTTCAACCGTGCGCTAGTATGTGATTTTACTTAGGTCGGTCGGTAATCACCAAATTCTGCTTATCGGAAGTAATACACATTTATAAAGAACTGGATGAACTGCAATTTGACATTAAAAAAAAACAATGTTAAAGCTCTGGAAGTCGATAATTTTTAAAATTAGTTGACGGTAATGGCGCTTTGGAAATCACGATTGATATTTGCCCTCCCATTGGCAACATAGGGCTATTTTCCAGCACTGGCGTGATAAGTAATGAACGACCAAGACAGGACGGGGAAAACACCTTAAAAACATTTCGCCTATTTCGAGATTTCGCAATGATATAAATCAGCAGCGACCAAATATATCTCAAGACAGTGCTTCGCTATCTATTTCGTCTCCAGTCAACATGAAGACCTACAAACATATAAATTTGTTCTTTGAATTAGCTACATAAAAGCACTGAAAATTTCGAATACTCTCTTTTGCATCCTCGTTACGATAGCTTCTCGCATAGTGGCGAATTGGACTCCTCTGTCTCCACCAACTCGCAGAGAGTTCTCAGATGTTGAAGAGGGC
Organism: Acidomyces sp. 'richmondensis'; assembly: GCA_003545705.1. NCBI lineage: Eukaryota > Fungi > Ascomycota > Dothideomycetes > Mycosphaerellales > Teratosphaeriaceae > Acidomyces > Acidomyces sp. 'richmondensis'. The sequence continues at coordinate 803,067 of QVLQ01000010.1, read as the reverse complement.
TACCAAGTACGTTCGCATCGTCACCTTCATCGAATAATTTGCTCTCGAAACGGCTTTATTATGGATTTTCGCAATGCCACTGCGAGGAAGATAGTAGCTAGTGTAGGTACACGTCGGCCTAGAAGGAGCCAATCATGGAAAGCTCCTGTGGCAGTTATGTCGGCAACCGCTTGCATATCATATGTACGTGTGGGACCTGGTGCAGGCGAATGATCTCTGGCTCTATTCGAGTTTTGGCTCTAATTTAGATATTGCACTTAGGTCTTCTAGACTGGTAATAGGATTCTCTGATCTCACAATTTAAGAACGATCTCAAATAAGCCAGTAGCATAGGATATAGAGCCGCATCTTGATGCGCCGATATTGTACTCAGACCAAACATTTCGATTCAGGAAGCCAATTAGCTTACCGGGCGTTTGACAATTCCTGCACCGCACCTCCTCCTCCCGGCCATCCTTTAATACCCAAGAAAACTACCTACAGCTCCGACTAGATCGCTTTTCTTATGATCCAGCATATAACGGTCTTAGATTAATAAGCGAGGCTCATTGGGGTTTTCTATCCGTCCTTCGATACTATCAAAGCCATTTTTCGTACGAATTCGGGATGATCTCGTTGTGTAATAAGCGAAACGCGACACGCAAAGGCCCGCCAAGGATACATGGATATGCAAGTATATTGACTATGAGTAGACGAGTTTGGATAGCCATGCCGTTTCGATAGTGCCAGTTGTGAGTAATGGGCTCGAATAAGAGGCCTTGAGCGCCAGAAGATGAGACTTGTCGGAATCAATCCATTGGCAATGAAAGTTCCCAGACTAGTGTAGCATATAATTATTAGTAATATTTGGAAAAGTGAATTCAATCTTACTAGCGGATGGTCGCCAATTCCTAATTGAGTATCACAGCATCAACGAGCTTCAACACAGACACGATGGTGCGAGGTCTGGAGCGCCAGCTTGCGAAGAAAGCGATAAAAATTCACCCGGAGAAGTATCATGGTAAAGTTCAGGTCTCACATAAGTTACATTTCAAAGTTTAGTGCCCTCTGTTCAGGCAAGTTCCAGACCTTTACAACCTTACAAGACGACCCTCGCTTACGAATAATATTAAGATTCAGACGGGAATAATTCATATCGACCCTTGATCATGTTGCAGCCATAGGCCTGAATGCTGCTGGACTTCGAAACCCTTTCACTTCTCCAAGGGAACTTTTGCGAGCAGAGCTTTTTCGACCGCCATGAGAAGTCCGCATCATTGCTGGCGTAGCTGACTTCGGACTCATCGTGACATGTTCAGAAGGAGCGAGGGCCTTCAGTTCCGTTGCATCTGACTCGCTGCCACTTGTCGTTTCTGTGGAGAGAGTTGTGCCTGGCGGCTCATCAACCAATGCAGATGATGAAGTCTCCCTCGTGGCTGGTGACCTCGTCGCATGTGAAGAAGTTTCTGCTGGAGATGACGTTTGTAGTGGTTGTAAACTCGATGATTTTCTCTCTTCTAGAGAGATAGGCACTTCTTCGACATCCTCTGGCAAAGGAACGGCAGCCGCTGCTGCTAACATTTTATCGCATTCTTGCTTTGTCATAATCGCGACGCTTTCTTTCGTATCAAGAGCGGAAGACACTTCCGGGCCATCATGTCGCTTCAAATATTGCTCTTGCTCATAGAACAGCATAAACACACCGTGCTGTGCTAATACATTCTCCTCAGACACAGGGCTGACATCTTCATCGCTCAGTCGCCACCACCTCATTAAACCTCTATAATCCTTGGCCAAACCCTCCTTTTTGGACTGAGATGAATTCTGCCGGTAACATATATAGTGTCCATTCTCATGGCGCCCATAATGTGTTATCACTGCTTTCAACCTGTATCGTAATCGGCCATTATGTTGAGCTCCAAGCAAAGACGCCATTGCATCTGAGGCAGCACCTGGATGCTCTGAGAGAACCCATCGTTCTAGATACAATATTAAAGGATACTTAACGCTCGCATAATTTTTTCTCTGAACACCTGTAAGCTCATCAAAGACACTGCGGTTTAGGTGGATCACGAGAGAACGAGGTGCACGTCCAATAACCGCCTGTCGTGTCTTGGTAGTCGTAGAGAACGCATTTTTTGAGATTTTGCAAACGTCTTTCAATGTCCTATCGGAAAAGTCGTCGGAGCCAAACGCCTCTTGAATTGCTGCGAGGCGTTTTTCTGCAAGAATTCGAAGCTCAGGGGGAAGGACCAAGGTTGGTGAGGATGAAGATGCGACTTCACTGCCAGATGAAGTGATAACATCTGAGTGTTGAGGTAAAGGGGAGAGCATTTGCTTGAGTTGTCCTTCAGCTCGTAAGAGAGTGCATTTGGCACATTCGACATCATTGATTTCTTCCAGCTTTGTGTACTCATCTAGACAATCTGAAAGCTCATACTCGTGGTTCGGACCCAACGGTACGGTCAGACAATTGAACGGGATCATTGATATGCCATCTGAAAAGCCACATCGTGTGCAGGTTACCCTTTGCGCCAGTAAGCCCTCAAGTGGGTTTCTCCTAGGTTCTGGAAAATCTTTGTTCGTTTGATGGATCCGATCTCCAGGACCTTCCACTGCCTGCGATAGGCCAATGGCTCCCTGGCTCTCTTTGAATGCCTTCGCAGTCTCCTTGTCCAACTCGTCCATGATTTTTGAGAAATACTCTTGTGCATCTTGCTGCTGCCAGCTGCTCATATTCTTGAGCTTTGCTGGTGTCCAGAAGTACCTTCCATTCCTCTTATCACCGTTTAATTTGTCTAACGTCTCTCTCAAGCTCCCAATCGTGCTGCTTCCTGCATTTACTTCACCCATGGCTGATGGAAAGGCGAGATACTCTTTCAAGAATGCCAGTGACGATAAACCTTGCAGCACGCTGTTTTGATAACAGGAGTTATCCCAATTCCCCAAACCTGGAGGTGCATCGCTTTCGTTCATAGTTTCCTCTCCTTTAGCGGAAAAAGCACTCGTGCCCCTCATTATACCGCCTCCGTGAGTTAATTTGTACGTCAATGCGCTCCCTCCAATATCCAATATTCGTCGTAGCGCCTCACTCTTAGCAATGTGCGTTTGTGACAACATGTTGCCTTGTAGGCGCAGTTCCTGTCGTTTTTCGGCTGAAAGAACAAGTCGTGCGGGGATAAGAGCCGCTACAGTGTTCCAAATAAACTCCGATGGCGAAAGAGTTGGATAACCTAGATATACGAGAGACTGGCGAAGAACATAGAAGGCCAGAATAACATAGACTACCGAAGCGCTTACAGAAGGCGCGGGAGAATTTGTCTTCGGAAACCGCAGATCAGGAGCATAATATTCTGGCGGGACACGGAGGTCCATCGTTTACGAGAGGAAGATATTCTTAACCCTCAACATCAGTATTGCGAGTATAAGAAGGAAGAAGTGGTGACGTTGAGTGTCACGGATCAATATGTAACGGTGTCGTTGAAAGGCAATTAGGTAAGCCGGACCTGGGTCTTGCGAAATCTTGGCTTTCTTAATTCAAGTAGAGGCGAGAAAATTGCACTGTCAAGGAATTTGGACTATATTGTTAACGCATGGCGAAAGTGGCAAAAATAAAGAGGAGAGGTATGTCAGATGTATATTTCTAATCCACAGCACCTTTGCTGACTTGCGGCATAGAAATTTCTCTCCATTCCCGTGCCGCTCGTCGAGATGCTTCGCCGCCTGCTCAAGAAGTCGGTGGTAAGGCAATCTTAGAAGAGAATAAATACAAACCATGGCTACATGGCGCTCAAAATGTCGGGATCAACAAGAAGAAGCAATCGAAGCAACTTACTAGACAGCAGAAACTGCGGCAACAGAAAGCCCTGGAGAAGGCGGGCGTAAACGTAGACAAGTTAGAGAAGAAGGTGGCCGATAGCAAGGCCAGAGGCAAGAAAGTGCAAGGCAGGCGGCAAGATTGGGATGAGCTGAACCAGAAGCTATCAAGCACTGAGTTGAGGGGAGGGAAGAAGGCGTATGCTTTTCAGTTTCGGGATGACTCGGTGGAGGATGCTGGGAAAGAACTGGCGGAAGACGTGCGGTTGCTCAAATCGGATGTTGCGCTTTCAATACGAAGCGCGTGTGAGGGAGGCCCAGGTGGTGAGGACGCCACAGTCGTCTACTCTGACAATCACACCATGACGAACGACGATGAAGTTCTATAACGGACAGCGGCTGATGAGGACCGTCTTCAACATGTTGATTTCGCATGATACCCACTCTCTCCAGTTTGAATCGGCTCTCTGACTTCGTGCAAGATTGGTACTCAATCTGTGGGGTTAAGGAGGCATTCAAATGAATGTTTCATTAATTATGAGCAAATTTATTAGAGCATGCATTATGAATTGCAGGAAAAATGCTATAATAATTTCTTCGGCGTGGATTGACATTATCGTAAGGTTGTAAGATTTAATGGCCATTCCACACCACTTTAGACGATCGGGTTACAGGAATCCGCTTTGACTGTTATTTATTGGACGACTTCGCTTATGTCAATAACTAGACTCCTAAAGAATTTGTTCCAGATTCAATATGAGAAGACTCGATCAAAGATCCTTCTAGAAGTTTTAGACAGGTTGCGCCACCATATGTGCATACGTGGAGCGGAGCGGATGACACCTGAGAGCCGGCGTCCAAGTGGCGCTGAATTGTGGCGTAACCACAAATGCATAGCAGCTGTCAACAATCGCCGCTTTCCATGAACTTCCTTCGAGGCCAAAACGCTTGCACTCGAATTTCGTTCCTGTTGATACTGGCACACAACAGCATAAAAATTACAAACCACATATACAAACCTCCTCGGTGATTCTCTGGGCAAGCATGGAAGTTCAACTATGGATCTACGATCTCACTCAAGGCATGGCGCGGCAACTCTCGATGCCACTATTGGGTATGCAAATAGACGCCGTGTATCATTCAAGCCTGGTCTTTGATGGTATTGAATACTTTTTTGGAGCCGGAGTTCAAACATGCTATCCTGGTACTAGCCATCATGGCCAGCCTATGGAGAAGGTCAATATGGGAACTACGCACTTGCCAATTGAGACCATTTTAGATTACCTTGACGGCCTGAAGGAAATATATACTCCCGAGAGTTATGACTTATTTGCACACAACTGCAACAATTTTACCAATGACTTTGCGATGTTCCTCGTTGGACGGGGAATCCCGGATCATATTACGAACTTACCAAAACGAGTTCTTGAAACTCCTTTTGGACAAATGTTGAAGCCCCAAATTGATGCGAGCATGCGAGCAGTCACACAATCACCGGCTTTGTCCCGAGATAGGTATCCCCTTGCCATTGGAGAGCCTAGAATACCCAGAAACAGCAGCACAGCCGAGGCAGCTGCGGCGAACGAAACGCCAACTTCTAAGTCAGCATCATACGGAACAGTTTTGAAAGTCCTTAGTCTCAGTTCGTTGGATAAATATTTCCAAATAGCTGCCCAAACAGCCTTGACGATCTTCTTCACTTCCTCGACCTGCCCCCCTTGCAAGCTGGCATATCCCACGTATGATCGTTTGGCGGAGCAATATTCAAACGCAATTTTCGTCAAAGTGGACGTTAATGAGGCGCAAGAAGTGGCAGCAAGATATCAAATCCGAGCTACTCCCACGTTTATGACCTTCTCTCGAGGCGCAAAACAAGACGAGTGGGCAGGTGCCGACCCAAACGTACTAAAAGCCAACGTCGATCGCTTGTTGTTGGAGACGTTCCCGCCACATCCACATACAATGCTGAAAGTGCCGACTTTCCAATTCGGATCGATGAAGCTCGTGTCTTATACAAAGACGCCACCACTCGAGAAGCTCATGGCAAAGCTTGGTGGTGCTGCCAAAGATACAGACCTGGCGACCTTGCGAAATTTCATTGAAGCTAGAAGTGTCAACCCAAGAGAAGCTCAAGTGCCAAACCTACAAAACATTGCATCAGCCCTTCAGAACCAGATCCTATCATTACCAATTGACGTTCGCTTTGCCGCCGTGGACCTCCTACGCTGCGCATGTGCGGATCCTCGCGTAAGCGGGTTCTTTGCTGAAGAAAGAGGCATTTCGACCGTATTAGCAATCGTGCAACATGTCAATGACTTGACTGACTGTCCACACAATCTTCGTTTGGTCACGATCCAGCTTCTTTGCAATATTCTCGCGACAAAAGTATGTACGACGGAACTTTTAAAACCGAGTAATGAGCTTGCTTCAGCTGCAGTACAATTGATAACTTCGTCACTTCTTGACGTTGCACATCCTACTACACGGGTTGCGGCGGCATCCTTAGCTTTCAATATTACTACCGCAAACTATCGACTGAGGCGAGAAAATGATAAGGAGGCTTTGGAAGATGGCTTACAGGTTGCGCTGGCTGCCTCTTTAATCGAAGCACTTTCGCAAGAAGAAAATGATGATGTTGTCAAAGCTCTTCTGATGGCTTTTGGCTACTTAGTCTACTTTGCTCCACAAGATCATGAAGCAATTGATTTGTGCAGGGCAATGGATGCGAAGCAGATCGTCAATGACTGTAAGACTCAGCCGGATTTGTCCAAAGAGGTGGCTAGACTTTTATAGAACAAATCGTGGACCGATACACTATCTATGGGGCGGGAATTAATGCGAGTAGAATCGGTGTCTCAACAAATGCATCGGATCATAGGTGCTTCGATGCAGATATTTCACTGTACATATCACTTGCTGTGACATTGTGATGACTTGAAATTTGTTTTACTCCTCTTAATACCTAAAAAACGCACATGCGACTTAAAGGACGGACTTAGGCAACTCTTCTTTGAGTGATGTGAGGGATTGAGAAACCCTTCCGAATGCATGCTTAAAATTTCTGTTGCTTATGCACATGAGTTGTTGCAAATTGCTCTCTTAAGCAATGGAAATGCCGCAAATCTCGAGAGCGATGACCGCATCGAATTGGCATGAGTCGAAATTTAGTGGCAAGCAATAATCATCTATCAAATACTGCGATGCGAGTGACAGTATCAGGGAGTATATGAACAAGGATCCAAAAAAGCTCAAGATGGGCCCTATTTAATCGGGATTAGCGCAGTTATACTTCAGGGATGCCCCTGACGCCCTTGAACCTCACTTCTTCATCCAATCCTAATCCATCGATTTGGCTACTCATCGCTTCATTTCTAGGAGTAGATGAAGAGGAAATGCGTCGAATTTTGTATTGTTTCTCTATTCTCCAAACGTCTAGAAAAGAATGACAATAGCGGTTGCAAACTCACCGATGAGAAATTCTAATCTCATAATTCAATTTTGAGTTCTGACGTTGCATTCAGCCACGGCGCCACTTTCAGGCTCTTTAGTGACCATTTCGGGGCGTTATGGCATCCATGTGGGCAATTCTCGATCTCATTCTGGTCTGGACCGGCGCTTGGGGCAAAATCTCACATCACAACATTGGTACATGGCTTCAAAGGAAATGAAATTCCAACCGGGTAAGGCTCGAATCCGCAATGCGGCTTCAGCGAGCCATAGAGCATTGAGTTCTGGGTCTCAGGTTCGTCCAAATACGCCCACTAAACAAGCCTCATGGCTGACAGGATGTTCTCCTGTATCAATTTCTTCGTTCAGCCGCTGGTGTAGTCTTCGCCTTTCCCAATTAGGAACCGTAAGTCTGTCACTTTATGGGACGTTTGGTTAGGGGGAATTGGACGGGACAACTCGCCTGGTCGCTGAGCAAGACGGAATGAGTCCTGTGGATCCCTGAGATGTCACTTTCTTCAAAGACTTTCCTTTCATATACCTCACATGTTTGCGATTCTTTCGGTTGTTCGTTTTGTTGTCTGAGTTTCTTGTGAGGAGCATCGCTCTTCGTCCATTCGCTAGAGAATAGCAACACTCGTTTTGCGGCTTCGGTCGCCTCCAATCGCTAAAATGTATTTCGTTGCTGCAGTCCTGTCTTTTCTAACAGCAGCACACGCCCAAACTGTTGGGGTGCCGACCGGGCTTCGACCGTCTGAAGTTCTGGCGTCAGCCTTCTCTACTGCCTCTGGATATCCATCTTCCGGCAACTTCTCATCTTGCCCGCCCAGCCTAGGGGCTCTATGCAGCTACGCTGGCCAGACGACATTCTGCTACGACCAAAATAGGATTCTATACACTGTAAATTGTGGCCTCAGCTTCGAGGGTGAAAGCACTGGAATTGGAAGTGGATCAGCTCAAAAGAAACGGGCGACGTTTTCAAACCTCGGCGCTTGCCAGACTATCTGTGATGCCAGTTCCAATTGCGTCGCCATCAACTTTGATGGTACAGAATGTACTCCAATGGCCACGATCACGGGAATAACGACGGGGTCACTGGGCACTATAGGGGCTTATAAAGGGTTCTGGCCCAGTGGTTCACCAGAAAATGGGACATACAATGCCACCGTACCTTGGTCTTCAAATGCCACAGCTTCAGAGACCTTATCTTCGAGCTTGGTGACGCCATCGACTTCGGCGAACGCATCTAGCTCTCCAAACATACCGACAACCTCTATATCAAGCACGACGTTAGGGACCGATGCTGCATATACGTCTATAGGGTCATATCCCTCTGGTGTATTTCCCAGTGGTTGGTTATTTCCCTCCGGGGCATTTCCTTCCGGCGGCTTCCCTAGCGGTTTGCCGTCGGGTGTATTTCCCTCCGGGAGCGTGCCTTCAGGAGTCGGCTCCATACCGTCTTGCCAGAATGCACAGTGTAATGCATACGGTGCGACCTCACGGTTCTGTATTGATATAAACGGACAGATCTATACCTTGAATTGCGGCATGAAGTTCAAAGGCAACGCCTCAGCGCCTTTCATTTCTTCTCAGTCATCCAATTTGGGAGGATGTGAAGCAGCATGCGACTCGCAATCCAGCTGCTTAGCGATCAATTTTAACTTTAACACGACAGAATGCTCGTTAGTCACTGCTGTCACTGGTATTGACTACCCTGAACCGGGATATGTCGCTGCTTGGCGTGGATATTGGGCTGGAGGTGCGCCGACCCAAAATGCCACTGTTACCCCTTCTACTAGCTTGCTACCGGCAACTTCATCAATATCTTCATCAAGCACTATGTCGGTGCCTTCGTCAAGCTCTCCATCAAGCATTTCAACAAGCACTTCAACAAGCACATCGTTAAGCTCTTCAGGATTCCCATCCATCTCTGTGAACAGCACATATCCAGTGGGACCTACCGGCTTTCCTTCCGGCGTTTGGCCCTTAGGGCGACACCCTACCGGAACGGGATTCCCATATCCTACGGGACAACCGGGGAATTTTTCTTACCCTTCATGTGCAACGAGCAGTTGTGAAGCAGCGGGTGAGGCGTACTGCATTGACAACAACAGCCAAATTTACTCTCTGAACTGTGGCGTGAAGTTTCGCGGTGCCATTAGTGCCAATGTCTCTGCTGTTGCTGGTCTCCAAGGCTGCCAGGACAGATGCGATGCATCTGCTCGCTGCTTAGGGTTCAATTTCAACGGTGCCGAATGTTCATTTTTTAGCACCGTCACGGGAATTGACTATCCGGCACCAGGATACATTGCCGCATGGCGAGGATACTGGGCCGGTGGAGCGCCGAATATCACAGTCCCTGTGATAAACGCCACAAACATTTTGACTACCTTGTCGAGCTCGGTGACTTCAACTTCCACCTCTTATACTTCTACGCCTCCCACTTCTACGCTTCCCAGTTCCACACTTCCCGGTTCTGCGCCTCCTACTTCTACATCTCCGACCTCTATTTCAAGCAGTCCTGTAACTGATTCGACTTCTTCTATTATATCTGGCTTTCCATCCATCACACCAAATGGTACATGGACCGGTGGTCCTACTGGTGCATATCCGTCTGGAGGCTTGCCCACTATCCATCCGGGTAATGACACGTACCCATCCTGCTCAAATGTTGGCTGCGGATATTCTGGAACTGCCTATTGCAAGGATGCTCAGGGCCAAGTTTATACTTTAAATTGCGGCATGAAATTCGAAGGAAATGTAATGTCAGCATGGAATACTTCTAGAGGAGCTACAGCTTGCGAAGCTTTTTGCGACTCGGTGCCACAATGCCTGGGGTTCAACCTATACAATAACTCATATTGTGAATTTATTTCCACGGTTACTGGAGTCGAGTTCCCGGCCCTTGGATATGTCGCAACGTGGCGCGGCTTTTGGCAAGGTGGTGCTCCATCTAACGGGTCTACCGGGGGTTTCCCGACGAATGGCACCACTCCCTTGAACACTACGTCCTCAATCATCAGTAGCATTTCAACGTCTTCAACCGTGAGTGGCACTTCGACGCCTTCAACTATGAGTAGCACTTCGACGTCATCAAATTCTAGCATTACATCTTCATCCTCGACAAGCTTCATTCCTGCTAGCACTACGTCAAGCGTCTATACTACTAGCAGTTTCCCGGTAGTCCCAACACCAAGCACTCCATCAAACGCCACTCACTCATTATGTCCAGCGTTTCCTGGTTGCATAGCCAATTTGAACAAGACTTATTGCAGCGATAACAGTGGACAGATGTACACATTGACTAGCGGCGTAACGTTTGAGGGCACATATTTGAACGTTTCTTCAGGAAATCAAAGCAACGTACCCTGGAGTCTGCTAGAATGTGAAGCTTGGTGTGACTCTCAACCGGCCTGTCTTGCTCTGAACTACGAAGCAGGAAGCTGTGCATTGCTAGCATCCGTTACTGGTGTGCAGTCGGAAAATTGCTCTCTCGCCGTGTGGAAGGGTTTCTGGGCAGGTGTTGCGCCAATCAATGGGACTGGTGGGCACAACGTCACACTCCCTAGCAGCAACACCACGACATCAACTCCTAGTTCTAGCGCACTAAGCACCAGCTCTTCTCTGGTATCTTCGAGTACTACGACAATGACTAGCATATCGTCGAGTCCAACATTGATAACAACTGGCAGCGGGACGTCGACAACGACCCTACCAACTGGCATCACAAACTGGCCATCAGGAAAAGGTTCTTATCCATCAAATGGTACTTTGCCATCTTGCAGCATCTCGACTGCTGATTTGTGCAGCAGACATGGTCTTGGTGCAAGCATCATGTGCAAAGATGCCACAAATCAAATTTATACCGTCAATTGCGGCATCCAATTTGTTGGACCTGTAATTCAAAATTTGACAGCAGTATCTCTAATCGACTGTGAAGCGGATTGCGATGCCTATGCATCTTGCATAGGTTTGAACTACATCAACGACAGTCAATGCTCGCTACTTGCTGATGTGTACGGAGTCGTCAATGCAACCGAATCTATTGCAGCCTACAAAGGGATCTGGATTGGTGGAGCACCGTCAGGCAATAGCACCGGCAACTATACGTCGCCCTCTACCCAACCCGTTACATCTCATCCAGTGCAGACAAGCTCCCTGACCTCACCAACTACTTTGACACCCACTTTGTCATTGACTTCCGGGTCCATCTATACGACATACACCACGACCTGTAGCGAGAATGGGACAGCAGTGATTCATACTCATTCTGCCCCAGTTACTGAGAGTCCCAGCTCCTCCACTACTTCCTCTTGGGTGCCGCCCGTCTCGCAAAATTCCATTAACTCATCTTCTACGCCTAGCTCGACAAGCTCAACAAGCAGCACATTATCATCAACTTCTGCAATAATTACGTCCTCGTACCCGGCCTGCCCAGCAGTGCCAGATTGTGCCAGCAACTCATCCACAATTTGCCAGGACCTGCAGGGACAGGTGTATACGCTGACATGCAGCCTCGCATTTGAAGGTCCCAACAGCACACACGCTGTCGGCAATCTTAGCGCTTGTCAAGAATCTTGCGATAAGGAACCAACTTGTCTGGCTGCCAACTTCGACGGTTACTCATGCACAACACTGACATCCATTACCGGAACCATATCCGAGCCTAGCTCGGTCGCCGCTTGGAAGGGCGTGTGGGCAGGTGGAGCACCATCTGGTAGTGGCAATGAAACACAATCAGTTAGTGGAAGCCTGCTGCCATCAAGTATCCCGTCTCTTTCGGCTCCGGCTTCGCCTACGTCGCCCAGCATGTTGATAAGCACCTCTTCACAATCTCTGATGTCAGCCTCAATTTCTTCGACTTCTTCTGGTGAGTAATTCTATTTGATCGCTGTCATCGAAGACGCCTCTGATAGGCGAGCACGCGCCCTGTCCTATTTACGTAATTTCGTGAGGGCGTAGCTAATACAGGACTACTTCTAGAAGCCACTCCGGCTACATCCACAATCTCGAAGCCTAAGCCTACGAAGCATAAGTCTACGAAACATAGATCTACAAATGCACCCACCAGCACTCGCCGTCAACCTTCCCCATGGTGGCCTCCACATCACCGTTCATCAAGTCGACAAGCTCATAGACCAACGCATGCTGTCACAAAAGACACAACTACACCAAACATAGTTCCCACAACATCTTCGTCGACCAGCACGCTTCCATCGTCTTCACCAACCACTAGCACAACTTCTAGCTATTCATCTTCTTTGACGAGAAGCACTTCCCTTCCGCCACCAACAACAAGCTGTACCTCAAGTGCTACGCCGACTACTATGATGACTTCAATAAAGACTTCGTCCGTGGTCTCATCACCAACTCCTCAATTGCCACCCCAAGGGCCACCTCAAGGTCTACCCCAAGGTCCTCCTCAAGGTCCTCCTCAAAGTCCTCCTCAAGGTCCTCCTCAAGGTCCTCCTCAAGGTCCACCCCAAGGTCCTCCTCAAGGTCCTCCTCAAGGTCCTCCTCAAGGTCCTCCTCAAGGTCCTCCTCAAGGGCCACCTCAAGGTCCACCCCAAGGTCCTCCTCAAGGTCCTCCTCAAGGTCCTCCTCAAGGTCCTCCTCAAGGTCCTCCTCAAGGGCCACCTCAAAGGCAACCCCAAGGCCCATCTCAATGGAAACCCCAAGGTCCACCCCAAGGATCCCCTTGGCAACAAGGGTGGCAACAAGGAGCGCCACAAGGAACACCCCAAGGAGACACAAATGGTAATACATGGGGACCGAGCGCAACATCTAATTTCGTTCAGGTATTCCGTTCTGCCATAAGTTCTTTCTTCGAATCGATGCAGAAGGGTGGCCAAAGTCGTGGCTGGTCAGCAGGGGGTTGGAAGAGATGAAGGTGGGCTTGAAAAATAATGTTACTTACTATGTCAGCCTTTTCTTGAATGCCGCGTTGACTGCGTAATGCATGCTGTCTAATCAAACTACGATGTAAAAAAATGTTGGCATTAGATGCTGGAAGGAATGGATTGTCTTGAATCAAATTTGTAATCAGTAGCGCCTCTGACATTCATAGAGAGCTTCTCCCCTTGCTTTTCCAACTTTCCGATTTGAGAGACTTATACGATATAAATACATGATGAAAGCTTCATGATCAATTAGGATCAGTCAAAGACATGTGGCAGTCGGTGCTTGTAACATAGAACACTGCATGCGGTAGCACATGAGGTTTTCACAGTGACGGGTCAACAATCAAACGAACCACCTTAACACAAGTTAACGCCTTTGTTAAACTCGGATCCGCTTATGCCTCCATTTTCTTGTGATATTTTAACCTGACTTTGCGTTGATATAACGGCACATTGAAATAATAATTCCACTTGCCTACAACGCTGCCGGGTTCTTTCCAGACACCCAATTCTTTGGGTAACGGGTTAAAGGGTGTCTGCAGCTTTCAAAGCTCTTCGACCCATGAATACGTCCTCTGATTAGAGACAACACGCCGTTCTGGCATCCTATATCGCTGGAGCGAACGCCCTTATTCGTTATGCTGTTCCCCTTGGTTTATTCTGCTTAGTCCGGTCTTGTGCGTGACGTAGAAGTCCAAGAATCTTAGCATTATGAAGCCCAGCTGCACCCGCACATGTCTCTAACGGTGGCAGTAGGTATATGACATCTCAAAATGGCTTACTCACAGGCGAACATGAAGAACCCGTCTCTAGGTAATTAAAGGAAGAAGTTTGGACATAGGCTTTAGATTGCACAGCATTACCTCAAGTTTGGTGAAATTTTTTGTAGCGATGATAAACAGAAATGGCAAAAAGACAAAGAAGAAAAGAAAAAAGCGAATGGTGCATCTGAGAATACCAATTTTGGATCAGATAAATGCATCTTCGTTCATGTTGACGAGCCTAGCTACGACCAGAAAGCCAAAGCGTTTATGCAAACTTTCTCATCTGGGGGAAATCACTTACAATAATGCATTACGTATGCGAGCAAGGACGACAACGATAGATTTTAGAAGTATCCGGAAATCAATGAGACGCTTGGAGTTCCAAGGCTTCAAGACTCGAATGCCTTTATGAGTTCATCCGCTCTAAACTCCGCTCGAACATGGTCAATCTTAATCAGTGCCACTCATCCCAATTTGATCGAGGCGAGCTTCATATCGTAACCTGTAAGACCGCTATGGGACAGAAACTAACCTACTCCAATGAGCACCCCGCTCAAAGCGTCGGAAATTTCCCTTCGCCACATGAAAAAAAAAGACGAGCAAAACTGTAGAGCTGCCATTAAATCAGCTCCTATCCAAACCCCAATAAGCATATAGCACGCCGAACACTAAGGCGATTTGTGAGGAACACACATAGTGAGAGATGTCTTCCAAGCGCATTTTGCCTAAGCAATCTGGGCAGAACTTTATCTGGCTTAAAGAGACTTTCATTGTCAAGGACGTCCAGATCAAAGCCTGGCTTTCAAGCCAACCCCGACTTCGCTCTTTGCCCGATCCCTGAGCTCTCTTCGTAAGAATTTTCCGATGGCGTTTTTAGGTATTTCATCGACAAATTTAACCCCACCTCGCAATTGCTTGTACGGCGCCAAATGATCAGCAACCCAGGCTTTGACCTCAGCCTCCGATATGGCACCAGGTTGGACGGGAACAACATAAGCGCGAGGCAGATCGGTTCCCGGATCCTCGGGCGCAGGCACACCAACTACAGCTGCCTCTCGAATCTTGGGATGCGTAAATAGTAGGTTCTCTATTTCGGCTGGGGCTACTTGTAATCCTTTGTATTTGAGAAGCTCCTGCAAAACAACAAGCTGTTAGCTGAATCAACAATTCGTCTCCCGGAAAGAACGAAACCTTTTTTCTGTCGACTATGTAGAATTTGCCAGATCGCATTACGCCGATGTCTCCAGTGCAAAACCAACCATCACGAAAGGCCGCTCTTGTGGCCTCGTCGTTCTTGTAATATCCGTTTGTTACTAAAGGGCTGCGCACGAGCAATTCACCTTCGTCTCCTGGTTCTACATCGTTGTACGCTTCATCTACAATTCGTAATTCGACACAAGGTAAAATCGGACTTATGCTCCCGGTGTCATCGCTTTCACCTTTCGGCATGGCCGTCACAGCACCTGTTGTTTCTGAGAGACCCCAAGTTTGGCCAATCATTGCTTGCTTTCCATCGCCCAGCTTGGCATTGGCTGCTTTTTGTAATTCACCGTCCATTGGAGCGGCACCTGTGGAAGCCCCGATCAAATCTTTGAAATGATCTGTAATTTCTGGGGCTTTAGAGATGCGGAGGAATATCGATGGGACGGTATATAGGACCGTGATCTTATATCGCTCCAAGCACCTCACAAAATCATCCCATTTATATTTCCGCATCCTGAGAAGTAATGGATCAGCATCTCATCTCCAAATAGACTTTTATGGGGATTTCGTTGGTGACAACAGACGACATATCAGACGACCGTGCCTGCCGAATATATAGGACCAAGATTATAGCCCAAAAGACCTGCTATGTGGCTAATTGGTAAATGTGCAAGGGTGCGATACTCGACCTCTGGCAGCTGATTTCCCTTGGCTAGCTCTTTTTCTGCCCACTGTCGACCGGACAGCGAAGTGATATAAACTTCAGCGACGAGATTGAGATGAGAAAGCATCACACCTTTGGGGAGTCCCGTCGTCCCTTTTGCATTAATCAGTCTCCAATTTGGCTGAATTGACGCAGTAAGAACTTGCCACTGCTCCACAGTATTGTGATCAGACTGTCTTTTAGCTTCTTTGGGTCCGTTATGCACTGCCACGCTAAGAACTCACTAGATATGGCGCTGACACTCCCGTCGAGGCTTTGCAACTTCCACTGTTGAAAAGTTGAATCCAAGAGCAACACACTGCTCAACGGCAAGCTGCATTTTCGAGCCGCTTTGGAGGACACGTCTATGTGCTCAGAGCCACAAATAAGCAATCGGCTGTTGCCCAGGTCTATCTGCCTTTGCAATTCGGCTAGGGTTGAAGATGGACTCGCAGCAGAGTAGACTCCTCCGGCCGCAATCACGCCAAAATACACGGCAGAGACGAGGATTTGACCATAACTGATTACAGTGACTACATCCTTGTTTGATCCGTTGGCGCCTATGCCATATTTGTGGCGAAGGCCATGTGCAATGCGCAGCACCAGGTCCCTCAGTTGACGTTTAGTGACCTGATTCTTAGGATTGGCGGCTTCCTTAATTGGGGCCATTAAAACTCTTGCATGTCTCAGATAGGCATGACTACCTTACCTGGTGCAGGATTGTGCCATCCTGTGCAAGGCTGTGTTCAGAGTCTAATTGCGTCGTCAGCACTTATAAAAATTTCAGATAAGTGTGCCCTTGACTCACCGAAGAGAAATGTGAGAAGGTCCAATTCGGGGATGTCCACAGTGGGCTGGGTCGGATGTCGGTATATGCGTTGTGGCATCTTGTCGGAAACGGGGCGAAATTGAATTATAAAATCAATACACAAATCTCCTATTATCTCCAGTCACTTGGCTCAGGACGTATAATGAGTTCACTACGCGGTGCGTCGGCTTTACATGCAGCCCTCGCTCCGGTTGGTCGTTTGCCCAGACGAGGAGGGGTTTCGGTAATGTTTGTGCAGCAGAGCCGCGGTTGGAATCATACATCACGATGTGCTTTCGCAGTTGGACCCTCCAATTTGCGCGTTACAGATCTCGTCAAGACGATCCAGAGTTCGAAGAATGCTATCGGATCACGACGGATAAATGGACATCTCGAACGCTTCGGAATGCTGCCATGAAAACGGCAAAACCATTCTGGAACTTGGCCGAGCAGTTGCAACTTCCAGTCTGTTATGAAGCTCGAGAGCATAATGTTAATCGAGCGCTTCATGTGAAGCACGCATTTCTATAAAGGACTTCTCCAGATTGCCGTTTTCGTTTCCATGCCAAAGCGCGACTATCTGCAAGTGACGCGACTCATAAGTTTGGCCTCAGGACGCAGACCTCTGATGTTTAGTTCTTATGTGACGGATGTCGCGGAACCAACCACTGCTCCAACGGTGACTTGATCGGCCCGGATGAAATGCACGACCACATCTTCCAGCCATGAGACAAGCCGGGCTGCTTTGCGCATATGAAGTCGTTTTGGTGGCGAGACGCTTACCACTTGCAGTATATCTCATTTACGGACCGCAGGGGAGCGACTCTGAGCATGAAGTAGTGACTGGCCACAACATGTTGCAGCAAGCATGGGGGATTTGACACTTCTAAGCACGTTCCTCGTCGGTTTTTGAAACGTTCTCAACATGTAGACGAGAAGGCTGCCCAACAATTGGTAACATGAAAAGAAACTCTTGCTTTGCACCAAATAAGCCGCCAAAAATGTCGTTCAAACGTCGTCCTCGGAGCGATAAATTATCGTCCGTTGGATAGCGGCACTCCTTCACAGCCTCACGATATTGACCCGGAGAATGGGGGGAGGAGCTGTTGGTCGGCACAACTAACTTGCAATCGAGGTTCGTTCACCCCCCCAACACGTCCGCACCCCCCCACATCGCATGCTCCGCACTGGAGCAGCCACTCCGCGAGCTCCTGGATCACGCAGATCGTCTTCCTTCGTTTCGTCTTGCTTTCCGAAGTGGCGATTGATTGTCAAACGCCGAATCTTCGTTAAGCTGACTCTCGGCACCATGTCGGGAATGTAGACAAGCGCTGCAGTGAACCGTCGTAGCCCGATTGTGGTGCAGATGATTCCTGACGGCGTCGGTTGCTCTCGGGATGAGCTCGGTGTGTCGAGAAGATTTAAATGCGCAGGAGTGTGCGGCTGCTCTGGCTTGAAAAACCACTCCTGATCTTTGGTACGAAGCTTATCTTGGGTAGCTAAGGACGTAGCAAAGAAACTTGCAACTCTTGTTTTACGCCATGGCTTTGCGTGGCAAACGGCTGCAGCTCACGCTGGCCATTACTGGAGCAATCGCGTGGGTTCTGCAGGGTTATGGTTCGTCTAGTAGCACGATATCAACGTGCGCTGAATTGGAATCCGTCGTGTGCTGATGAATCTCCTGTGATTAACAGATCAAGCGGTGATGAATGGCCTTCTCACCCTGCCTTCTTTTATTGCTACGTTCCCGCAAATCAATACGTCGACCACGGCATTGGCGGCCAAGAATTCCACGCTGTGCGTTCATCCCCAAAAGCAACCTTACGCAAATCAAGAGCGTGAATAAAACTGATCATCCTTGATGCATGAAGACAAGGCACCGCCGTAGCCCTCTATGAGGTCGGGGCGGCCTTTGGAGCGCTGACATGTTTCAAAATCGGTGACCGCTTCGGCAGAAAGCGAACTGCTATGGGTTCCTGCGTTGTCGTCCTCATCGGCGTGCTCCTGCAAGCTACCGCGTTTCAACTTCCGCAGTTGATTGTAGCTAGAATCGTGACTGGCCTCGGCGTAGGATCCATCACCGCCACCATTCCAACTTGGGTGGGTGAAAGTGCAGAGGCTCACAATAGAGGGTGGCTCGTCATGCTGGAAGGCTCTGGAGCTATATTCGGTATGTTTTACAGCAGAGAGGGAGAAAAGAGCTACGCTGATATACTCCTAAGGGGTCATGTTTGCTGGTTGGCTTGAGCTTGGGATTTACTTCGCACCAACTCACAAAGAAGTCACATGGCGCTTCCCTATTGCATTTCAAGTGAGCACACTTTCTGGTAGCGCAGACATCCGAAGCCGCTCTGACACTGTTGTAGGCAGTGTTTCCCATCATAGTCTTGTGTGTAATTCCATTCCTGGCGGAGTCTCCCAGGTGGCTCCTGGTCAAGGACAGATATGCGGAAGGGAAGGCGGTTCTCGCCCGCCTTGAGGACGAACCAGAAGACTCGGAAGTCGTAACTGCTCGTCTGCAAGTCGTTCGAAACTCCCTCATCGCCGATTCTCAGGGCCACTCGAATAATCCCTTCGCGAGGACTCCGAATAAGCACCTTCAACGGACTTTCATCGCGATTTGCGTCAACATTCTGGCGCAAATGAGCGGGATCAATGTTATCACCTTTTACTCAAATTCGATATTCCAGCATGACTTAGGCTATAGCCCTATTCTCTCGCGCGTTATCTCCGGCTGCCTGCAGACTTGGCAATTTGTCACGGCCACATCGGCTGTCTTTCTCATTGAGCGGTTTGGTCGACGCCGTCTTCTATTGGTTGGTGCTGCGCTGATGGCCATCGCTAACGCTGGAGTTGCCGGTTTGGAAGCCAATTCGTACAAGAGCAGCACCATAGCCGGATGTTCCTTGATCTTCTATTTTCTAGCAATGGCTGCGTTTCCAATCGGCCTCTTCCTCATCCCGTTCATGTACAGTTCCGAAATTGCGCCTCTACGCGTCAGATCACAGATTACGGCCATGTCATCCGGGTCCAACTGGTTGTTCAATTTCCTCATCGCTGAAGTAACTCCCGTTGCGTTTGCGAATATTGGCTGGAAGTATTACCTTGTCTTCGTATGTACTAATAGTCTTTCGGTGGTTTTCTTCTACCTCTTTGCTCCGGAGACAAAGGGAAGAACGCTTGAGGACATTGACGCTTTCTTCTTGGGATCCAAGAACCTGTTTGAAACAGTAAAGGTAGCAAAGACTATGCCACCAGGCATTGCGGAAGAGATGGATATCAGCCAAAAAGCCGGCATAGAAGCTGATAAAGTCGAGAACGTATAAAGATGTTTGGTTTGAAAATGAGAGTTAGCGTCTTGATATATCATGAATTTATCGGATGAAAATGTCGGTACATTGCTTACGATGAAATTTTTTCTTCTCAAATGCATTTGAACTTATCCAACTTCCTCTTGCGCAAGAGCAGGCAAAATTGGTCGGCACACTGTGTCTTTCAGTATCAACCTTTTGTCAAATCACCTTGTCCTGCTGGGCATTATTTTCGCGCGCACACCACGTTCTTAACCGATCTCGCAGCATCTCTTCCCTGGCATCGGTAAGCTAAGTATTGATCGTGCATTGAGAGATTGCGGAGGCACAAACGCAGCAAAAAATCCTAGCTGTTTCAAACTGTTGATTGCCGACCTTGCTGCTCGCTGTTGGCATTGGTATAAGTCAATAATGAGTGGGCGGAAGGCCATCCGGTCCTTTGTGGTTGATGGTTTTTGCGGCGCTGGCAGGCTTGGGTGCATGACGTCTCCTCTGGACCTTCACAGGGCATTGGATGTTATATTATTCCGTTTGTAGATAGTTTTATCCCTCTGCATCATTGAAATCTCTTTGTGTGACTGAGCAGTAATATAGTCTCTACTGACGTAGTGTTGCCGGTAAAGTCATCGAGCCAGATCGAGGGGTCCGCACAAGCAGTCTGATGCTGTGTTCCACCAGATGTGTCATGCAATGATGAATTTGAAAGCGTGAAACTAGGCGCATCAATATAAATTCATTGCTCACCAGAATTGGGAGCCTTTGCGGCGGATAAGGAGTTTGCTATAAGTTACAGGACAACAATCGCCATTCTCCCGCAAGCTAGGATTATCCGCGCATACACATAAGCAACCGCTTCCAGATCATATGTGAAACATCAGGTGGACTCTTCGTTGCTTTCTTCAAAATATTTAGGATACTTTGCACGTAACTCAACCATTGCCGAAACTTTGCCTCGATGTTGATAGACTTCGTATAAATCTCTCACGAATTTGACACCACCTTGTCCTTGGTTGAATTTTCCATTTGACTCCCAGGCAGCCAAAGCAGCGTGCGAATGATATTCGCACTTCTCAAAATCTCCTTTTTGCCGTGCACAACGGGTCAATGTAAGATGCGTAAACATGGCGTTTTGGCTACGTCCTTCTCCAATTTCGTCGAAGAGTCTCAGAGTAATTTCACTGAAGGAACGTGCTTCTTCAATGTTGCCTGTTTCTTCTTTCGAATAGCCAGCAGTCCGAAAATATTCTGCTCTAGTGTACTGTTCGATCCGCAGATTTTCAAGTTCCCGCAAGACCATTTCGAGTTGATCGTCAGCATCCCGAATTCGAACTAAAGATGCAAGGACGCGAGCGTTATATTTATTCACAAGCAACAAATTTAGGAGCTGAGCAAGAGATTTTTCCATACAGCCTTCCGTTGAATATCCCAAAGAAATGGCTCACAAGTTCGTCAGGTGGACTTTCGCTTTGCAAGCTGCACAGCATCCTCACGGGGTGGTTCTCGGGAAGGAATTTCGAAATCTTCGCAAACATACTTCTCACAACGGTTATTGTCCTGACTTGCAACTCAGAAACCGACAAGCCATCAATTAGCAAGCGAAGCAAGGCGCTCAATACACGTGGGTGCATGATAATGTGGCAAAGAGACATCATGATTCGTTCGACTTTGGACTCCAATGCTCTAAACCCTGTCCAAGCCGCATGAACATCGTGGTGTTTAGCCACACTGTTGACAGCCATATGTGTGCTCGATATCAGCCATTGAATATCAATCCAATTGTTTGAACCTGGCAAACGCCAAAATTTGACATCACAAATGTCATCGAGATAATGGCCCACTGAAGCTAGTGCTGTATGGAGCTTTTCTGAGCTGCCGTAGAGATCTAATGCCCTTGTAGGGACGAAGGGCAAAATGCGAGATGTTCTTCTCTTGCTTACAATCGCCCGTCTGTACTTTGGTGGGAAATTCCATTCGGAGAAACGATAATAAACCATTTTTTGCTGTTCATTTATGAGTTTTTTTATGAGGGAAAGTGAAGACATGGCTATACATACGTCACCTTGAAATTAGAAGGTCTCCACACCTGACGCACAGACACAGGCGATGCACGCCCTCGACGCGTTCAACACCCTCACTTTGACACGCTCTATTTCAACACCACAAGGTCCATGGAGCTCGCGCTTCAAGATCTGAGATCTTCAGAGTCACCAAATATCAGTGCCATAGCCAGAAAGTATGGCGTTGAGCGTAGCACGCTCAGTCGTCGCTTCAATCGCAAGTCTACAACGATTGAAGAGCAACACGAGAACGCGAGATTGCTCAACCAGCAGCAAGAATCGACAGTTGTTGAATACATTCGGCGACAGTGCGAATACTGTCTTCCACCTCCACCGAGTCTCGTAGCCGGATTTGTCGCGCAGCTATGTGGAAGACAGCCTTCGAAGAATTGGTGCGCACGCTTCGTCAACCGACACAGCCATGAGTTAGATTCGAGATATCTTAACACCCTCGACCTCTTACGCCATAAGGCCGATTCGAGAGCTAGCTACGACCAATACTTCACTCAGATTAAGAAGAAGATGGATGAATACAAGATTGAGCGTCAGAACACGTACAATATGGACGAGAAAGGCTTTATGATCGGTCAGCTTCAGAAGACACGTAGAATCTTTACTAAGGCTTCATACGAGGAGAAGGAGTCGATCTTCAGTGGCCAAGACGGTTCAAGAGAGTGGATCACTCTTTTGGCGACGATCTGCGCAGACGGAAGCCATCTGTCGCCTGCCTTGATCTATAAGTCCGAATCGAATCAACTTCAAGACAGCTGGCTGAATGCGTTTCATCCACAAGAGCACCGTTGCTTCTTCTCAAGCTCACCGAATGGTTGGACCAGCGATGAGATCAGTCTGAGGTGGTTACGCGAGCTGTTTGATAAGGAAACGTCTAAGAAAGATCGCTCGACAATATGGCGTCTTCTTTTCATTGACAGCCATAGCTCACATCTGAATCTCAGCTTCCTTAACGAGTGTCAGAAGCTCAGAATACTGGTGGCCTTCTACCCCCCTCATTCGACGCATCGTCTGCAGCCACTAGATGTTGGTTGCTTCGCACCATTAGCTAGCTACTACAGCCAAGGTCTCGACGAGCTCATTAGACAGTCCGAAGGTCGTACGATACTTAGAAAGCAAGATTTCTTCGAGGTCTTTTGGCCGGCAGCTCAGAAAGCGTTCTCATCTCAGAACATCGAGTCTGCGTGGCTTAAGAGTGGCATTTGGCCATTTGAGCCAGAAAGGGTGCTTAAGAAGCTTCCAAAGCCTAGGCAGACATCACCTTCAACACCACGAGGTCAGAAACGCAGCGGTGATCATCTACCCTTCGGTCTAAGCTCACCTTCGAATAGAAAGAGGCTCAGAACAATCCTCAAGAACGCTGTCGACGAATCTTCGTCGGAATCAGCTAGTCTAATGAAGGACACGATTGTAAGACTGTCTTGCGACCTCACCCTCTCAAAGAATCGCGAGCAGTCGCTTTCTAACGCTCTCAATCATGAGCAGACACGGCGGAAGCGGTCCAAGCGAGTTCTTGAAGAACTACGGTCAGAAGAAGGCTCTGGCACGCTTTTTATGAGCCCTTCTAAGATACAGCGAGCTCGAGACATTGCAGACGGTCGAGAGGCTGCCAAGGCTGCTCAGAAGGCTCAGAAAGCAGAGCAGCAACTCGAGCGAGCCCATAAGAAGGCTCTAAAGGAAGCTGAAGCTGAGAGAAAGCGTACTGAGAAAGCAGCAGCTAAGGCTCGACGAGATGCGGAAGCTGCTGCTAAGAAGGCTGCGAATCAGCGAGTACGCGAAGCTAAGAAGGCTTTGAAGCAACTTGAGATTGATCAAAAGGCCTTAAGCAGTCGTCGAAAAAGGCGTCAGAAGCAGCAGCGTCTCCAGAAGACTCAAGATAAAGCTACTACGTCGAAAACCCTTCGCGAGGTGTCTCCTCAAGCGACGACGACGAGAGGTCGTCCAGTGCGACGACCAGCACGTCTACGGACATAAATGATATATGAAGAGATAGATGTAGATGAGAGCTTTCCAAATCACTGTCTAACACATCATTTGAGATCAGAATAATATAGATATAGCCGTTTGAAGACAGCGATGACGAAGTAGTCGAGCGTGCGTCGCCTGTGTCTGTGCGTCAGGTGTGGAGACCTTCTACGTCTTCTAAGCTCGGTTGTTATCCACTGGGCTGTTCTGTGTTCTCTGTGATACCACTTAAACAGCTCGGTCCGTAGCTCATTCCATTGCGCTCTAGTAGGTCCTTTCGCCATAGGTGTGAGCGGTAGGCCTTCGCCCTGTATAGTGCACATGTACGGTATAAAATAACGTCCCGATCAAAATCGAACTGAATCTGGTATGACACACATGAATGATTCAACGTCAACGTAAGAATTGAGCCATCAAATTGTTAGCTCGCCTGCATGATGTACATAGGTCCTCCTCTCATTCCATTCATGGCTCTTCATCATGCCACCGAGACTTTATAGCAGATAGTATACTGCCAAAGGCTGATCCATTCGGTATTTTGCCTGATTTGGATTGCTTCCGCGTCTCGTGCGAGCCTAGCCCAGCAATTATTGAAGTACAGTTTTCGGAACAATATATAAGCTCTTCTATAGGAGCGATAAACAACATCATGTAGAAGCTTGTCCTAAGGTACTCACTGTTTCTTGCTTTCTCATTTCCAATCAAAGTTACGTAGGTACTTGGCATGATCGTCATTGTCACCTTCGCGTGCTTTACCTCATTCATGAGCTGGATCACGTGAAACCTTCGGCAAGGCGGCCGATTGTATGAAGTGTTTTTACAACGAGTGCTACTAAGGGAGAACAACAGCTGAGAGCTCGAGAACTGGGTGGAGAATCGTCTACGGGTCAGATGCTGATCGCTTCATCGTTCTCGCCAGTACCTGATAACCTACACATGCTCTCTCATATATGGGTGAACGTGGCGCGGTTTGCCGATCTCTCTCAGTTTTAAGTGATATACTCAAGATAAGGACTTCGTTGCTGAATTTTGGAATGCAGGATTTCTCGCTGACAAGAGAGTAGTACTGATGGTGATACCTAGAAGTGAAGAAAAAGGGTGTCATTCGATTTGAGTAAGAGTAAAAAGCCCTTAATTTCTTGTCACAAACAAATCGTGTAGCAACATCAGGCTGTTGAGCTGGACAGAACAATTTGTTGACTGATCTACCGACCCATCAATGACAAGCATGCCAAAAAATATGAAGTGACAATTGTAATCCTTGGCCAAAAAGGAGCGTAGACATCTAATATACCGACGCACTAAAACAATGGCTGATGCAAAGCTTTCCTGACAAGATCAAGAAGACGGCCCAATGAGTTTTAGCCATCCAAGTGGAGCTTCTGCCTGTCCTGCTGGAGTATGGCATTTTGAATGGCAACGTTCTGCAACGTTAGTCTTAGTGAGCCGCATATCTGAGCAAGACCGGCCTGGAACAGCTGTCGATAAGATGCACCTCTTCTACCTGTGTGCATGCTGATTTGGTCCCGTTGCTTACCGATACCCGTCATCTGAAAGAAGATAAAGCCCTCCCAGAACTTTGAAGTTTTGCAAGTATATTTTTTAAAAACAGTGATGTCAGTTTGCCGAAAAACACTAATGTCAAAATCAGTGACTTCATATCGTCAATGTCGAAAGAAATTTCTCTCTCCTCATATATTATCTTTTCTTTTCCCTACCACAAACTTGCAAATTGCTGGCAAAGCTTGAATAAGGAAGCCGTAGTTTTTAGGAGGTGAGATAATACAGACTATAATTAAGATTAGACGTCTTTATCTATGTCTTTGAGATCTACACCACTCAGCAGACCGCGTTGAGCATGCTAATTGCGACGTTTCGGATCTGCTGTTCTTGAAGGGGCAAGATATGAATGAGTTTCAAACATATGTTAGCACTGCCCAGCTAATTGCTTGAGCCAATATTCTTCATCTTTTAGATATAGCACTAATTTTCATGCAGATGATTACAGTGTGAAACCGCAGGCGAAGTATTTACAGGAAATCGAGTGTTACCTGGCGTGGAGAGTTGTGAAAGTTTTGCCTGAGGCATCCTACAATCATCTGTGAAGTCTTGGCGCACTAAGGAAAACGCAACCCACATTCTGAGCGCACTGTACGCACGGCAGGACAGGCCGCATCTACCATATCCTCCCAACATCAGTCACGGTATGATCAAAAAAGACAACCTTCTACGCTTAATTGAATCCTTGGCTAATGACAAGTTAAGATGGTCGCCGCAAAGAGCCACATCCCAATCGTAAAGAAGCGCATCGCGCGCTTCAACCGTCATCAGTCCGACCGCTTCAAATGCGTTGATCCGAGCTGGAGGAAGCCAAAGGGCATCGACAACCGTGTAAGGAGGCGGTTCAAGGGGCAAGCTGCTATGCCTAAGGTGCGTAACATCACAAAACTTATATGCTGGAAGCTGTAAGAGCGTGCGCAAGAGCCTTATTCGGATATCAAGCGTCCGGCAAAGATGAGGATATTAGAGACAAATGAAAAGGAACAACGACTTATGAATTGATTTACTGCAGATCGGCTATGGCAACAACAAGAAGACCCGCCACATGATGCCCTCCGGCCACAAAGCATTTCTTGTGAACAACACTCGTGAACTCGATCTTCTCCTTATGCACAACAAAACTTACGCCGCAGAGTAAGCCTTTATTCATGCTAGTGTGTGATTGAAATACTAATGTCTGATTCAGAATCGCACACGGGGTATCCTCAAGAAAGCGGATAGAGATCGTGGCTCGTGCGAAGGAGCTTGGCGTCAAGGTTACCAACGGCAAGGCAAAGATATCGACCGAATCGTGAGCGCGAATTATGCATGGTGATTGAGACGGCATGAGATGGTGGGATATGGCACAGGCGTCACTTGATGGGTAGCGCTTCGAATTGCGTCAAGGCATTCCATAGCCGGCTAAATGTGCAATGGCCAGCTTCTTGTTTGCGACATTCCTACCAACGCCTCGCTAAACCAAGATGATATAGAACGCGAGTGCAGAAACCATCCCGAATGCCTCATGCAGCAATTCCAATTGTTATGTGTGTTGTACATCACTCTTCCATAGGTCCACCTGGCTCCATGACTGTGACCTGATGTGTGCCTGCACTCCAATAGGCTAAAACTTGCACTTTGAACTCTGCCATCGCAACCCCAAACAGCTTCAATAATGCCGTTTGGTGACTGTTCAGCTCCTTCCCTTCCTCGGCGATTATGTACTCTTGATCCAGCATCACCTTCCCTTTCTCCAGCCGCGTGGGCATGCCCCATTTCCTCACTGTGGCTTCCAACGAATGCGGCAATGGCACATCATCTTCCTCTGGTAGTTCACCGGCTCGGCTGTAAACCACACCAGCGGGAACAGCGAACGTCCTACTCGCTATTACACCTGCCCTGGCAAAATCTAGCTCCACATAGCCCTCAAAGAAATCCAAAACCTCGCATGGCGGTCTTTGGGTAAATAATAGGCCCACAGATCCTTTCAAAAAAGGGCTCAGCTTGCTCAATCCGACAGCGTGTTCGTCTTCCTCGTTGCTTCCCAGTGCCTTAGCCATAACCTTCGTCTTGCCGAAGAATATCCTGCTGTCTCCTGCAAAATGTTGCCGTACGTCCTTCAAGTATGTATTTCGCATGTTTTCGACGCTGAAGACGAAGATATGTTGGTATGCATCGGCGGCTTCTTGCACAGCTGCGTATAGTGAGGCAGATTTCTCTTTCGAGGGCTTCTTTTGTACCACAGAAGTATGGACAATTCGAGCGCGCTTTGATTTTGGCATGATTATGGTTTTGCTGTGAGTTTTTCCTGCGAAATAGCGAGTAGATTCTGCGATAAGAAGTATTGCTCTTCCGTTGATCGACTGTCCCCAAAATTTCTGACTGGGCGAAATCTTGGCTCTTCAGCCACGGCAAGTAGTTTTTCCGGCGTCCCTGACCGCCGCTGCACGGCACAGCACCCCTCCATGAAGCACTCTTATGTCAAGGAAATGATATCAGGTAGATGATATTCGATCTCTCTTGTATACAAAATCATCTCAGCATAGCATTTATCACATCAAAACCTGGATAGTCCTCCGTATCGCACTCATCTCCTATTCCCTGCGTCATTCCCCCATTTCCATGCGCCACTCAATTATTTCTTTTTGTTACTCTTACAGCTCTATCTCGTCGCACATCTTATCCCACCCCATTAATACATTATGCTACCCTTTAAGTATAGCATTCTGCGACTGATATATCCTATTCCAGACACGCAGCTGGAACGTGATCGGCCGATGCTGGTTCTGGCACTCGGAATTTCACGCACGGGAACAGATAGCCTTCGCAACGCGCTCGCACAATTAGGTTATAAGGACATCCACCACGGCTTTCGCTTCATCATTAATTTTCATGAAAATCTGCAATGGCTCAGGCTCGCTCATGCCCAACATGCCAGAGACAAGTCTTGCCTCACTGCGGAAGACTTCGACAAAGTCCTTGGCGATTGCAACGCAGTCACTGATCAACCATCTTGTGGCTTCGCACATGAGCTCTTGGACGCATATCCTGATGCAAAAGTTATTCTGAATTACCGCGAAGATATCGAAAAATGGCATAGTAGCGTGCTCAATTCAGCAGAGAAATTCGACGCCTACCCCAACCGATACGAATGGTTGTTGAGCTATTTTCAATCAAGTCTCTTCTGGCAACAACACATTATGACGTATTGGATGTGGCGTAGATACTTTGCCTCGGATTTTAAGAGGAATGGAAGAAGGTACTATACTGAGCACTATCAGGGGCTGGAAGACACACTGAATGAACAGGGGCGCCCATATTTGCGGTGGAAGGTTGAAGATGGATGGTAAGCATTATTGAGCTGAAAAAAGCCATTTTGGTATTTACATCATTTCTAGGGAACCTCTGTGCCAATTTTTGGACAAACCTATCCCGAGTGAACCGTTTCCATGCGGCAATGCTCCAGAAGAGTACCTCAAACGGATTGCCAGCTTTCAGATCAAGCGCCGACAGGAAGCTGAACGGAATTTCCGCTTATTCTGCGGCGTCATTGCCGCTGGCTTTGCTGGCTTTGGGGCATACATTGTGTATTTACGGAAATAGTTCAACAAATTTCGCCGCACCGAACTAGCAGGGTTTTCTATGTCCATAGCAGTGATAAAAGGGTTCGAGCGTGTTCGTCGATCATCTGATAACTCACGAACCATCATCTTAGTGTTTTGCAATACATTTCCCCCTCATTCTTGTGCATTCTCTCAAATAAAATTATATACATAATTGAAATCTTCTTCCTCAAATATCGCATTTTCTCCCTAGATAGGCAGTGATTGCTTTATCACTTAGTACTTGTCAACATGAGACCAAATTTATCTCCGCTTGTACCTAAATATAAAGTCACCTTCGGGTAAAGGACTTTGACTGTGCTTAGACGTCCAGCACAGAGTTCTGGTTTTTCAGTATCTCGAGTATCTCACAATATCGCCTTTAAAGCCTACTAGCACCTCCCACAATCCGCGTCTATATCGTCTGGTTGCACCTTCAAACGCCATTTGAGTTGATCACGCAGTTTTTTATCTCGTATTCAACATGAATTCAATGTTCCTGATGCATATATCGGCCTCTGTCAACCATCTAGCAAATGTTCCTGATTAAATCTCTTCTTCACCCGCTGGCATTTCATCCGGCCAGCTGCATCTGTATCGCACTTTACAAGTAATCTGCATAATTAATGACTTTCATATCGCAAGCAGCCATGAAGTCCGTTACCATCTTCCTAGTCGGCTTGACCGCTATCCATGCCTCGGCAGCCCCAGTTCCTGAGCAAGAGGTGCCAGTAAAATACTCAGAAGAATGCAACATTATAATTGACTTGCTTAATCTGCCCCCAGTTCCACTAGCATCCTTGAGCACAATTTATATGCCGTAACGATGCCCAAGATTTCGAAGTCAGATGGATTCATGGCCATATGGAAGATCGGCATAAGCATCTCATGCCGCTTCCTTTCAAGTCTGGATCTCAAATTGATGATCTAATGACAAGCTTTGCACATCGTGGCAAGCTCCTCTGGATACAAATGATCAAGCTCCTGCTATGAATGCGTCTCAAGAACTGGTGAGTTG
This sequence comes from Acidomyces sp. 'richmondensis', assembly GCA_003545705.1. NCBI lineage: Eukaryota > Fungi > Ascomycota > Dothideomycetes > Mycosphaerellales > Teratosphaeriaceae > Acidomyces > Acidomyces sp. 'richmondensis'. Next base: position 772,943 of record QVLQ01000010.1, on the reverse strand, counting down.
TGTAAGTCTCCTTGCGATAAATTTGCACGTGTCAGTCGTTGATGCAGTGTAATTTTCGTTAGCTCCGCTGGCCAATTTGAGTCAACCAAAAAGTGCATCACAGAGGGCAACATGTGCTGCATGCCAGTATCAGCAACGGTGAACGGTATATAACGCAACTTGCTCGAATAATGGGTGCTCTGGACCCTCCAAGTTCTCATCCGGATTCCAACCTAAGCACGGGGAAGCTCACCAGAACCACCAACTCGCATCATCTGCAAGTCCGTTATGACTCCTAGGCATCTTCTTCGAGACAAGTCTCCACACATTCTATTTGAGTCGGGCCTCTCTTGAAGGATGCGAAGGCGCTGAAATTATCTGGGCGATATGTTGTTGCATTACAATTTGGCGTAACAGTCAAAAGGCTCAAAGACAAGAATAAACATCTGGCTTGGCAGTCATTCATTGGCCTTTAGAGACGAAGTTGAAATAAAACTTAGATCAGTGCTTCTTGACTCGATATTCGAATTAGAAAATGCAAACTCAATTATTACTTATCATTTGATATCGCCGTCTTTATATTGTGCATCACCGTCGCTTTCTGCCTCCATATCTCGGAGGTAGCTGCCTCTATGGTCATTCACACTTTGAATTTTGCAATTGCCTGGAATGAAGCAAAAGCCCCACTGAAATCGTGAGAAGATGAATCCAAAAGCTAAAGTAGTCACTATAATGGATCCTAACACAGCCCATACGAAAATTGCTGTTTTGATTACGGAAGGTGGCCTAGCCACATTACTGCATCGTAGAATACCACTTCTAGCGTCCAAAGCTGTGACACGATACGCTGTGTATCGAGCGGTCCTACCCTCTGTGTTGGGCAATTTAAATACGGTCTCAAAGCCTTCCGCGGGTGCAATATCGATTGCCTCCCAAGATTCTTGAGCATGGCCCCTTTGGCCATCATTTTGCGCTGTTGAATCAAATTTAAGCGTGTCGTATACCAGCAAGCCCTCAAGAAGCCATGAGCGCACCACTGTTGCACCATTCCAGGAGACATACAAATTTCCTCCCTGGATTACTGCCTTCGGGTTCCAGGTCTCAGGCACCGCTTGCCACGAAGATCTAGGAATTTTAAAGGCACGGTAGGATTTCGCACGCTCCCAGTAGTACATTGCTGCTGGAGCAAAGTGCGTCTCGCATAGAACAGAGCCATCAGAACCTGCGTGCTCCGTGAAAGCAGCAGAAGAACCCCAGCTTACGAAAGTCCTTGCAGGGGCGGCTAAGGTATTATTAGATGGGACAATCTGGACTGAGCCTTGAGACGTCGAGCGGATTTTGTTGAGAGAAGAGAACACAATGTCCAGCTCCACTGTCCGACGGTCCAAATTGAGCCTGATTATTCTCCCTTGGCTGCCCCGCCTGTCCGAGTAATCTCTGCGGGATATTCTATTGTCAAACAGGCTGATAGCCATGGCCCCTTTATCATCTTCAGAAATTATACGAGCATCATGCTGCCATTTAAAACTCGTTGCCTCGCCGTCGGAGATGTCCTCAAAGTCCTGGGGCTCTTCCACATCGCCGCCGAGAGCCCATAGAATGCTTCCATTTTGGCCAGATATATATAGCAACTTGTGCAAGTGACGGAGTGAGATTAGATAATTGCCACGTGAGTCTTTATCGACGGAGTTAATATGGAAGTAATCGAACCCCCCGGTTGAGTCCTTCACATAGCCTCCAGATGAGCTTTGAAGGCAAGGATAATCGAAGATGTAGTCAGATGCCCGCCATTCGAACACTAGGTCACCGGTGTGGATATCGATCTCCTGGAATATTCCATCCACAATAAATCCATCGATCACCCAGTCCATATCTGTGTAGGCTAGATCAACACGCTTGCGATCATAAACGGTAATGAGTGCCGTCCCATCATTTGTGACCTTGAACTCGTGCATATCACCATAAAGACCCTCCCCTCTGGCCCGGACCACATGCCGAATATTATATGCAGCGTCCAGCATGTAGTATTCTCCCTGTCCTGACTCTGTGAGCTTCTTTCCCGCCCAGAAAGTAATATAATCTTCGCCGTGATATGATTGCAGTTGGAGATTGGCTGGATATCCGAAGGCATCTGATCGCCAGACAAGGTTTCCTTTCATATCCAATATGAGAAGAGACGGCTGTGAGATAGAAGGGCCGTCCAAGGTTAAGAAAACAAGCGCGTTGCTGTCGCAGCCATCATCCCATTTCGCAACCCTGGAGTCGGGAGACGTGAGGTTGAAAGAGGCGTAATGTCGTTGTGGATAAATTCCATGAGCTGCTAAATCATAAAGTATGACATCGAGTTTTGGTTCCAGCGCGACCAGGAACGGCAAAACTACGTATTGTCCTAAGCCCCAGATTGCAGCAAGAGTCCCAATGACGAAAACAATTAAGAGGGCACACTTGTGCAATATAATTTTCCAACACCCCCTAAATCCGTTGTGTTTCTGCCACAACCTATTTTGTAAAACGATCATGGTCTACCCACATCCGGACCAAGGCATTGGGTCTCCTGAGGTTATAGATAATGGGGCAACAACAGTGGGTATACAAAAAAAAAAGAATAAGAGATGACGGCATACGCTTGGTGTAGAAGGAGAGACTATTGAGCGAAGAATATCGGGACATCAACGGCATGTACGTAGATGTGACGAGAGCAAGGAGCTTGCAGTATATGTGCCACAACACGTTTCATTCGGCCACAAGCGAACAGACGTCGTCGTCGTCGGCCTCCTCCTCTTCCTTCAGCCAAGAGCAAGACCCACAGCCAAACGTGCGAAGATCGCAAGCAAGCAGAACAGCAGCTTCCTATGACCTCCACTTGCGCCGGCCGACTTCGTCAGCTTCTCCCTCGGCTGCCGCCCAATGCGACTCTTAACCTAGATAAAGCGCCGCTATATTGCCAATTTAAGGGGATCGGTGCTCATGATTCGGGCAAGAATGGGTCAAGATAAGACGTCTGCCCTTGGCATCAACAATTCATTGCCTTTCCCATGTGTCCGCCGAAGTAGCCGGCTGGGCATGGAGACGTGCCCGCGGGACGAAAGCGCTGGGGTTGTGCTCGCAACTCCTCCTGATTTCTGGAGTCATTGATTCGGCAAATGAGAGAAATGAAAGTCGGTGCGTTTGGCGGCTTGTCACTTAGGTGTTGTCGGAACTGTAAAATCCACGCGTCATTTGAGCTTGGCCGTAGAGCGGCGCATGCTCCGCGGTTGAATATACTTGGCAGATCTGCGGTCAGGAAACTTAAGTCATTCAAGGAGGAGAGAAGAGTTTCCTTCGTATTGACAAATATGAGCTTCTGGATAGAAGAAAGCCTAAATTGCAAGAATATCTGAAGGAAGAAGGTAGTCAATTGCCAGGGCTGGTTTCAGGGAAATATTACCTCCTGAAATTCAAATTTAGGATTGATGGGATACAGGACACAACAGCTAGTTGTTCGGCCAATTTCAAGCGCTTAGTTGATATTTGGTCTGTGGTCAATCATCACATTACCCAAGTTGCCTCTCATCCATCATCTAAGGGGTCCTAAACGCGCCACATTCACACTATGCCCTACACTTACCGGTCTGCTAAAAAACAACGCTCACTTCTCTAGTCTCGCCAAGAAATCGAAGAACCTGACCGAGCCGGCCAACGAACATCACAACAGCATTCACGGCGCGGAACAGAGGCAACAAGCGCAACAGGATTATTGGCCAAACGAGCACGTATGAGTCTCAGTGCAGCAGCCCCTGTATGAGAGGCAGCAGGTTCGACAGTACTTGCTAGGGATCCTAAGTTCATACATGCAGAATAACCCAGATATGGGTATGCACTTCCTCCGCGTCGTAGTCGATGAGAAAACCATGATTCCATTGACGCTTGAGCACTGATAGACTGAATCCGGTTGCTAACCTATTGAGACTCAACTCGAGAGTTTGCAGCATCAGTAAAGCTTAAAAGATTGTGGGTAGAGTTTTTTTTCCCACTTATCTTATTGCTATTGAAGTCAATAAAGTACAAATTCCAACTTAATAGTATCTGTTCTGAGAGTGTTTGCACGTTTGATCAGACACCTCATGCTCTGAATCGGTAATTGTCAGACAATTTTCGAATATACACATTGCCATTTAAACACCTTTCATATGTTGGGTCCTTGCGCTGTACCTACCAGCAACTATGTTGTGGCGTATGAGGAATTTGCCTCAAACCATATATATACTCGCAGCTTGGCACGGTCCAGTGTCGGTGAATATTCGGCAAGGCCACAAGCTGACTACCAGTCCATCATCCTTGAAACCGTAGACATCAATCTAATACTTCATTGAATGAAGCTTTTAGTAGTGTAAGTTTCAAATGGCCAAGGAAAGATGGCAGCTTTGACCTTTTAGATATCATCGCATCCGCATATTTCTTTATATGGGCTGTCTATCCGATATCAGTTTCTGTACAAGGCTGTTACTACGTTTCATTAAATGTACAATTCGAGGCTGTTGAGCGCCAGGCGTAACATCCATTCAAGCGGAGATCATCCAACAGCCTTGTGGGACGCAAATTAAGGACCAGTTACATATTGAGATTCGAGCCAACATGAACTCATAAAATGTGTCTGCCATATTTCACAGTCCATTAGACTTGATATCTTAGGTTTCGAATTGCCAGTTTCTCCTTTCCACAAATATCTCACTTACATGCCCAAGATGGACCACCTGTGCCTCAAACTTAGTGTGTGGATCTGAATAATAAGCGGATCCCTGGTATCTTTACGTAGTCAGTTCCACAAGTCTACTCTCCTCCGGACATGGCGGTGGCAATACTCGTGCTGGACGCAACAACTGCAAGGCTGAAGAGTAGCGCTTTGTTGCAAGGGTTGCAGTAAACGCCACCAACGACTACTAAGCCGAAATTTGCTTTGCATTATCGATCCCCATTTGAGACGTTAAATTGGGTTCGTTAGAAATACAGTCTCCTTGCCTTGGGTCTTAAGACATTTTTGTCATTGAGAAAGACGTCTGGAACCCATTCAAACGCAGGTACCTTGCAACTGCCCATCAAGATCCTATATTCAAGCGCTCCTTTCAAATTCGAGACTTCAACAATCAAACGATCTGGTTGGAAGGAGGCAATGAGTGAATCTCCACCGCCAGTTCGCTGGAATATATTAGCAAAATGAGCTTCAAGGCCGTCAGACATCACTCTGCTGCCTTAGACCCACCATATACTCCCCCCACCTTCAACAGCTTGGATTTAATTGATGAAGTCGATTAACCCGACGTGGAAACCATATTAAAATAATTCACGAGATATGTACGCTTCTTCATCGACCACAACTTCGTTCGTGATCCCGAAGAATCCGACCTACTCCTTTGGCCAAAAGATCAATCAACTCGAAATTACCAAAGTACCGTTCGAGTACCTCGACCCGTCCCATCAATATCATCTGCTAAATCATTTGCAATTTCTATGAGTTCTGCACTGCGACAGTTTATCTTTTGGTGGCTGCTGCGCGATGCGGTTCTGGCGCAGCGATCCCCACGGCCAGACGCTTTAAGCCGGAATTGTTGATGCTGAAGACCGGATCTGAGCGACAAACGACGTGCAATTGACTGAGAACGCCAGAGAAGCACTGTAGGGATGGAGAGCGAGGAGGAGGGAGCAACGGCACAGTACAGTCAGGTCTTAGATACCCTTCCTTCAGCACCTTACGAACTTTGAAGAAAGTCACGAGCGACCTCTTAGCCAATATATGGCGGTGACATCAGATGTATTCGTCTGAGTAGACCATTGATCAAGTGCTGATGTTCGATTTGACGGATTGGCGATTTGGTGGAAGGGGAGGGGTACGCAGAAGGGGCAGTACACGCGACTTCGGTTCATGGCGAATATGGGTATTTGGAGGCGAGGGAGAATGTTGAGGCCATATTTTATGCTGTTATTGAATAGACTCCACTCGGCGGAGGAGAAATAAATGGGTTAAGGTAGTGCAATTTCGGGAAGATATGCGTGAATAGAAGTTTGGAAATAATGGTATGTGTTGTAAGTGTAGTTGTACGTTTGGTCGGGACATCACATGCTTTTCTTGTCACTTATCTGTTAGATGTCTGATATATACACACTGCCACGTAGTCCCTTCCATATTTTGGGTAGGTGCATTGTGCAGGCAGCAGCGGCGTTGTCGCATATGAGGAAGTCACCTCACAACAGATAGAGTCCAGAACCCTAAATCCTACTTGGATATTACTCTAAGTGAAGACCTAAGAATAGGCTTTATTGAATGAAGCTAGGAAGTCTTCTTAATATAGAAGATCCTGTTTCTAACTAAGTTTTAGGCCACTTTTCTAAAGGCTATTTCTAGAAAACTAAAGCAAATAATTTGTAGAAGCTAGAGAAGGCTGGATGTATAATGAGGCACCTAGAGTAGGAAAATGCTGTCCTCTTTGTAGAATTCTTTGAGCTCAGGTGTTGTATAGCTCTCATAATTGTCTAGGACAAGGAGTATTTTGCTACTACTTGTCTTTGATCTAATGTACCTGTTAAGATGGTGAATGAATAGGAGGCGGATCTCATTCGTAGTCTAGTTATTAGGGCTAATTGTAAACATCCAATCTGAGGGAAGACCTTTGGAGAACAATTGCGAGATGACTTCCTCTTTTGCTCCATATGTTTGGTGGGTGTGTTGCACAAGCAACAATTACGTTGTGGCATATTTACGTGAAATTGTATATATGTGAGACTCGCGATTGAGACTTGATAATAACAAGCATGTGGTGTCCGACCAAATGTAAAACAGCCATCATAACAGACTAAAGCCCTTTCACTTGCTCCTCTTTAAGAATCAGAGGTAGAGTACTTTGGCTATCTGTATAGGTTTCCTAGATTAACGTGACGTATTCTATACTTTCAGGTTTGATTTGCTTTGATCTGCGTTGTCTCTTACTAGATATAAACACTCTGGAGATACTGATCTTTCTTATTTGGAAAGCTGTTTTCATCAAAGTTGTAGATGTCCTCTAGAAGAATTCTATAATTATTAATTGTGTTCTGTACTAGCTTAGACCAGCCTCCGATAATGTTCGGATCTTTACACAACTTTCTTTCGCAAGTACATGTCCTTCTTAGCCTTACTCTATTTACAGCGTCGTTTTACAAAGGCAGGTACCCAGTCAATTCCAACTGCTTTAACTCCTCTTGCTTTACAAATTGCTGAGGTTTTGTCTTTAATTATAGCAAGAGAGGGTGATAAGCCCAATGAATCTAGATACAGTACTTCTTGCAGAAGGATCTTCTCCATTTTCTTGGCGAGGCTCATGGTGGCTGGCCTGTAGGCTTCTCTCGAAGGCTGTCCTCTTATACTTCTTTTAATTAGTTCTACCGATATCATAGGGGTATGCAGTGACTGAGACTGAGCGAAATCGACCTCATTTGAAAGCTGAGATTGCTAGCAGAATACCACCTTCATTTGGGCTGCTTTGAATGCATCTTGGTGGTGCCATAGTCGATTAAAATGAGACGGTGAAGATTTTGGACAGAAGCTTTGCACGCCTCTGAGCCCCACGTTATTTAGGAACTGCCACCAGACGTTTGCGGACAACAATATGTCTTCAGGAGTGGCGTTCGACTTGCGTCGAGCTTAATGGCGAAGCTAGTCTCTTGGAAGATATGTTCCCAAGCTGTACACTGAATTCGCCGATAAATCCTTTTAAGCGTGACCACGGCATTTCTATCCTAAGTATGCGGAGACAATTTCCTCAAGTGGATGGCTTACTCGCCCTTTAGGTACAGCTCGTTAGATAGCGTTGCGAGTATCGGCCGGGAGGCAGTTGGTTGAGCGGCGGTCTATTTTTAGCGAGAGTCGAGAAGGTGGATATAAGGAGTAACTGGATTAGATTGATAGTAGTCTTGTCGAGCAAATTGCCAAATTGTAAGTACACGTAGGATGAAGTAAGATATTAAGTTCATGTTCTCCGCGCTGTATGGCCGAAAATTAGTCTGGAGATACACGTGCCGACATGCGATATATCCTACATTACTTCCTTTCTCACATTCCCACCTAGACGCCATCGCTATGTCTACCAATCATTCCGAGCTTCCAGACCCCTTAATTCGTACAGTTATATTTTATACCGATGACCATGAAATGGATCCCATACGCCGCGCACGCTCTCATTCACACTGCGGACGGGCCGACGCTCACGACGCAGCTTCTCCCCATTGGCGTTCTTGAGCAGCTCGGCCTTCTGTGCGATGGCATTAGGCATAAGATTGCGCACGCAGATAGCTCTCTCGCGTCCATTGATATAAGCAGCCTTAATGACCGGATGCCGGCCGGGGCGGGGAGAGACGGAGATTTCTATAGACGGGTTTTGGCGGGCGAATGCGGCGAGGTTATTTTTGAGGAAGGAGCTGTAATTGTTGTGAGTTTCCAAATGGACAAACATATATGATGATTGCAGGTGGGTAGTCAACGCACTTCATGCCCTTGCTACTGCCTGCCCAGTCGCAGTAATGGAAGTCGAGACGCTTGCATTGCAGGATGAAGGCACCTACGCCATTCTGCATTCATTAGCCAATTTTCTGATTACCGTGGCAGTTGGGACGATACCTGGGCTTTGGAGACGGTACGGAGGGCTTGTAAAGGCATTGTTACATGCTGTCGTCTGCACTTGATTTCGCGCGGGTAGCTTGGAAGAAGATTGACGTGAAGACTTGAGTACCGCCGGGATGGGGCGGCACAAGTCGTGGCGCGCATCGACTTTTGATCTTATGCTCCATACACCATACCTTTTCTCGCTTGGTGTCAAGTACGACAATCTGCCACTGCTGCGTGTTCCACATTTGCTCGTCATTACTGCTGATACATTACCACCACCTGCTGATCAATACATCCATCGACTCGTTGCTTTTCCTCGTGCGCCTGCACGCCTCCTAGCACACCCACTAACCCCTTCTCAGCACCCACAGGCGCGGTTGCAATCGTAGGCGCATCAGCGGCGTCGCTGCACGCGACGCGCGCGATACCCCTCCTTCATCTTCGCTGGCAACTTCTCCCATCAGGTAGCAGCAAAGATGACCGACCGGCTCCCCGCCAATCTGCTCGCCCTCTTTGCCCCACGCCCTCCTGTCAAATATCTCCCCCCGCCGACCACCCCCCTGAAGACCGCCGCACCGCCCGTTTCAATGGCATCGCCGCCTTCGTCCCCGCCTTGCACGAGCAAGCCACCATTCCCTACACACCGACTGAATCCTGGCTCGAGCGCCGCGATCGACGCCGTGAAGAGAAGGAACGTCGCCAGCGCGAACTCGTTAGCGATGAAGGCGTTGCCCGCAATTACCGTCCCCAGGATGATCCGGAGATCCGCGGTGATCCCTACAAAACTCTCTTCGTCGCTCGTCTGCCATATGATGTGCGCCGCGACGAGCTGGAGCGCGAGTTCGGTCGGTATGGTCCGCTGGTTCGTGTCCGCATCGTTCAGGATAACGGGAAGCGGTATTTAAAAGCGGACGCAGAGGTAGATAAGGAAAAGGATTCCACCCACACTACGCAGAGGAAGGCTCACACGGGCATGAGCCGCGGTTATGCGTTTGTCGTATTTGAAAATGAGAGCGACATGAAAGGTAACTGCCCCCTTTGCGCGGGAATGCAACGCCAATGCTAATCGAATTTTGTGCAGCCGCATACAAGGCCACTGCAGATCTCAAAATTCGTAATCGTAAAGTCCTTGTTGACGTCGAGCGCGGTCGTACCGTGCAAGGCTGGCGCCCACGCCGTTTTGGAGGCGGTTTGGGGGGTCGCCATTACACCAAGAGTGTACCTGACAAACCGCAAAGCTTCGGCCCACCAATGGGGCCGGGTGGCTTCCGCGGGGGAGGCTTCCGTGGTGGGTTCGGTGGCGGCGAACGCGGTGGTGGATTTCGAGGAAGAGGCGGTGCTGGTGGTGGTGGGTTTCGGAGTGGGTACGGAGGAGGTGGGAGAGGAGGTCTGGGGTATCAGAATGGAGGTGGACCACCTTCGGGACCCCGCTCGGGCGGTGGAGGAGGAAGAGGAGGATATGGCGGCGGTGGGTATGGCGATGATCGTTCCCCTCGTAACGCCAATTATGAGCCTCTTCCGCCTCGAGGAAGTGGAGGGTATCGTGATCGTGACAATGCTGGTGGAGGTTACAGCAGCGGACAAAAGCGCCCATATGAGAGTGGTGGGTACGAGGAGTCTCGGTCGCGAAGAAGGTATTGACGGAATGCCCTGTTGTTCCCGGTTGTTTCTGTGCAAGGCGTGAATCCGGTAAGATTTTCCGCTCCTGACTAACAAACCACGTTTTCTGCGGAAGGTAAGTGTGGGTGTACTAACTTTTGCAGCTTCCTTATCGAACCAATTCCCTTATCACGTTCTCGTGAAGCGCCTGCTGGATGCAGGCATACAAGCGCGATCGATTATCTTGGAAATTCCGACCGATATCGCGACATGTTATTGAGGAAGAAGGAAGCATAAGATGAGAACAGCCCCAGAGTACCTACGGTGAGTCGGACTACCTCCTACAAGGGTAAGGACCGGCTCGCGACCACCCGCATTCAATTCTAAAATAAAATAAAAAAAACAACGGCGGGAATGTGTTATATGAAGATGCCATTGAATACAGGGGTGGATGGGGCGAGATCTGGGGAGGCTCCGTTTTCCCTACATTTCTTGCATTGCATCACATACTTTCGCCGTGCTCTTCATGCGTCTACCGCATTCGGTCTGACTCACCGAGCGGATTGGCAGGAATTTTGCTACTTTCGGGGTCCTGCAAAGGCTGAGAACACATATGGGCCATTGTTGTATTTTTAACCCACTTATTTTGTAGGTAGGTTAAATCCTACTCTTTTTAATTATCGAGCTCAGGGCAAGTATGTGAGTGTTGCTTAGGATGGCACATCTGCCCGATTTTAAGAGAGTTCTGTGACTAGTCTTGACGGGGTTTGACTTGTGTTCGTATAGCTTTTCAAATGACCTGGTAATAAATGCGTTTAGAAAATTGTTGCAGTTCGAGGATATTCAAGCTATCAAAAGTACAGCTCTAGTAATGCTTTGGTTGTCAAGTTCGACATGCTTTGAGGGCCTTAGGCATCACGAAAACAAGACGGACCGAGAAAGAGCACTGACGTGAGCTGACTGCCCCACGTTAAGAATGAAAGCATTGCCCCGCCATTTCCCCTCGAGGCTGAATATTTCCTCACGACTTCAATTTCTCGAATAACTCTCATCTATAAATATATCAATCAGTCAAAATAATCCATCTTCAATAACTCACCACGGCAAGCCGCCTAGATACCTCAAGGTCTAGCGTCACAATGCCGCGCCAATTCTTCGTCGGCGGCAACTTCAAAATGAACGGCACGATCGAAAGCATCAAATCTATCATTCAAAACCTCAATAACGCCGAATGTGACCCAAACACGGAGGTTGTCATCGCCCCTCCAGCTTTGTACCTCCTCTTAGCCCGCGAGCACCTGCGCGCTGGTATCGAAGTGGCGGCGCAAAACGTCTTCGACCGACCCAATGGTGCCTTCACAGGCGAAATAAGCGTCAGTCAGCTTAAGGATAGCGGCATCACGTGGACTTTGATAGGACATAGCGAGAGACGCGTTTTATTGCAGGAGACAGACGAGTTTGTTGCGCGGAAGGCGAAAGCAGCGATCGATGGAGGGATTGGCGTGATTTTATGTTGTGGTGAGACCCTCGAGCAGCGGGAGGCCGGCAAGACGGTCGAGGTTGTGACGACACAGTTGAAGGCTGTGGCTCAGGAAGTTAAAGACTGGGGAAAGATTGTGGTAGCCTATGAGCCGATTTGGGCGATTGGGACTGGGAAGGTGGCGACCACGGAGCAAGCGCAGGAGGTCCATCGAGCGATTCGGGAGTGGTTGGGAAAGGAGATCGGAACAAAGGCAGCAGAAGAGACTAGGATCATCTACGGGGGAAGTGTGAATGAGAAAAATTGTAAAGATTTGGCTAAGGAGGCCGATATTGACGGGTTTTTGGTTGGGGGGGCAAGTTTGAAGCCCGCCTTTGTGGATATCATCAATGCGAGGGTAAAGGTGTGAAGAAGGTACTTTCGAGTGACGCCAACATAAATCTTCATTTAGATCAAGTGGAATAAAATATGAACGAAGAGGCGGGAAGCGAATTTTCCGTTTTTTAGGTTCAACATCATAAGTGGGGCATCCGAGAGATACATTCAAATTCGTAAAGAAATTTATGGAAGATCAAGTCCCATCTCCATCGACTTGCCCGCATTACCAGTCTGTTGTGACTTGAATCTACTCCAATATATGCTGTCGCCTCCTCTCTGTAGTTCCGTTGGAAAAGTGTGACGTGTATTGGATTGTCGTCTGATATATGCTGCTGTATGCGCGACTGCACGACCGAGATGCAGGAACACTTGCACATATTCTCAACTTTGCCGTCATACAGTACGCAACCGAAATATAAACCAAGCCCGCCTCAATAATCGTGCAGCCTCACCAATCGACAATTTCAAATTGTTGAACATTTGTCCAATTACGCGTACTCTAGATGATGAGATGTGATCGTCATGGTCCCGTCCAACGAGTGCAGGCAAAGTTTTCATGTCGATATAAATTGCCCGTGAGATCTGCTCATAGAATAGCGTTTATCTCTCTTGTCGTGTATGATTGAAGAATCACGAGACTTTCCTGCGCCACCAATCTCTAGTATAATTGGAATCGAAGGTTGATCTATTAACCCTGAAGTATTTTTCAAACGCGCAACGAAAAATCTACGCTCGGCGTACCATTCCTGCATCACTCAACATAATTGTTCCACAGAAGACTCCGTGGAAAATTGAAGTGAGTTTTGGACTGCGCTGGTGGAATAAGAGAGTAGGCATTTATCTCGTCATAAGGAAGACTCTAACATGGGACTGAATCGCGTCGAACGGACTACCGGATTTATATAGCTCCAAGTAGCAGCCAGCTTGGACTCGTATCTGTTGATTCTGATGTCTTTGCTGGTCTTTCCTAGGGACAATATTGACTGTCAAAGCATAGGATTTTCGAGTATAGGCTGCAAGATCCCCCTTGTTTCTTTAATGCAGGCTTAATCTCTCCATGGAAAGCCATTTGATAATTGCGAGCATAGGGGAATCGAGATTTGGCACTATTTCACAATGGCCTGCAGAACTGGAAGTGGTGTTAAGATTATACCTACAGATTTAACTTCTCCTTATTTTCTTTCCTTTATCTCTTCGATCATCTTGTAAGCCTGCAGTAAAGGTCTTGTAATTCGAATAGAATCAGCTACACAATCCATAACAGTCAGAAGTTGCATGCTCGAAATGCCTGCATTGTCGGAAAGTAGGAGGGTCTGGGGGAAGAAATGAGCTGTTAGAGTGATTAATGATGAGAAAGGTATTTTCGAGCCTAAAGTAATCGAGCATGAGGTGATACGAAGCTTCCAGAGGGCTCACATCAAATTGAGCACTTGAGAAGACTGTGCATGAGCCATGCCCTCGGTGACTAATTTCCCTCCATAGCTACTAAACGCATGGTGTAACGGCATTAACGGGGCTAATATGCTGTTGGTATCCCATGATAACCTTTGTACAGCCATCGCGCAGGTCACAGTGTTGCGGGTATTTGCGATAACACCTACAAGAGGCCCTGATACGGCCGTAAGTTCCATCAAAATGAACATTTTAAGAGGATTTTTATATCATGTTCGCATCATTAAAAGTGGTCGACTACTGCCAATCAGCTAGAAGAGTGCAAATATTATCGTTGAGTTGCATATATTGTAAAGTGTCCAATATGGACAATTCATATAATCGTTTGACTAACCCATGAGCCTGTAAGGGTTGAAATTACCTTGACAAAAGTGGACTATAATGCTAACAGTGAAATACCGTTACATTGACAGATATCAAGATGAACACAATGGAAGGTGATCCATTGGTGACATTGCAGGTGTAAAGAAAGCACATCTGTGAAATGGGATTGCGAAGAAGGCATGGAGGGACTGCACGGCAAGTCGCGCCTCCCAGCGACATCCACTAATATGTCGTTCTGGACACAGCCAGTTAGATCCGGAAATATTATTTCTCACATTCTCTTGCCAATACTTCCACGCCCACAATTTGCTTTGCATCACTGATCTTCGTAGGAAGCATGGACATCGAAATGAGCTGTCTTTGTGCCCATCAACTTGCCAGGCCACTGAGCCTCGCTGTTTTCCTCCAGGAACCTTTGCCGTAGCGAATTATGACCGAGCAGTTATTGCAACCTCTAAACAAAGCAGTAAAACCCTTGAACCAGTCCAGCTAAATGCTTCCCTTACAACCTCCTTTCACTGTAAGTCTAGCAAGATGTCTCCTCTCCCGTTCATGTTGAAGCATATTATGCCGCATTTCCAGCATGGAAAGTCCGATTCTTACATATACAACCCCCCATTTCTCAGCTCGAAATGGTAGGATACTTTGGTCCTCTGCCTCTCAAAATATATTTAATCTTTCGTCACTCGGCCGTTGGGCATTCGCGATCATGCCATCTGCTCGTAATGTTTTGTGGGTCGGAACTTTGGTAACTAATACAAGATTCAAGGAGGATCACATACCTTAAGAATTTTTACAGATCCATGATGTTCAACTACCAAGTCCCACCCCTTCTTACGCCATGGCCAAATTGAGACATTGGGCTCCATCTCCGATTATTTCATAATAAGTCAGCTCCGCTGGCTGAAAACAGTGGGTGTTTTCTGGGGCCTGAGACTTCAATGCGGCCACTATTGTGGCTTATATTGACAACCGAAGTCTGTCGGCAAGCCATGTGAGGAGAAAAGTTCTTGGGATTTTGCGTATACGAGACGATGGGTATGGTTTGTTTGGATGAGACTGCAAGTCACCAGCGAGCTTTTTGTACAAGATTTGCAGACGGTCAGGCTTGTTCTATGTAAAGAAGATATAAAGCCGGCGCAAACGATGCCGAAGCTAAAGATTTTCGAAATCAATTACACCTGAAGGTCACTCACAGGGCGTTTCAATCAAGATTGCATATGAGCAAAACAGGTGTGAATAAGACCGGTATAGTACCCTCGTCCTGGCCAAGTCAGTCGGGCTAACTATTTCAATACACTGCACAATGCTGAAAAGGCAATTCAACAAGGTGCGGGCTAACCAAAATTACACGGGGAATATGCTCGCAGACGAAGCCGTTAATCAACTGGATACTTGAATTGCAAAGCTCGTCCAAAGATATCGCGAGCAAGCAAACGGCCTGGAGATAGTCTCGAATCTATTGATCAAGAAGGAAATTATAGGAATCTGCTACATATTCGCTATTTCGCATTAAGATCAGATATTGGTATTGAGAAAGCGCCTCGGAGTCTTCAACAGCCTCTAGAATAATATGAGCAAAGGCTATTTCAATGCTGGACACGGTTTCAGTATCCCAAAATTGCAAGGTGCAGCTTAAGTCTCTGGCCAAAACCATGCCTAGATCACAAGATTCAGGGGGCAAGACACCTTCCACATGGACAGGCCTCTAGATCTCGACCGGGCTATTACTTTTCTCGCCTCTGCAGTGAAGAGATACATCAGACAGAGTTTTGACTCTCAGGCACTGCTCAAAGAAAATCTCCTAAGCGGTGCCTACGATGATGAGCGAGTGGAGATGAAAGCACGATGGAACAACAGACGATAAATTTGTCTCAGAAACTGAAAGATGATCTGGACGGGGCTAATTCCAATACACCACTGTTATAAAATACTGCCAAAGCATCGAAGAACTTCCAAATAATTTGAGAGACATAAATAAAAATGACACGTAGGTGCAAGGCCGCACTCTACTTTGAATGCTCTGCTTTCAATTCATATCACTGCGTGATTCCTCTTATTCCGTGTACTTCTTCTCAATTAAGAAGTCCACGGAAACAGTGGCCGTATTGCAAATATGCATGTTAGAATTCCCTGATGCCTGGCATCCCCTGGACACGCTTTCACGCACGTAAAATCCTTTGAATGCTCTATTGAACAGGGTTGAAGGACTGGCTCGAGGCTGCAACTACTGCACGAATAAACGTAACTACTCTCTATCAGCTTCTGGATGGAAAACATTGGCCGCCACCACATGTGGATCCCTTATTTGGGCATGAAAAGCAATGCCATTGTTACTTTTGCATCTAAACCATGGCTTTGTCCCTGAACCAATTGACTTTGGATGGAGCACCTGACAAAAGCTAATGTGATCCGCTTGGGACAGTCTCATACGTCTGTATGTCAAATGACCTGTCTGGACCACAAATCGACATGCACCGGTGAGCTTCGTTTTGCCCATACCCTGATTCGCCATCCACATCCATGGATGGTATCAGAAGCTCGCACAACCGACGGTGAGGCTTCTTGCTGCACCGAAGCAACATGACGGGTGGCAGATCTAAGCCACGCGGTCCGAATGCTGGAAGAAGCATCTGTCGGTTCGTCAACTACCCTGGATCTCGCTTCCTCCGCGCCAACCATATAACATCTGCAGCGGTTGCAATGCCAACACCTGTGAAGAATGTGCCGCTACGCGTCGATTGGTGAGGCATTGCAAAGCTGCTTGGTAGCCCTATCAGGCAAGAATGCGGCCCCGTCATTAAGATATAGCCTTAGGTTATTCTCGGGATAACCCATCAGTGGATATGCTGGCCGAGAAGCTCGTCTGTAAGCTGCATGCCGTACATGCACTGCCAACGCAGCAACCCCGCCTCGCCATTCATCGCCATCGCTTCGTTCCTCCCTGCACGCCGGACCTCTCGGGCTACATCCATAGTCTGCGTACACATTGCTGGGCTCGCCGGAAGATGCAGAGACGCGCTCAAGCGCTACGATGTTGTCGACGGTCTACCAGATGAGAAAATACCGACATAAGGATGCATCAATCGCGTGAACGCGAGCAATTTGGGCCAAGGACGGCAGAGTAGCTTATTACAACGTCAGAACGTCCGGTTCTCGATCATGCTCCGTGACATGGAGTCCGCCCGCCATTCACCTCTGAGATAACCCTTACTTACGTTGCTTTGAAATCCAGATTCTAGCACACCACATGGGGAGGCGCATCTCCTTCAAGACAAAGTATGATTGTTCATAAGCCCGGCCGGTGAGCTTTGCCACGCTGTGATTCGCCATGGCGCCAAGGTCTAAAGGGTAAAGGTGATGGGGAACGGCAAATAGCATCAGCCAGTGGTGCATCGGTCAGTGGAATGCATCCTCCCCCGTCAGCTACACTTTATCATTGCATATGGTTGCCTTATTTTACTCCGACGCAGACTCATGCAGAGCTCCCCCTGCTGCTGTATGGCCTGCTCTCACTCAGTCATCTCTGCGACCTTGACCAGTTATCATAGCTCCCCCTTCGTGATGCACAGAATATTGCCCCGGCATGCGAACCAGCTGCATAGACTTGCAGCGGGGCGTAGGATGCTTCATGATACTCATACTACCATCCGATAGCTCGAATGATACACCAGAATCATACAAAGGAGGAGCCTCAAGGGTCACAAGAATATAGGAACCTATTTCCCGCATTCCAATAACTTGGAATACCTTCTCTTTGTTCTCTCACGCCGTTCGTGTTGCCACTTTTCACATTGTGATAAACCAAACATTTTCAATTGTCCTCATACATGCGTGCAAGGAAACGCTGCTTCAGTACACAAACCTTTATCATCCAGAGCCCTGTTCCCAGTGATGGACGGGGCCGCGCCGCCTCTCATGGGACCCGGTGGATTTCTCCCATCAGGTTTCACGGCAAACAATGACTTTCCTAGAGTGTCATCGCCTCTCCCTTTTGACGGGCATCAACGATCATCGCTTAATTTTGTAGAACCTCTGCAAGATGACATCGGGGCAAAAGGCAGTAAGAAGAAAGACAAGAAAGGCAATGTCGACAAAAGCCCCCTGGTCGAAAAGGAATTGGTAGGCTACTCTTTCCAGAAAGCGCCAGCTCTCCCTGGCCAACAGAGTACCTGGGCTCGCGTAGGAAAGCGAGAGCTGCCCTTTGATTCGAAGAGACTTGAGGCCATGGTTAAGGAACATCGCAAGCGGACTCGTGCTGGGCCCACGGACGACTGGGCCCAGCTTGGCCCCAGACAGCAAGGCATTGTTAACCGTGTGCTTGAAGAACACAGGTCCAATGAGAAGAATGCTAATGCGGAATGGGTTATGGTAGCTGCGATACGGAATGTTCAACGCCATTTTGCCAGAGCCAGTGAGACTGTGAGGATGCAAGTCATCCTCAAGCGCTTCGATAAGCGTGAGGCGAAGATCGGAACTCGCACTGGGGTATTGGCGACCGGTGTGTACAATGACACCGAGATTATAGACTTAGCCGACCCATCCCCGACGAAGAAGGCGGAAAATGGCAACAAAAAAAAAAAGAGCCACCAGGCGGAAAATAGTCCCATCGGTTTCGAGGACCTGCCGGGATTCGGCAATCAACCATATGTTGAACAGCAACAGCCCGGAGGGCATCAACAGCATGATGCCCAGCCACGGCACTCCGACCCGCCGCAACACTTCGAGCAACCGAAACACTTCGATCAACCACAGCACTTCGACCCCTCGCAAAACTTTGACCAGCTGTTTGACCAAGGCCATCAATTTCCCTCCATGAACGGTCCACGTCCTGTGGTGGCTCCATTCAACCAACCTGTCGAAAATAGGCCACCCTCCCTACTTCAACATCAAGATCCATTCACAGTCCACCCTTTCCAACCGAATCCCGAGTTCGCCCATCCAGGTCAATATTCGCCAATGCTCGGTGCTCGTCACGACCTGCCACGGGCTAGAATACAGTCGCGACCTTCCACACCACACCGGCCACGATCGAGCAGCGCTCGACGCTTAAGGCAACTCGAGAACGTAGTCCAAGATCTTCGGCAGGAAAGAAATAATCTCCAAGAGGACCTAGAATCAGTGCGCGACAAGATCGAAAACTGGCGGCTCAGCAGCGATGGGAGTCAGTATGAGGACGACGTCTTCAGCCAAAACCTTTCGGGAGGGTATTCGACACCCCCATCTGAGACCTCGTTCGATAATCGAGCAAGAGAAAACTTGCGCCGACGCAAGAGCTCCGCCCAGCGAGCTGACCGAACCTTCTCTCCATCCAGATCCAGAGAGCGTGGATACCGTGCCGCGCGCAAGCACAATTGTCACTACCAACACTACCGGGATGGACGGGTGTATATCCAGCCGGCGAAAACCTATCCCCGCCGCGAAGAAAGGTACTCCTTCGAGAGGGAGCGACCTCGCTACGTCAGGCCGCCTCGTCTGCACAGATCCAACACCATAGACGACTACCCTCCGAACCCGGTCCCAGAATCGGCTTACACGCCTCCATTGAGCCAACCCAGGCTGACCAACTATCCCGAGGGCTATGAGCTGGCAGATTTCAATGACCACCGTCGGGCCCGGCAGCTGCGTCGGCGCGGTGATTTTGATCTTCATCACGGAGTGTACGAGAATTGGCGTGCACATCCGAGTCGCGATTATTACGATTGAAGGGTAGGGGGGAAAAAAAATCTCAATATCACAGCGACAGAGGGCAGAAAGTGTATCAGTCCAAACAGTCAACAGGATGGGGGAAGGGAGGCGTCATGTGGTAATCTTTTGAATTTCTTTTCATGTGGTGAATACTTTCTTCAATAAGACTTTTTGTGCATTAACGGCTGCGGGGATGAGAACACATATTATATGCCAAATAAACCTCGGAAATAGTTTGGAAATACTTGAGTGTATAGTAGACGTTTGAGACAGCCCAGTATAGTACAGCAAAGCATTCTACCTGTCCCTCACCGCACATTTCCCCATCCATTCCCCACGCTATGCTCCACGAGGCCGTCAAAAACGCCAGACGCGTGAAATGCCGCCAAGCAGAGAGTAGTACATGGTATCAAGCTAAACAAAAATAAAAGAAATCACATGGCAAAGAAACCCAATATCAAGCGATGCCTGAAGGCCGACGAGCCGGACCAGCCGACAGTGGGAGGGTTGGAGCGCGTTCCTGATCCAGTCAGTGATGGACGTGAGCGCGCCCCAGGTATTAGGATAAAAATTTTGGTGCCGGCCGCGCCAGTCTCAGCCAAAAGTCCCGCAAGCTGTACGTTCAAAAACATGGTAAAACAGGAAACGATCGAACCGGTGGCCACTGAGTCCTGTAATAGGTACAAGATAGATCCTGTGCTCTCCGACAACGCCAAAAGCAGAGGAGATTGTACAAGGAGGGCCGAGGCTATTGTGCCCAGGTTTCGATGGGCCTGGTAGGATCTGAGGAGAGTCGTTAAGATCATGAATTAGGGGATTTTTCAATATGCGGCCACCTCTGCTGCATGAGTCGCCATCACCGGCTCAGGAGTCGTGTTGCCATTTTGTTGGGTACCGGCATCGGCCATGACGGCATCTTCATACCCTACAAGTGCCTGAGCATGCAGTTTGAATGATTCGCCCATGAGCTTGGTAATGCTTTAACAGAAGATTAGCAAGGACGCATTGCGGAGTTGCAGAAATTGAAGACTTACCCCCAGACAACCACTTCGTCGATCATGCTGCCCCAAAGTCTGGCTACTGTAGAGCTCAATTTCTGATTCGAGCCATCAACCGAGTCGTCGTCGAATAAGTTTCGCAGCTTGTTATACATTGCTCTCTCCTCATCGGTCTCAGGTTCTTCATCGTGTTCGACCCTCCACAACCA
This sequence comes from Acidomyces sp. 'richmondensis', assembly GCA_003545705.1. Classification (NCBI taxonomy): domain Eukaryota; kingdom Fungi; phylum Ascomycota; class Dothideomycetes; order Mycosphaerellales; family Teratosphaeriaceae; genus Acidomyces; species Acidomyces sp. 'richmondensis'. The sequence goes on along the minus strand of QVLQ01000010.1, from coordinate 752,222 downwards.
GAGGCTAAGGATGACGATGAGGTCTAGGCCACAGAGCGGATGCTCGATGCTCCAGTTAGTCGCAGACGTTCTTGCCACCCATCTGATTCCTTGCAAGGCAGCCACTTCGATGCAGTCAAAGCATGCTTGAATGACGTTAAGCATTTCCTTTCCGCGCTTGACCTTGTCACGTGCGTGTGTCATCGCAGCAGCAACTTCGTAGGAGTCATGATATCGCAATGCTTCTTGCACCGTCTTCAGATCCACGAGCAGCCGTGCGCGTGTGTTGCGATACATGGCCATGGCGTTGAATATGAGCGGGTGACCTTTGTGCGGCGCACTGAGCTGAACGACAACCGTCTCGGGCTCGCACAAGTCGAGAGACTTCTCCCATGTGTCTAGGGCCAGGCGAAGCTTATATTCTGTGACAACGTCTTGCAAAGCCTCGGGACTGCGTTTGTGATACCAGACTTCCAGGAAGAGAGCGTTAATCATTACTCGCGTCGCAAACGCGCTGTAGCGCGCCGTTTCGCCTTGGAACAACGCATCATGGGCCTCTCGGAAGGTGATGATCGTGGATGCCGTTAGACTCTCACTCCAACTTTCGTTGTCCGCAGCCTCTAGATTCCAGAGGGTTTCTGAAGAAGGCAGCTCCAGCGTGTCAAACTCGTTGAAGCTGATGGCAGGAGTGTGATTGTAAGTGAGTGTCAGCAGGCCAAAGAAGATGTATACTGCGAAGTACGTGCGTCTACAGCCTTCGTCTTCGATCCATTCCTCGTGCGTAGGTTGGCGTCCCTCTCTAGCTTCGCTTCGCAATTTCAACTCGTATCTGTTGCCAGCGACCATGTTGGCCAACAAGCTCTTAATCGAGCAAGCCCACTCAAGGCCCTTAGGATCGCCACTCCAGCTAGCGAAGCTCATATTGAGCAATGACGCCTGCATCATCCATAGAGGACATTTGCGGGAGCTGAAATTCTCCTTTTTCTGCAAGAACTGATGAACCAAAACCTTGGAGCCAATGTGCAGCATGTAGGCCTGGTCCTGCTCGAAGGTGTAAAGCGCACCGATGGAGAGCACGGAAAGCAGGAGCGCCGCTGGCACCGTTGCAGGGTTGAATGAGGCCGGATGCAAGAAAGGCAGATGGTGGTGGAAAAAGTTGAAGTAAGTGGACAGGTAACGATTCAGCACATTCATTTGTGGCAGTCTGAAGGTCTCGAGGAGAGCGCCCTCACAGTCGCAGCGCCTGATGTTGTCCATGATGCGAGAGATGGAGTCCTCAGTGTCGACCTGCGGTGGCTTGGCCATGGTACATTGTTGTGGCGGACCAGGTGATCGTCTGTAGTCCACGGGCGATACCGGGCCCATCATGGAAGGAAAGGGTGACAGCGCACCGGGGGTGGCCAGCCCATTCATTATTGATGCGTTGAAGGACGGCAGACCGTCGTTTTGGCTCTGCTGGCGCTCCATCAGTGGTGGCAATGTGTTCGATGCCCCAGCAATCGAATTTGCCCCAGGGTACGGGAGCATGTCCTGCGAAGCGTCGAGGCTGGATGATATTGAGGATGCCTTCGGCTGGCTGACGTGGTGGGGAAGCATTTGGTCCCAGCCAGTCATTTGGGGTAGCGTCATGGAGCCCGGGTACGGCATCGGCGGCTCCATGAGATGAGGCCCATGAGGCGTGATGAGTGGCTCTGCCTGGATGGTGCTTTGATCCGCGCCGGACATGGCGGCTCGCTGTTGGAAGTTTGTCATAAGCATGGCAGCCTGTTCGATGCTGAACGGGTCGTTCCCATCCCCAAATTGCTCCAAGGCCGCCTCATCGAGCTCGGGTAGCTTAGACGACGAGCCGTTGGGCGATGCTTTGTTGCCGCCGTTCCTCCTCTTCGCGTCGCTCTGGAGCGGGACGCCGCCATCCTTGGCGTGCACGGTGCGGTCGTGGCGCAACAGCAGATCGCGCCGAACGAACGTGCTTCTGCATTTGCCGCATTTGAAGGGACGCTCTTTCGTGTCTGCGACGGTTGTTAGCAAACGGTGGGCGGGGACGTTGATGGCCAGATGGGCGAAGCCTCATCGCGGGGCAAAAAGCGGGCGCGAAGCTCCCCTCCAAACGACGAAAGACGTACGGCTGCGCTCATGCCGCGATCGATGCTCACTCCGACTGAACGCCCGCGAGCAGAACTGGCAGCGATACTTCTTTTCCTTCTCTTTTGTCGCATCGCCGCTCGCCGACGGCTTGCGAGTGGCGGCCGGCGAGATGGGCAGGCCTGTGGCCGGCTGCTCCGCGCCGCCGACGACCGACATGGCGTGGGAGGGGGGGGGGGTTTGTGCGCTGGTGGAAGGGGCCGTGAGGAAGGATGTGGCGCACCCGTGTCCAGCCAGCGATGGCGAGGGGTTAATGCGCGGTGATGGCGGAGGAAGACGGCGGCGGATCGCTTCGCATGTCCCGCATCGAGGGCGGGCAAGGTTGCCGAGGCCGGGCGCGCAGGGCGGGAGTGTGCAGACAGACAACAAGGGACGGCGTAGCGGATACACTCGCTACTCGATGGCCGCACAAGAGGGAGACGCGAACAAAACAATACCGTCAAGTGGGCAGGAGGGGAACGAGGCGGGATGAAAGGTGGGAGGAATTCTCCTTTCACGCCCGCCCGCACCAGCCCACCCACGGACGCCCGCGCCGAATAGTCCCCGCGTTATTATGTAGGTATTCTTAGCACCCGCCTGCACCACTGCATTAGTTAACAGGACACTCCGCCTGCTGCGTTGTTCGTTCGATCACGACTAATGATACTGCGCCCTCGCCCTCCCGCCACTTGACTTGCGGTGCGCGCCTGTAGCCGCTCGTGTGATGGCCGTTGGCTCAGGCGAATCGCAGCCCGCAGCCGGAGGTGCGAGTGGCGCTGCACACGTCCAATTCATTAACCCCCTCGCCCAATTTGATGGGGCGCGCATCGTTGACCGCCCCCGTCAACAACACATCATATACATATGTCGGCATGCCACCAGCAGCACAACACATTCACCGCCACCCCATCCGCGCCCCAAGATGCATCGCGACGTGGAAGCGGATGGCCGGTGGATCCCGATACGGCGCCATCGCCGTCCATCGCCCAGCCCCTCCTTTTCCCACTTGCACAGTTTGGACATCCCGAATACGCGGCGCTCCGCATGCATGGCCATGACGATGCTGCCTCTGCACTCGTTCCTGCATCGCGCATCGGTGCCCGCAGTGCGGTGTCATGACCGCACACATGTCAGTCGCCCGTCGCGCTCAGGAGTCACCATCCCCCGTGGTTTGTATCGCCAAACACCACCCGCTCTGCCCGCTCTGCCCGCTCAACCTGTTTCACGTCTCCCGGAGATCTTCGTACCATGTCCTTGTTCCTGGTCCCGACGGTTGGCACTAATTACGGGGGGCAAGTCCCGTCGCGGCGACCCACCATGCAGAGAAGGTTCTGAGAAGGAGATCCGTCTCTCCCTCCGAAAGTGCCTTTTTCACTTCAACTCCGGGGCGGCCCTGTTGGAGCTGTCGACGATCCTCTCGCACTCGCGCGTAAGACGCATTGCAGCCCCATTACCAGAAGACCGAGCCTTCAGCCGCGGACCACATCCGTGACCACAGATCTGTCACCCCTCGCCGTCCACAAAACGTGGGCGTTTGCGATCAGTCTCACATTCCTCGGCGGTCCGACCCCTGCCAGCCAGCCACATGCCTCATTTGATTCCCTGGCCGTGCCTTCATCCCCTCCACCCCACTTTGCGACCTCCCCGCTGGATGACGAACGAATAGGATGTCTATGCTGGCCGGCTTGGACAAAACGTGAATACTCTGTTTGACTCGGATGGATACATATTGCCGTAAGGTTTGCAGTTCAATGATGTTGGTTGGATAATACCCATCTCAATGTTTGCCCCGAACAAACAGCTCTCGTCTGACAGAGCCGAGGTGAAGTCGACATCCCAATATCGTTGTCGGACGCTCATCGGATTGCTCTTTTGTCGCCCCACCTCCCAGTTCCCGTTGCAAACCCGGTATGCCCACGCCTAAACTTGTGGTAGAGCGTCTTGGATGCTAGGATGTGCAACGCCAGCAGGAAAGAGGCGAGCCCCTGAACCCGAAAGCCTTGCCAAGGTGACCCGGAAATTTCTCGTCGCCTGTGCCAGCCCCAGTCGCGGCTCTCTCGATGAACACGTAACGAGAAACTGACGTGTATCTGTCATCTCCGGGTTGTATTAGCTCCAAAATCCCAGTCCATCGGCTTCCGGCAAGTGTTTTCCGCTAGCCCTGGTGTTACTAGCTAGAAAGTATCCAGTTTAGCTGAAGTGACTGGTGGAAGCGCCGCTGATGCGGACGTCTCTTCCACGCGAGTGGGCCCGGCGCTTGACACGAGTCAGATGCTGGGATTGTTGGCATGTGCCGGAATCTGAAGAGGGGCAGTTGAGTGTGGTAGCAGCCCTGTTTTGGTCATGGGATGCGACGAAGCAAACCACGCTATTATGGAAGAGGACTTGCCAAGGGGAAAATAAAGAAAATGGGTCTACAAGGGCATGCCGAGGATCAGCTGTGAACAATGGACCCGTCCAAATTGATGCTATCAGAATGCATATCACAAACCATCTAATCAATGTGGCCCTGACAGCCCAATGGGGTCCCAGGTTCGTAGAAGCATCAGAGCACGAGTAATTTATGACTTTGCTAGTTCGATCATTCACAGCTAATATGGGTAGGGCTACCTCGTAGGGAAGCATACACCAAGATACCGATGCTGCCGCATTACCGGCAGAAGGTACAGACCCATGAAATATTTATATGGACAATTTCAGTTCTGCGACTTCTATCCAAGTGTCAAGTGCGAAGTATACTAAGATTGTCGCTTTTGGTACGATGCCATATCCCCTTTACATCGCTTTCTCGCCCAGTTCCTCGCCCAGTTCTTCGCCATCAGGCGGCAAGATATTGTGGTGCGGCACAGCGGCTTTTGAAAGTCAGTCACTTCCGCAAACGGCCCGGGCAACCGTTTCCGTGTGGTGTGACAATGGCATTGAGAGATGCTTTCGACCTCGCAGGAACGGTTTAAAGAGTGAGGCAGAGGAGTCACGAGCTTCGCTACGTTTCCCGTTCGAGTGCTCTCCACTTCACGACAGGCGACCCGGGTGGAAAGATGGCACCGCCTCGTACGTAGTCTCGGGTTCCACAAGTTTTATCGCTGCCGGTTGCAGATCATTCATCGTAGTAAGCATCGTCTCCCATGTGGAGCAATTTCGAGTCCATTACGCCCCTGTCGTGAGCCGATCATGGGCCGGTCGCGACCACCATCAACCCGTTCTCCAGACGGGTGTGCTTGCTCTTGCCGGGTGCGTGGCATGAGTCGTTTGGGGGGGAGGTGTGAGCGGCAGCATGTGAAGTCTTCCCTGTCCGCGATAGAAGTCGCCATTGGCGGCATTTTTGATGTTGCGTTCGCCTGTCTAAGACCGCATACTTGCCGGAAAATAACTCCTTGGGGATGTATGGTCGGCCCCTGGCGGTGCTGATTCCTGAAGTGCATCGGATGTCGGAAACGGCCTCTTCCCCACCCTCGGCACGGTCACGTGTTTGTCACTTTCACCCTACAAGCGAGGGCGCTTGCGGTCCACCACTGGGAGGACAGAGGAGGGCTTTCATGCACCACACTCGCCGCACACCACCTCTAGTCGATTACGAGCAGCGTGCGGCCGAGGGCCAAATCGCATGCCGACGTGTGCTTCCCATCGCACTCCTCAGCGGTCAGCCTGGGGGCGCGGTTGTGTGGAAGTGCTGCTCGTTGGTGCGTCCGCAAGGGCGGCGAGTGCAGGCGCTGCGATCTCACATTCTAGTTGTAACGGCCACTGACAGTGCATGGGAAGTGGACGGACAAGAGTCAGGACTTTTAAGACGCCTCTGCGCGCAGACACTCGCGAGTGTCCCATCCCCGCCGCCGCAAGCGTTATTGACGGCTGAGGGGCGCCGATCTTTGCAACACTGAGCCCGCGTAGCGGCATCACGATGAACGGGCTCGCTGGGAGCGTGTCGCCTCCGGGCCAGCTATATGTGCGCGCGCTTTACGACTACGACGCCGACGACCGCACGAGCTTGAGCTTCCGGCAAGGCGATATCATCCAAGTCATCACGCAGCTCGAGAGCGGGTGGTGGGACGGCGTGATTCATGGGGTGCGAGGATGGTTCCCAAGCAACTACTGTGCAGTGGTGACGCCGCCCTTCGATGATGCGAGGGGCGGGCGCGGGGGCGGCGCAGGCGACTCAGAGGCGGAAGAATCGGAAGATGATTATGGGGAACCATATCTGGAGCACTCGTCCAATGGCGTTTCCGGCCATCACGATGGCGCCATCACGAGTAGCCAGGAAGAGGCTGCATTCTGGATACCGCAGGCCACGCCCGATGGCCGTCTGTTCTACTTCAACACGCTGACGGGCGAGAGTACTATGGAATTGCCTCTCGAGGCACCCACATCGGCGAATGAGACAGGCCCGCGCGACCGGACAAATATTTACATACCATCGCAAACACGGCCACCAGCCGAGCTTATGGCGGCCGGCTACGAGCGCGACGATGACACTGAGGATGCTTCTGCCTCCGAAGCCGAAGACGCGTCCGTTACACGAGGCTCCAAGAGCTCGAGCGTAAGTCGGCATGCACTGTTGCGCGCGCTTGTCGTGCATACGGTCCTCCCCCTCCCTCTCGTTACACCGCTAACCTTGGTATTTGCAGCACCGTCGTCGTCGCTCATTCCTTTCCGACGGTGTTTCACCTGCCACTTCAATGGATAGCTTACAGTCGCCCCTCAACCGCTCGCGCACCGACCTTACCGAGTCAAGCACCGCAGCCTCCTTTTCTGCGATGCAGCAGGGTATTCCGCCTATTGGCACGACCATGGCCTCGTTTGCCAATGCGCCTGTGGGGGCATCCGCAACTGCTCTGCTTCCTCGTAGATTTTTCGACGATGCCTATGCTGTGCCGCTGACCTGGAATACTATGGTCGAGGATATGCGTAGAGCGGTGCAAAGATATCGTGAGGTCATCAACAACGGAGTACGTTCTGAGTATGTGCGAAAGGCCGAAGATATTTCGGATCATCTCCGTCTATTGCTCGCGGCCGGATCTGGAACCACTGACAACCACTCCGGTAACCCCTCTATAATTTCTACCAATAAGGCGCTGTACCCACACTTCCGGGAAATGATGTCCCGATTCTCCAAACTGGTTCTGTCCTCTCATATTGCGGCCGCAGACTGGCCGGCTCCCGATTCTCATCAAAAGTGCCTGCACGAGGCCGAAGGCGTTCTGCATGGTGTCTATGGCTTCGTGGAGGTGGCACGACAGCAAAGAGGCGAGGAGATCCCGCGGCTTACCCCTGGATTTGTGTCCAACAGTAGAACCGCTGGTAGCTGGCAGAGCAATGGGCTGACTCCTCGAGACCCGATGGCCTCGATTTCTTTCATCGATGACGAACCTGATATATTGCTTGAGCCAAACGTTCTTCTTGATACAGCACTGCTTGAACGCATGGATGATCTCAAGCGGATGATTGCCTCTAGCATCAGGAGGCTCGATGAACATCTGCTCCTGCGTGAGAAGCTAATTACCCCTGCGAAGCACAGGCTGATAGGAGATGCGGTATGCAAAGCTGGCAGCCAAGTCATCGAAGTTTGCCGACCATACATGGTGGGTATCGAATCAATCAACCTCGCACCACTCGGATCTACCTTCACCAGCCCGCAGTTGAATGACTTTGCCGAGCAGAAGCAGAAGCTTTACGATCACACCGCGGATTTGGTTACGGCGTGTCAGGCAGTGGCAAGTCCCTTGGGCGATGAGTGGGCGGAGGTGAGAGGTCTTTCGCTGGAGGATCGCTTGAACCGCGTACGAACAGCTGGACGAGACCTCGACAGCTCGGCATCGCAAATACTTTTTTCATTACAATTGCTATCGGAACTAATGCCTCAAGAGAACTTGCCCAATAAAGAAGCCCACCGTTTGACCGACGGGGGAGCGACCTATTCACATCATATGCGCGACGATTCCAAGAGTCTGCGTCCGAATGTCCTTGCCGACCTTGGGCAATCTAAATCTTACTCGGAAGGCATACCCCCAGATCCAGCAGCAAACATCAAGAGCAATGGGGAGAATTCGAAAGTTAAGCGCTTTTTCGGAGAAGTCCCTGCTCCTGCTATCCCAAACAGAGATTCAGAGGAAATCCCGGACTACCTCAAATTGGACCATGAGGGTGAGATAGCGTACGATCACAAAATTGACCCGCCACAGCTGAGAGGTGGAACCTTGACTGGTCTGGTTGAGCAGCTCACCAGACATGATCGGCTCGATGCGCCATTTAACAATACATTTCTCCTTACTTTCCGGTCTTTCACCACTGGAACAGAGCTATTTGAGATGCTTGTTAAGCGGTGGAGCATACAGCCCCCCTACGGTCTTTCCCAGCCTGATCTGCAGGTTTGGATTGACAAGAAGCAGAAACCAATCAGATTCCGCGTAGTGAATATTCTAAAGTCATGGTTCGACAACTACTGGATGGAGCCGAATGATGAAGTCAGTCAACAATTAATGCAGCGGGTTTATACATTTGCAAAGGACACCGTGCAATCTACGAGCACTCCCGGTGCCGGCCCGCTTATGACGGCCATTGAGCAACGCATGCGTGGCCAAGATGCATCCAGCAAGCGTTTGGTGCTCACTCTGAACTCACAAGCACCAGCTCCAAATTTACCCAAGAATATGAAGAAACTTAAGTTCCTGGACATCGATGCATTGGAATTTGCACGGCAGCTTACCATCATAGAGTCGAAGCTCTATAGCAAGATCCGGCCGACCGAGTGTCTCAACAAGACCTGGCAGAAAAAGCTTGGGCCACGCGAGCCAGATCCAGCAGAGAACGTGAAAGCACTTATTCTCCACTCAAATCAGCTTACCAACTGGGTTGCTCAGATGATATTGACACAATCCGATGTGAAGCGGAGAGTAGTTGTTATCAAGCATTTCGTGACGATCGCCGACAAGTGTCGATCGCTCAACAATTTCTCATGCCTGACGTCCATCATTTCGGCGCTTGGCTCGGCACCAATACATCGCCTTAGCAGAACTTGGAGCCAGGTCAATGCTCGAACGACACAGACTCTCGAGTCAATGCGAAAGCTCATGGGTAGCACCAAGAACTTTTTAGAGTATCGCGAATCTCTTCACAGGGCAATCCCGCCTTGTATACCTTTCTTCGGCATTTACCTCACAGATTTGACGTTTATTGAGGATGGTATTCCATCAGTCATCAAAAAGACACAGCTCATCAACTTTGCCAAGCGCTCGAAGACAGCGGAGGTCATCAGAGACATTCAGCAATACCAGAACGTTCCCTACGCCTTGCAGGCTGTGCCCGAGCTTCAGGACTACATTCTGAGGAGCATGCAAGGTGCGAGTGATGTCCACGAAATGTATGAGCGGTCTTTGGAGGTTGAACCACGTGAACGGGAGGATGAGAAGATCGCGAGGTAAGCTGCGGACTCATGTTAAACTTGACTGTATTGTTCTTGCTGACCGAAGTTCTTTAGGCTACTAACTGAATCTGGGTTCCTATAGAATCGGTCCCAGTTTGAAGACTAGCTCGGTTTCGTCGAAATTTCGTCTGCCTTGCCCGACACAACGGCCTGCGCCATCCAGTGCTGCAAGTTTTGGGTGACGGTGTTGCAGTGCACGCAATAACTATTTTGGTTGATCTACGCTACGATTCACGGGCGAACGAATGTAATGGGAATCATGGCATGAAAATGGTGAAATGGTCTTCGGGGTTCCACAGGCGACAGTGGCACCAGCTGTTGGTATCGGTGTTTTCTAAAGAGGCGGCGCAAGAAAAAAGGCAGAGGATACACTGTCTTCACTATATTTCTTCCAAAGGGCAAGCAGCCATTTGATTTATTTCGCTACTCCTGTGTCATGTCGTGCGCATGTGGGGTGTCAGAAGATGTAGCTAAATTTATTCGTTTGAGCAATGTGAACAGCTGTTACACCACAGCCGCCAGGTTCTCTTAGCTGTTCCACGGATACATACGTTCCACCCTTAAAATGGCTCTTGTGGGGTCATCGCCGGCGCTGGCCCCATTCCGCCATTCAATAAAACTTCGACTGCTCTAACGTACAAGGCTTGATGTGCGAGAGGGTGGTGATCGACGACAATTCTTGAGTCCAGATGACCAACGTGCCTTCCAACGTAGATGCACACCGAAATAGGTTCATGACGTGCTACACCACGGTATCAAATCCAATTGCACGTACAGGCAACCCCGTGATTCAACATCTCAACCCGATCCACGACGTAATGCGCGTGGGTGTTGTTTTCGCAACGTTGGGCGTCTGCGCCGGCGTCCTCGCTGATTGCGAATGCGGCCACACCATCAACTCGACTGTCCGATTCATGGAGTCGCTGGAAACGACTTTCTCGCAAACGACAAATACGTCGGTGACATGGAGTAGCGAGGCCGGTATCCCTTGGAGAGCTCAACAATACAACGTCACGCCGGCAGCCGCAAGAGGCCCGTATGGAAAAGCTGCTGAGCTCAGGAACGTGATCGTTTCCGAAGATGGCCTGCAGCTGTGGGTACGGAGTCAACTGCTCGACGACGGCATTGCCCAGTTAGTGCCCATGGCTGAAGTTGTGACCGCAAGAAATGATATGCTATATGGCAGCTTCCGCGTGGGCATGAAAACGACGAGTGTCAACGGCACTTGTGGCGCCTTTTTTTTCTACCACAACAACAGCGAGGAGATCGACATGGAATTCCTTTCGCGAGAGCAACGGCCGAACGAGTATCTCGTGAATCTCGTCAACCAATCGCCTGAATCGGTAGCTTCAGGATACAATGCTGTCAATACTTCTGATTATATGGTGTATCACTTGGGGTTCAGCCCGAGCCAAGGGTTCCATGAATACCGCTTCGATTGGCTGCCTGACCGCATCGACCTGTACGCGGATGAGGCATGGCTCACTTCGTTCTATCAGAGCGTGCCTAGCAATGCTGGCGCATTGCACTTAATAAACTGTTCGTCTCTGTGTATGCGAGACATTTCGAAAGGGGTTCGCTGACGCTTTTGTTGTGCGCATAGGGTCAAATGGGGATCCAACTTGGTCTGGTGGCCCGCCAAAGAAGGATGCGGTTTTGACCGTCGCATATGTCAACGCTTATTTCAATACTACAACCTCCCAGCAACAACTTGGATCCTGTCCTGATCCCACGGGGACCGGCAGCACCTGTCCGATCCCAACAAATACCTCGATACCTGTTAATAACAACCCCCCCCGGACGAGCTCCACAGTGCCCACACACAGCGGCGGCATCGATAAAGTCCCAAATCCTTGGAATGTCTTGTTTGGTTTGACAGCAGTGGTGTCATGTGTGATATTTTGACACTTCCCTTGAGGAACACATGGGTTGTACTTCAACGGACTTATTTTTGCTGTGTAAGCGATGTCGTGTCATTTGACTATCATCACGAAGAGCGCTACCCCATCAGTGTATCGACACTGACTAGATGAGATTCCACAGTGCCTAATTGTTAGCGCGAAAATTGGGGGGGAATATCTCAAAAAGCCGCATAGCTTAGATGTTACGAGTCAATCACTTACGGTGTTGAAAATGGAATTGATGAACACACGACATTATTTCCTCGGAAGGAAAGAAATTGACAAAAACATTTATGAAGTGCCGGCAAAAAGGCCGAACTGGGTATCTTTGATCTATAAATGGTGATCCGTTCCATGAGAAGATCAAGATCAAGCCACCAGAAAAAGCCACCATCATGTTTCGGAATAACCAGTGTATTTATATACAAAAAGCGAAAAAGAAAAAGAAAAGAAAAGAAAAGTAAAACAGCGCACGCGCTATTTTCTGATCTTGATGCCTTGAAGACCTCTAACACTTGCCCACACTGTCGGTGAGACTTTCACGGGCAGCTTTCTGCCTTTGAGGCGCTGGTCGATGAGCCACATGCCGACGACGAATTGCTCTTTACTTAAACGGCCGACTTGATCCTCATCCACCAAATCCCATATGTCCTCCAAAACGGTTTCCGGCAGTCTCGATCGAGCCCAGATGTCACGCACAACGAGGTTTGAGACTTGGTCAGCTGCTTGACTATTTACAACCCCTGCGTCCTGTGACTGTGGCGTGGTCTGAGAAGTGGCTGATTCGGAAATTGGGGATGAGATGTAAAGTCCTTTATTGGCGGCCCAGACGCCTTCATAGCGCTTTCTCTCTCTCTCTGTTACGGCGTCCCGCCAGCGCTTGCGGTCGCCTTCGTGGTGCTTATTCGGATGCTTCCGTACGAGCCGCTTCTTGTGATGCTTGCTGTACGGATGCAGGTCCTCTTCACCGTCGGATTCTTCTGTCTCGAGGTTACGCAGCGTGTGAAGCATTCCAGTTTTAGCAGGGCTTGGTGTACGGGAGAATGAGAGTGTATGATGATGCTTCCGACGTCTGGTCGGCAGTGGTGGGGGGTCCACCTTCCGCGGCGAGGAGGAGCGGGAAGCCAAATTCGAGGCCACAATAGCATTCGCCAGGTCGTCGCCAGTATTGAGGGGAGTCATGCGACGAGGGTACATCTGATGATATTGTGCGGTGATAGATGGTGCGGGTTTTGGAGACTTGGATAGTTCTGCTGGCGGTGACTTCAGTGGCCCTGGCGTGCGTCGAGGTATCTGAATTGGTTGCACTGACGAGCTCTTCATGGGCGAAGAAGAATGTCGAATTGGTTCCCTCTGACTCCTGAGGCTTGTAGACGCCACGGCAGAGATACTAGGAGCGCAAATATGTCTTTCGCCCGCGCGGTCGATATTTCCAGGTGAACCAATCGTAGCGGTGTCCTCAGACGCTGATACGTAATCCTCTTCACTCGTAGGTGTACTGCGCAACTGTAAATCAGGGTCATGATCCTTCACTTCTATCGTCGGTGGGGGTTTTGCTTCATGTTCTGGCTCCTCCAAATCCATCTGGAACACTGAAGTAATAGCTCCATCCGACTTCCGCAGCGGCTGAGGAGATTTGATGGGAAGATCTTGGCTCGGTTTGGCCACAACTGGGCCAGGCCGCTTTTGCTCTGTCTTCACATTGCCGGTCGATCTACTCTCAAAAAGCTGCACCAGCGATGTTGTCAGCTGGATTGGCGAGAGATCCGGGCGATTGGTATCTGTGGGCTTAAAATGCTCCGACAGGCGGCGTGGCTTTGGAGCCACCGACGGCTTCTGTACTGTTTTTGCACGCGGCTGAATTGGACTGCTGCCTGTTTGTGAATCAGGCGAGCGTGCTACAGCTAGACAGGCCGCTTGATGAGAAGGGGATTTCGGCTGCTCCTCACTATCGATGCCTGGCTTGGCAAGATCGGACGTGTTCTTGCCCTTCGGGATCGATTGTGCCTGTGTTCCACTACCTCTTATGCTTTCCATGCTACTTGCGGCCGGAGAAGGCACGCGGCCGGGACTAGGCGGTCGCTGGTTGCTCGCCGGGTTTGGGGTTTTGCCTGCGATTCCAGCATTGGTGGCCGCTGTCAAGGCTCCATTCGGGCTTTCATGTGTATTTGACGGTGGCCCCGCCTTGGGCGGAGGTTTGCCAAATGCTTTGATAGCCCCGAGCAATGCCGCATTTTGAGAGCTGGTGGTTCCTGTACTAACGAACGAAGAGGTTCGAGATGTCGAAGCCGGCCCCGTCATGGGCAAAGATTGACCGGTAGTATAGCCGCACAACCATCGTCAGCGTTCATTGGAGCCAACAGAGAGATGGGATAGCGCAAGTGGTAGAGAATGCCAGGTAGCCACGCTGAAACGTCGGCGTAAGCATCTACAAGCATTCTCCATTCAGCCCGGGATGTGCGAGCTTCGCTGTGGCTAGTGGGCATGCCCTCGCACTACGACCAATGAGGAAGTTGCTGTGGCGCTTTACTACCGTGACGATGTGGCTTGTAACATTACTGCCTCCGGGGTGGCGTTATTGATCGCGAGGCAACTGTGTATATCGTATGAATTTACCAGAGCTGATATCTCAATGTACAATTAATTCTTGTATTACAGGTGTGAACAATCGATGTGATTTTAGCTTCACCTGGCAGAAGCACATGAACCCCGTTCAGTGAAGTTGAGACGGCCGTTCTTATTCGCCACCCACTTCAACACGGCGGAATTCGATATGGAAAGGCGAGATGACGAAGCGGTGGAGGAAGAGCATATGATGTACGGCCATGGTGCAATGACAGAGGAGGAACTCGACGCCAAATATCCGAATCGGCCGCACAATCATGCAAAGACGCTTCCGTTCCACGATCTCTATCTGACTCTATTCAACCCGCTGAATGAAAACAAGAAGAAAGCCACAGGGCCAAGAGTTGCTCGAAGGAAGCAAGGTCCTCATGGCCAGCATAAAACCCCACACGAAGTAAGGCGAGCCATCATTCAGCGATTCATCTCGCGATGGCGACAGGTGGTCGGCAACGATATCTACCCTGCTCTACGATTAATTGTCCCGGAGAAGGATCGTGACCGTGGCATGTACGGCCTAAAGGAGTTGACGCTGGGCAAGCTCCTCGTCCGTGTGATGAAGATCGATAAAAATAGCGAGGATGGGTATAACTTGTTACACTGGAAACTGCCCGGGGTCAAGTCTTCAAGCGCGATGGCTGGCGACTTCGCTGGTCGATGTTATGAAATCATCAGGAAGCGACCTATGCGTACCACTCCTGGTAACATGACCGTTGGTGAGGTGAATGAGCTGCTCGATCGTTTGTCTATTGCACAGAAGGAAGAAAATCAACAGCTGATCATTGAGGAATTCTATAAGAGGATGAACGCCGAAGAGCTGATGTGGCTCATTCGAATAATTTTGAAACAGATGAATGTAGGAGCGACGGAGAAAACGATCTTCGAGATTTGGCATCCTGATGCAGAGAATCTATTCAATGTCTCCAGCAGCCTCCGACGAGTTTGCTGGGAGCTTTATGATCCGAACGTGCGGCTTGAAGGCGAAGACAGGGGGATCAAAATTATGCAATGCTTTCAGCCACAATTGGCAGCCTTTCAAATGAGGTCCATGGAGCAGATGGTGTCGAAAATGGGTTTGAGCGAAGAAGATCCGTATTTTTGGATTGAAGAGAAGTTGGACGGCGAACGTATGCAGCTACACATGATTGAAGATGAAGGAATGCCTGGTGGCAAACGCTTCGGTTTCTGGTCGCGCAAAGCGAAGGACTATACATATCTGTATGGAAACAGCTTCGAGGACCTAAATGCGGCCTTAACTTGCCACATTAAGGAGGCGTTCAACAAAGGCGTCCGCAATATCATTCTAGACGGCGAAATGGTGACCTGGAATGCGGAGGAAGATATGCCAGTGCCTTTTGGTACGCTGAAGACTGCTGCACTGGAACAACAAAGCAATCCGTTCTCCACGGGCCATCGCCCTCTTTACCGAGTGTTTGACTGTCTCTATCTCAATGACGTGGACCTTACTCGTTACACTCTCCGAAAGCGTCGTGAAGCACTTCATGCTAGCATCAAGAGCATACATCGTCGAATTGAGATCCATGAATACCATGAAGGAAAAACTGCCGCCGACATTGAGCCTTTACTCCGCCAAATTATAGCGGAGGGCGGAGAGGGCCTAGTCCTGAAAAATCCACGCTCTGACTATCGCCTCAACGAACGAAACGAAGATTGGATCAAGGTCAAACCAGAATACATGACTGAATTTGGCGAGGCGCTCGACTGTGTTGTTGTTGGGGGCTACTATGGCTCCGGTCATCGAGGAGGTAGACTAAGCAGCTTTTTATGTGGACTACGAGTTAACGACGCAATGGTGGAGCATCATGGTGTCAACCCGCAGTTGACTTACTCGTTCTTCAAGGTTGGCGGGGGTTTCACGGCAGCTGACTATGCTGAGATCCGCCACCGCACCGAAGGAAAATGGATGGATTGGGACCCGAGGAATCCACCGAGCGACTGGATAGAGCTTGGCGGTTGGACAAGCAACAGACAATATGAGCGTCCTGACGTCTGGATCAAACCCGAGAATTCTGTAGTATTATCGGTCAAGGCTGCTTCCACGCAAAAGTCCGACCAATTTAGAACCCCCGTAACACTAAGATTTCCACGATTCAAAAAATTAAGGACGGACAAGAGTTGGAAGGAGGCGTTGAGTCTGCAAGAATTTATGACTTTGAAAGACCGAGCGGAAGAAGAAAAGCGGGACAAGCAAGACAAGAAATTCACGGTCGATGAAGAGAGACGCAAGCGTTCCAACAGGAAACGGAAGCGGGAACTGGTTATTCAGGGCCAAGAAGAGACGTTCCACGTGCCATACGCTGGACCTGCCACTGGGGTATTTGATGGTTTGAGCTTCTTCGTTATGACCGAAGCACAGAAGCCACTGGAAAAGAGCAAAGCGGAAATCGAACAATTTATCAAAGCAAACGGTGGGAGCATCGTGGCATCAGAAAAGGACTCGAAGACGATTTTGATAGCGGATCGCAACCTTGTGAAAGTTGCTTCATTGCGAAACCGAGACCAGCGAAACATCTTTCGACCTTCCTGGCTGTTTGACTGTGTCAAGCAGAGTGAGCAGGACGTCGGTCGCAAGAGTCTCCTGTTGCCACCAGAGCCGCAGCACTTGTTTCATATCACGACGGCAGATGCTGGTAGGTATGATGCTAACGTCGACGAATTTGGCGATAGCTATGCAAGAGACGTCACTCCGGAAGAGCTGCTTGTCCTGTTCCAAAGGATGCGGGCAAATGGTGTAAATGGATCTGGCCGAGATTCTGGCCGAGATTCTGGCACATATGAGCTAATTGACCAGTTGAAACAGCACGATCACGCAGTAGATTCTGTAAGAGGTTGGTTGTTTCATGGAGTTGTTGCATATTTGGAGACGGTGTCTGCGGAGACTCGGAGATTGCTTGAATTTGCTGGTGGCCGCGAAACCTCCACATTGAGAGACTCTAAGATCACTCACGTAGTGCTTTCCGAACACAGCGGGAAACTGAAAGACATAAGGAGAGCCGTTTCGAGCAAGAATCCTCAGCCTCGCATCGTCACCACGAATTGGGTCGTGGACAGTTGGCGTGAAAAGACTCTGCTCGACGAAGAGAGTCAGTGATTGAAATAACACAGTCTTAATTGTTCCAATGCTGACGAAGATGATAGGATACGCACCGATTGGTTGAGTCTGTTTCAGCGACCGTTCTCTTAAAAGCGCTAGGACATAATCTGTACGGAAATCTTATCCCTAGGATCTATTTTCCTAGATGTAGCACTCGCATGGCATTTCCGCCCATGATCGCTTCTGCAGTTTCGGAATTTTCATCAAAGGCACGTTTGACGGCCTGCGAATTCAGCTTGACGCTGAGCCATTCACTATCGCCTACATCAAGCGGCGGGAAGAAAGGATGGTCGGTACCTATCTCGTTCAGTTTAAGTCAATTCTGAAATAGTTCAAAGGGCAGCGAGCTTCACTGACCGAACATCAGCTTATCAGCACCAGAGGAATCAACAGCAGCCTTGAGTCCCACGTCGGCGTAGATGACTGCATCAAGGTAGATGTTATTCTTCAACACGTCCCAGACATCTCTTCTGTTCACCGACGTCCCTTTCTTCTTCAAATGCGCATCATGTGCTATGCAACTTTCGATTCTGCCTGCCAGAAAAGGGAGTGTTCCGCCACTATGCGCAATGAGCACATTCAGCTTGGGAAACCGGTCCCACACACCACTGAGCAGCATGCGGGTCACCGCGATCGTCGTCTCTAACGGAAAACCCAATGCTAGTGGCAGCACATGGCCATAATCGCCGGCTCTCTGCCCGTACACTGATGTTGGCAATCCGTAGTGTGGGTGCAAAAATATGAGCAATTGATGCTTCTCAATCGCTGCGTATATTGGATCTAGCGCAGGATCATCCAGACCATTCCCTAAGCCAGATGTTCCCATGACGAGTCCACGGTGGTGCTGTAGCATGGTTATTCGTTCGATTTCTTGGATGACTTGTTCCGCTGGTGCGGATAGAGGTAAAGTTCCGAAGGCATATAATCTTCCTTCGTTCTCTGCACACATTCTCTCCACGTCGTCGTTGATCCGTTTCGCAATCTCCGCGGCTTCAGCAGACGGCAGCCAGTCCAGCCATGGGTTCGCAAGGCTGATGACCGAAATGTCGATGTGATGCGCATCCATGAAGGCAAGTTTCTCCTTGACATCGTAGTATTCCGGTCCGATAGGTCGGCCTCGCGAAGTGGAAGCCGTGTCCTCAGCCGGTAAAATTACCAAACGATCGCCAGCTGCTGGATCGTCCGAAAACGATTTGACATATGGGACTTTGTCTCGAGCTCGGAGAAGGTCCATATATGCCGGTGGATACATATGAGTATGGACGTCGACGGTCGGCATGTTGCGCGGAATGTATCAGGCCCGCAGTGACGCCAAGAAAACGAATGTTCTGGCTTGACAGTGGGCTTTTAATGACCTCGAAGAGCGGATAGTATTATTGATCGCTGTTCGGGTTGTTTAATATTTGTAGGTGAAATGCATAGGTAGGTGGAAATCCATCTCGTGCTGCCTATCTCACTCCCCGCTCTTGAAGCCAGATGCACCAACAAAGTGGGGGCAGCTTATCGCATGTGATAAGGCAGGGCCGAGATCACAAGTACTATACTTCTTTAATGGTGCTCATCCACAATCGTAACGTAGAACTCAACGTTGACGTCTGAAGCAGAAAACAGAAACATGAAGCGCGAAGCGGTCACCAGCGCGGTCTCATCGGACGGCCTGGAGATCCCATTGATTGATTTCTCCGCTTACATGGCCGGAGACGAAGATACTAAACGGTCGACCGCGCAAGCGATCGTGACGGGATTTCAACGAGCCGGATTCATCTATTTGAAGAACCATGGTATTCCAAAATCAGACGTGGAATCCACTTTTGCCGAATCGGCCAAGTTCTTCGAACGTCCGATGGCGCAGAAGGAATCCCTGGCCTGGACGACGCCGGAAGCAAACCGTGGTTACAGTCAGCCTGGGAGAGAGAAGGTTACCGACTTGATGGACGCAGCGGAAATAGAGGCGAAACGAGAGGAAGAAGGTGCTGATCTGAAGGAAAGCTTTGAGATTGGACGGGAGGGTGAGGCCGATTTTCCCAATCAGTGGCCGGACGGTTTCGATGAGGAAGGCAAGCAGTTCAAGAAGCAGATGCTTCGGTTCTTTGAGCAGTGCAACGCGTTGCATAGGGACCTTATGCGATCGATCGCCGTGGGACTTGGGATTGACGAGCATTGGTTCGATTCTTTCACGGACGGCGGCGACAATACCTTGCGACTGCTCCACTACCCGGCGGTGGATTCCGAGGTATTCAAGAAGAGCAAGAACACCGTCCGAGCTGGTGCTCACACCGACTATGGTGAATGGTACAGTCATGCTCCGTATGCAACCCACACACTGATTGATCTGACAGGCTCGATCACGCTGCTGTTCCAAGATATGGCCGGCGGCTTGCAAGTCCTGTCGCCGAACGGCAATTTCATCGATGCAACCCCCATCGAGGACACCATCGTCGTGAACGCTGCCGATCTCCTGGCGCGCTGGTCCAATGACTCCATCAAAAGCACAAAGCATCGGGTCGTGGAGCCACCGACGAAAGCAGCAGTCCATCCAGCGAGGTACAGCATCGCATATTTCTGCAACCCCAATTTCGACCGCTTCATCGATGCCATACCCGGCACCTACGACGACAACAGGCCCAAGAAGTACAAAGGAATTACAAGGTAGGCCCTCCAATGGCCCAGATTGGCCTCGACAGGATGAGCTGATCCGGCCATAGTGGAGAATACTTGGCTCAACGGTTAGCAGCAACCTATTAATTAGCCACTTTCTCTCCTTTCATAATCCGCTCAATGAGACGAAGACGCGACACACGCCGCCTCTGCCAGGCTCGGAGCCGACCGCGCGCAGGCGAGTCAGACAGACCCTCTGAGTCAACGAACCCACGAACCCACCCCAGTACGTACAGTGTTCGTATGCCTCTCTCGAATGTAGCCGGGGGGCACATGTTTCGCCGCCTTGCCCGCCCGGAGCCACCGCCGCGCCGCACGTCTACCGCGTGCTAGGCGGTCTGCTTCTGCATGTTCCCATTCTAGAGCGCAGATCAGCGTTGCCGACGGCCACCACCTGGCCGCCCTCACGCCCTGGCCGCCCCCGCTCGCCGCCGGGGAAACCCCCGGTCCTATCATCCATCCCTCATCCATCAGTTTTTTGCAGTTATGAACCTTTCGAACCCCGGCCGATCGCCAGCCGAACCAGCCCGCCACGCGATGACTTGCTGAGCCCGCCGCGACCTGCAGGCTTTGGGATGCACCCTGCCTGCACCGTCGCCGCTCGTCACCTTTTGACACCTGACATCTTCTTGACTCTCTCGCGCGCGCCACAATGCGGGGCAAGTCACGATAGATGTTGTGCATGGCGTCAGGCGGACAACTGGCCGCACTGTCATCCACTGGACCTGCTCGACACCGATCTGATTGAGCATGGTCGGAGAGGGAGTCAAGTAGCCTGGCGGGCAGGTCGACCCTCGTGATCAGCTGGCCGCTGGCCGCTGGCCGCTGGCCGCGTTCACCAGCGCCGCACTCTCGCCCTGTTTGCGGTCGTCGTGCTGACGACGGCGTGCGACTTAGACGACGCCTGATCGAGGCGCGCGAGGGCCGGTGCCGGTTTAGATCTGACGGCGGCGGTCAGTGGAAGAGACTGCCCTTCCCGATCTAGTGCCGCGAAGACGGTTGAAAAATTTTTGCCGTGAAAGAGTCAGCGGGCCGTGGCCGTGAATGAAAAAAAAAAACCGTGTGCAGGCAAACGCCTCCCGCTCCACGTCGTGCTCAGTAGACATGAAATCCGAGTTTCCATCAAGTAATCGCTCGCTGCTTTAGGAAGCATTGGGTTGTGTTCCTGCGCTGGCGGGGCAGTCGTGTCTCCCACCATATACATTGGAGGGCGCGTCCACGCAGGTGCAGTGAAGCAGCGTCTTTAGGAGTAGAGTATGAATGCCCGCGCCTCCTTTGCGCAACTGCGTCGTAGTGGTCTGATCCAGCATCAAAGCAATTCCTGAACCACACGCACGTGCACACACGCGCACTCTCACGCACACATACAGAACACACCATACACACCAAAACGAACGCACGCACCGCGCGCGCACACGCTCGCAAACACATAAATACATACACGCACACGCACACGCACATAGATACTTATCATACACACATAATCAAAGAGCGCCACTCTCTATCCACCCCCAGCCGTCCTCTCCCCCCCCCCCCTCCCCCTCCCCCTCTCACCAAAGCGGATCGGGTCGCATTGCTGCAATCCACCCCGCCGCCGCTCCATCATGCCTTCCTACTTCCCCTCCGCCATGCCCGGCAAACTCTTTGGCTTGGACCTGCGCAAAACGTCACCGTCTCCCGAAAGCCCGGTTTCAACCAAATCGCCTGCCATCTCTCCCACTAGCAGCAGCCGGCGCTCGAGCATGGAACACATCAAGCGGCCCAGCCTGTCGCTCGGGAAGAAACATGGGTCGTCGGGCGATCGCAAAGACCGCTCGCTGTCCAAAGACAAGGCGGCGAAAGAGCGGCCGGGCTCCCCACGGGTGGTGAAACCGATCAAGCTCGACCTGACGATGGAGTCCCCGCCCGCGTTGTTCCTGGACCCGCCGCAACAGTCGAGCGGCGCGCTGATCTCTGGCCGGCTGCAAGTGACTCCGAAGATGGGCGATGTGATCGTGAACAGCATTGCCATGTATCTCGAGTGCACGACCACCACGAAGCGGCCGGTGCATGAGCGGTGCCGCGAATGCATGTCGAACGTCACCGACCTGTACGAGTGGAACTTCCTCAGCAAGCCGAAGGCCTTCAAAGCCAGTGAAGGCATGCAGGAGCTACCCTTCTCGCACCTCGTCCCCGGACACCTTCCCGTCACCACTCACGGGCACATTGGGTCGATCGACTATTCACTGCACGTTCGCGCGAAAACCAGCGATGGCCAGGAGACCGAATTCCGGCGCGACCTGGTCATCTCGCGAGCGCTGCGACCCGGAAATGACAAGAACAGCATTCGCATCTTCCCGCCGACCAACTTGACCCTGCACGTGACGCTGCCGAACATAATACATCCGATTGGCGAGTTTCTCGTGCACTGCCGGCTGGACGGCATCACGACGAAGCGTGAGGACAACCAGAGCCGATGGCGGCTGCGGAAACTCACCTGGCGCATCGAGGAGCACGAGACGATGATTAGCCCGGCGTGCCCCAAACATGCCGCGAAGGTGGGAGGCGAGGGCAAGGGGGTTCAGCATCAACACGTGCGGGAGATCGGCAACGAGGAGCTGAAGCAGGGCTGGAAGACGGATTTCGACGGTGGCCAGATCGAGGGCGAGTTCTTCGCGGCCATTGACAGCTCGACGAAGCCCCAGTGTGACGTGCAGGCGCCCAACGGGCTCAAAATCTCGCACAACATGGTCCTCGAACTGGTCATCGGTGAAGAATGGGCGCCGAACAAGAAGCCCAATCAGGCGACCCCGACGGGCGCGGCGAGGGTGCTCCGGACGCAATTCAACCTGTGCGTGACGGAACGAGTGGGCATGGGCATCAGCTGGGACGATGAAATGCCTCCCGTGTACGAGGACGTGCCGGCGAGCCCGCCGCATTACCAAATGGAGCATACCACCATGCGCGAGTATGAAGGTCCCGACATCCACGAGGACGTGGAACAACTGAACCTCAACGGTTGAAGAGCGGCTCCACGCTCTCGACTGGCGGACATGGAACGACGGGTTTCAGCACCGTTCGTGATCCATGGCCGACATTCCTCACGGCCGATTATTCATGACGTTGACGTACCGCAGCTGGGAGGGTGGCTTTTTAGGAGGGAGCGGTTGCTTCAAGCGCAATGAGATACCCCATTCAGTTTTGACTACGTGTTCGGAGTTGCATGCTGGGAAAGGCTACACAACAAAATCAAAGAGTGACGACTAGCTTGTTTGGCGTTTGGAATTTGAATTTGGGGGAGGGACTACTTTTTATTTTTATTTTTGTTTTTGTCTGCGTGTGGGTGTGTTTTGGGATCTCCGTGTAATTATTGCGAGGAATAGACAGCGATGGTGCCAGGATTGGCAGCACTGAAAGAAAAGCTCAATTTAAAATCTTTTCCGACCTGGTTTTTAATTTTTATTTTTTTTATTTTGAGACTTTCATTGTCTTGAGTGTCAAATCGCTCATTCCACAAGCGGTTCAACCCGGTGACATCTTTGTCAATGCCCCAGACGTTCTTGTTGAAAAAACGACCGCGGCATGAAAACATATTATCAGATGATCACAAGCAGCAGGATGTCGATTGATAAGCTTTCGACCCCGACCCTGCCGTCTTTGGTAGGCTTTCGGAAGCGGAGGGTTGGACCAGCTACTCACAACCGTAGAGACGCGAATCCGAATTCGAGAGACCACTCGCAAATTTTGATGACCAGTCGCCCAGAACATGTGTTCTTCTGATCCCCACAACCACCTTTTCCACCCCGTGGTAAGATGTAGAGAGCGTCTTTTTGCATCATGACTTCCTATACCGACCCCAAGCTCGTCCTCCCTCCGTCGGCGGAGCGGGGTGGACCTTCGTCGGCGGCATGTGCCTCTCTGAATGGTGTCCCTCGTTTCGTCTCATACACCTCGCCGGTCAGTACGGGACGACACGATGGCGCTCCACATGCAGGCACGCTGCCCCTCAGCCTCATCGCACACATTGTGTCTCTCCTGGACGATATCGCGGACGTGTCCCGCGTCTGCCGGACCTCGCGTTTGCTGTACTATATGACGGTTCCACAGCTGTATCGGCGAGTTCAGCTGCGGAGCTACAATGGAATCCGATACGTCAATGGCCGGCCAGAGGGTTTCGGCGGCTGCAGTCCGTTCATGTCGGGGCTGAACGGGCTGGTGACGAACAACCATGCGCACCTGGTGGAAGAGTTCCGGATCTGGGGGCAATGGAAGGAAGTGGGCGTGGAAGACTTTGCGCAAGGGAGGGTGCCGGACAACAGTATGATGCTGAATATCCTGTTGCGCGCGGCGACGGACAAGATGGTGAAGTTGCGAACGTTCAGCTGGGAGCTGAGTTGCAAGCCATTGAAGACAGTCTACCAAGGGCTGGCGGCACACAACACATTGACGAGCCTGACAATCAAGTTCCCGTCCAGTCGTGTGCCGCGACCGAGCGTTGTCGTTCCCCCGATGCCGAACCTGAGGGCTTTCAAGGCGATCGACATCGACCCATTGTGCTACTCCGACGACTTCTCTTTAATGATCCTGCAATCTAAGAAACTAGAAGATCTTCGCCTTCACTTCAGCCCTCGCATGCGACGTGAGGCTGAGCCGACACTCAATTTGGAAACGTACTTCGGTCGATGCTTGAAACATAACTATCTCGTCCCTCTCAAGCACATGGGCATCCAAAACTTCTTTGGATTCAAGACCGAGGTTTTGGAAGCCATTTTTGATCCGAACACGTGCACGAGTGTGACTTCTCTTGACACCTGGGGAGGTGTTTCTAGCGACCCGAGGAATGTCTTCGTAGACGATACATGGAAGACTATCACTCGTGACATGCGGAAGCACTTCAAAGTGGTCAGATGTAATGAATTCTCCTCCTATCATGTGGAGGCCGTTTCCCGGTGGTCCGGCCTGGAGAAAGTCTACATCGTCAGCGCAAAGACTCCCCGATCAGCTGACA
This sequence comes from Acidomyces sp. 'richmondensis', assembly GCA_003545705.1. Classification (NCBI taxonomy): domain Eukaryota; kingdom Fungi; phylum Ascomycota; class Dothideomycetes; order Mycosphaerellales; family Teratosphaeriaceae; genus Acidomyces; species Acidomyces sp. 'richmondensis'. Next base: position 727,422 of record QVLQ01000010.1, on the reverse strand, counting down.
CTGCCGAACAAACACGTTCGACATGCGGCACTACCCAGCATTTTGAAGCCAGCGACCCGATCACTCCCTCCGACTCGCCAGTATCAGATCACGAGATGATGCAATTGGGCAGAGGCTATATTCACGCTCTTACCAGGCACCACGGCGCGTCACTCAAACACCTCCTTTTATCTGGTAAGTAAAAGTCGTACCTTCTGCGTGCGGTCGCGGAGGCTAACGATGAACGGTAGATCAATGGGCCTTGACCGCAAATGATATAAGTGAGATTGTGCGCTTTTGTCCTAACCTGGAGCAGCTTGGTATAGCTGTCAACAGTACAAGCCCAATATTTTTGCGCCTACTCATGCCGTTCCTCGCCAAGCTCCAAGTCCTCCGTATTCTTGCCAATGAATGGAGTCTCGAGCATCTACGCACCGTTTCCGATGAGGAGAGGGTGGAGGGAATGAGTGCAGACATGTGGAAGCAGGGCGCAGAATCGCTGCGGTACGTGGGCATTGCCGACCGAATTCATGAAATAGGGAAGAACTACCAGATCGTCCACAAGAACGGCACGGTCGAAACGCGCAGGGAGGTGAAAATCGTTGACCTGGAAGCCGTGAAGCATGTGGCCATCTGGAAGCTAGATTCTCTGAGCCTCGATGTGGACCCCATTGCGCCATTCGACCCCTGAAACTTCGTCAGGCATTGGTAAACCGCCAAAGAGGACACCAATATGTAGCCTCTACTCAATGATTGACGAAATTTCAAGCTCATTCGGCAGCTTCTGCCACCGGCTCTCGAGGACCATGCCCTCTTTGAATACGGCCAGCAGGTGCTTCTCTGGCCGGTCTAAGATTTCGATATCCTCCAATGGATTTGCATTGAGCACAATCAAGTCCCCCGAAAACCCTTCCTTAAGCCGGCCGAGGATGTTTCCCTGTCCGAGGCTGCGCGCCGCATTGATGGTCGCGCTCTGCAAGATCTTCAACGCACTCAACCCTGCACGTTTACGAAGCGTGAATTCCCCCGTCTGCTCAATTTGCAGCGGACCTAAAAGATCGGTGCCGTAGCACATAGTGACACCTGCGGCGTCGGCGATTTGGACACTTTTCAGTCCCGCTTCTAACACCTGACGATTCTTGGCCGCGATGGAGGGCGGAAGGAAGCCTCCATACTTCTCCGATGCCATGGTCTGATATGTGATCAGAGTCGGGGTGAGGAATACCCCTCGTTCGGCCATGAGCGCGGCTGTCGGCTCGTCGATCAAGTTCCCATGCTCGATTCCACTAACTCCATTCTCGATCGCATTGCGGATGGCGGCGGGCGTGTATGCATGGGCTGTAACGTACGTGTTGCTGTCGCTGGCGACCTGGACGAATGCCCGAATCTCGTCCGGGGTATACTGGAGGTTGGACAAACGATCCGTCGGACTTACGACACCGCCCGACACCATGATCTTGATGAAGTCGGCTCCCTGCCGGATCTCTTCGCGCGCCGCGTGCAGGCATTGCTCCACGCCATCCGCGATGCGGCCCAGCCCGCGCGTATTGCCTCCGCAACACGCGTACTCCGCGTCCTTCGAGCTCCGCAGATCGCCATGTCCACCAGTTTGCGAGATCCCGTGGCCAGAGATGAAGAGTCTGGGCCCCGGAAATAACCCCTCATTCAACGCCTCCTTCAGTGCCAATCCTGCCCCCCCGCAGTCGCGCACCGTGGTGAAGCCGCGCTTCAGCATCTGATGGGCTAGATATGGCTGGCGCAACAGACTCGTGTCGGGGTCTTGGTTCATAGTGTCTCTCAGGCCATCTTCACCGGGTGGTGTAGCTAGATGTACATGACAATCAATCAATCCCGGACAAACGTATTTCCCTTCCATGTGCACGATGGTGCTGTCGTGGCCATGCAGTCGGTAGACCTCCTCGAGCATGGCTTGAGACGGGGCGGCGTGGAGTCGGCTCAAACGCACGATCACGCCGTCCCGGATCTCCAACGTGATATGCTCGTGGACTTGACCGTCTTTCGGGTCGACCAGCCGGCATTCGATGAGCCGGTAGAGTTTCTTCGGTCGGCCGGTCCAGGGCTTCAGAGGATTGGAGGCCATGGTGAGACAGTTGGGAATCGTCGCCGCCGCCGCCAATCACAGCTCATGAGATGCGTATTCAGAAGAGCCTGCCGGAGTGGATGCCACCATTCTTCGGACAATCGCCGGTCGTGCGGAGGGAAGATGGCAGTGAGCTTTCGTCCGCCGGTCCTTTTCAGGAACGGCGGGTCAAACGGGATCAGTCCCGAAGAGCAAACTGATAAGCCTCTTTCAGCCGAACCCGTGGATTTTTGCGGAAGATTGCATCAGCAAGGGCAAAAAGCGTTTGGCAGACTGATTTACATTTGGACGGGGATCGAGGTTTTCCCTGCCCGCATCTCCGCTTTCGGGGTAAACCGCTGGGCCACAATGCAGGTGGAACGGGGCCACATCAGGCAGCTGAAGTAGACTTGGGATGTGAAACAGACGAAAACACGATTATGAAAAATAGAGATAATCATGGATGCTCTTTCTTCCTTAATCGTCCTGATCAACTGCACCATCTCTCGCGAGCGCAGTCAAAGGTTTCTTGCGTATAGCGCCGTACACCGCCTCCCATGTCGCTCCCGAGCATCTTTCTTCGCTGTTCCCCCCTCTTTGCATCTTTCCTTCAATCCCCGCTTGCCATCATCGTCATTTCACATCAATATCGAATGCGTCCTTACATTAGAAAACGAAGAATCAATGACGTGTACCTCCCATTCTCCCCGCTAGCTCGTCGCCGCAGGAGTTTCCGCCGGCGGGGATACCTTGCCCTTGTTTTCCCTTTTCGCTTTTTCCACCGCCCGGGCGTTCAACTCTGGCCCAGGCTCCTGGTCGTGCGTTTCCATGTCCCGCGCCAAATCGCTCGGAATGCGGTCCAAGCGTTCGCCCGACTCTTCTAGCTTCTTCTTGCTCTCCGCGACAATCGCCTCGGCCTCGCTGATGCCACCCATCTTGCTGGCCGCATCGCCTTCCACGCCGATTGGCGGGACTTCCTTTGCCACCGCCTGCTGTACGGCTTTGCTGTCGAAGCGCACCACCATGCAGGACAGATTGTCGGTGGAGAACCGCGAAAGCGCGTGCTCCACAAGGCATTTTGACGCGACCTGAGGGTCCTCCACTCCTCGGATGAGGTCAACGGCTTCTTGATCGGAACAGACGTCCCAAAGCTGAAACATAATCATTAGCTGCCTCATTAGATGCTTGCGATAACTTTAATCACTCACCCCATCGCAAGCCAAGATCAAGAATTCATCAATGTCCGGCTGTATGACCGTCTCGGTTGTATAAGGATGGCCAGTCACCAAGTCCTTCATATAGGCATCTCCCAACGCCCGCGTCACAGCCAACACGCCGTTGACGCGATTGTTCAAAATCAAGCCGCCAGCACCCGCAATACGTTTGCCCTCGTTCTCATCGCTGCCCTTGTGATCGTACGACAGACGTAATGCCTTCCCATTGCGGCACAGGACAATCCGGGCATCGCCCACATTGGCCGTATATAGCACGCGCTGGCGAGAGGCCACTTGCCGGAGCTTGCCTTCCGTGGCCGAAGCATCCACCTCTCTGTGATCTCCGCCCTTTTCCAGCGCGGCGGCCGTCGCGGGCGCGATCGCGCTCGAACCCGTCACTGACTGGCTATTTGGTATTCTATCTTCCCACCTCAGCACTGCAATGACCGCCGTGCAGCCGCTGTTCTTCAATGGCAGCTTCTCCAGCTGTTGGTCGACGGTAGTGAAGGTCATGTCGAGCAACTCCGGTATGGCCGTATTGGGATGCTTGCGAATGATGTCTTCCAGCAAGATGTGGACCTTCTTACCGCACCACTCCGCCGCGAAGGTGCCCGCATGACCATCGAAAATGGCAAAATACCCGTTGTCCGTCTCTACGACATCCTGGCTGCTCACAGGGGACAGCTGGGAGGAGCTCGTAGACTCGGCGAGCGAGGTGCGGTTCTTACTTGATGCATCCGAGCCAAGCGCCGGGGCCGGAGTGGAGAGGAAGTTATAGAGATATGCGTGCGTATCCTCCATCGTGCGGCGACATTTCTTGTTCTTGTCCTCGGTCACGCCGACGCGGAAGGTGGAGCGTGGGCCTGGGTGTGACTCGCCAGCGGAGTTGTTCCAGGAGCCTTGCGGGACGCTCAGGGCCGGATCCGTCTTACCTAGCTTTTGTAGAGGCGTTTGGTGCTTGTCGGCCGTCTTGTGCTCGGGCGAGCTGCCAAGGCTGGAGAGGGACTGCTTCGCGCTGCTGAATAGGTCTCGAGCCCTGCCAACACCGCTGCTTCTTCGCTTTTTCTCACCGCTCGGTGTCTCCTCGCCAGACTTTCGGGTAGTACTTCGCAAGTCTCGAGGCGCCTCGTCTTTGCTCTCGTCGGTGGCCGCGCTGTGACCCGCGGCATTTGGCGGATGCGGCGCACCGTCATGCTGGCCCATGGCATCGACGACGGCATGGTCGTTGTTGTTGTTGTTGTTGTTGTTGATGTTGTTGTTGATGTTGTTGTTGTTTTTGTTGTTGTTATTGTTGTTGGAATGGTGGTTGTCCTTGCCGTTGCTGCTGGAGCTTCCGAACATCCTGTTAAGAAAGCCTCCCTGACCGGAGAGAGTGCGCCTCTTGCTTCCGGCCAGATTGGAGCTCTGTTTCGTCGTCACGTTGCTCATAAAGCTGAGCCGGCCACAACACTCGATCCGAAGCTCCTTCCTCGGCAATCAGGAGGGCGAAGAGGCGGCGATCGGACCAGAACAGGGCGGAAAGGGCTGAGGCGGGGTGAAGGCCGTCGCTACTGCAAGCACCGTACCGATGATGTCAGCAACTTGTCGCACGGGTATCTAGTATGTACATGTGCCCAGCGGCGCATTTGTCTTGGGATAGCAGCAAGCCTGTCGGAAGACACAACGACGGTGGGCAGTGATGGGAGAGCGCGCCAGTGAGAGGAAGGCTGCTTACGAAAGATTGAAATGGCTCTCGCTGAAGGCCACAAAGAAGCCAGCAAGCCCGACAACAAGCCGATACACGAGAGGAGCCGCAAGCCGCCTTTGTTATATGGTCGACAGCAAGATCGTATATACTGGAGGAAGCGCTGGCGTGGATGGTGGAGCAGCAGCTGTGGTCGATTTCCAAGCCACCACTGACGCCCGCTGGCTGGGCCCGCCGACTCGGAACGCGGACGCTGATTATCTCCGAGAGCCGCGTGAAGCGGCCGGGTTGGTATGTATTTCAATGGAAAAGAAGTTCCTGGATTACTGCACGGCGAGATGACGTGGGCCGGCGCGATGGGCGGGCGTGGGACTCGAGCACGGAGCGTGAGCAGAACGGCGGGTCGAAGGGTAGGTGCAGTGTGGAGGAGGGGTTGTCCTAGGCTAGCGAAACGCTTGGCATGGGAGAGGGCCGTCGAGATGCGATATAACTTTGATCGGTCTTCACTACATGCCCACCGATTTGATCAGTCAGCATTCAGGTACACTTGAGCTGGCCTCATCTCGTCATCATCTTCCATCCAGCGATCGGCTACCCTGATGGATTGGGAGGCGTCCTGACTGGCTATGGCGGCATCACAATCACATTGGTCCAACCCTACCATGGAGATATACCGCTTTGGTCAAGCAATCGGACCGAAAGAGTCGGACGGATAGAGAAGGCAGGCAATGTTGTGGCCAGCCAGGAGCATTCACTACCTCCTGGCAAAGAAGCTGGCAAAGAAGCCGGCCAAGAACCAAGCCATGCAGAGTGTTGGCGGCGATGCAAACATGTCTGAGGGATTGTGGATGGTCTTCCGCGTGCCAGTAGTCATTGTACTGAACATGTTGCTCCTGCTGCAGAGGAGCATTGCCTGGTCACTGACATGGACTCTTTGATTGTTTCGGATGTATACAAAGAAAAGAAATTCCCACCGTCGACGGCATAAACACTCTCGCTTGCTTTAGAATGTAATAAAGTTACGACCAGTTGACGACTTCCATGCTCGATTACGTTTACGGAGCCTTTCATAGTTACACGTTTTGCGCATTTGTCATATGTGTTGTCATTGTGGGGGTTTCCAAGGGATGGATGATCAGCTACCTGGTGTCCATTCGTACATACCACCAAAGAATATTGCGGCTAGACCCGACGGAAATGACCATATGCTGTTTTGAAGAGACAAATGCAGACGCCCCGAACCCTGCTGAGATCGATAACGCTGGGGCGGAGGTAAAGATTTTCCAGGATTCGGATTGTAATTTGTAAAGCAGTCCGGTGTGTTTCCTGTGATCGAAAAAATCAATTCAAGTTAATATCGACTCGTCATGTGTGCAAAGAAATGTCTCGGTGGACCCTGATGAATGAATAAATGCTTAATCCGTCTCACCACACAGTGTTGGCGCGTGGGTGTTGGATGATCTAAGCTAGACGTACGCGACATTTTCGATATGTTTGATGTACCACGTGATAGCGCAATTCGGACCCATAGCCACTATAAAAGTCAGGGCATGAATAATGGATTTTCGAGGACTTCCATGGATGTGAATGGTCTCTTGGACCTCTTCGACTACCGAGTCGGGAACTACTCCCGACATGCAGCGCATAAGGATCCAATTGTTGTCACGCAGCTCATGAATGAGATTCCAGACGTAAACTATGCCATAACAAAGAAACAGATTGAGAGAATCGAATTGTCCGGACGCGATTTAGAACAAGTGTTCTTCATTGTTTCGCCACGGTCATATGTCGAGGGGCAACGAGTTCCTGAACAAGTCCTGCCGGGTTGAACTAGTCACTCTCGGAGTATTTGATGGCGAGGAATCATGGCCCTCAACTTGCACTGATACATCGGCAGTTATGCATGTTTCGGATAGTAGCGGATCCATACTTAGAGGAGATCGAAAAACAGGAAACCACCATGTTACGCACGTTTAAAACAGGATACAGACCAGTAAAACAGAGGATAGATTGCCTTTCTCAGCTCAGCACTGCCCGATTTGTCTATGCAGCATATGTCAATTCATTGTCACTCGTCCCCTTCACTTGCCGGTGAAATCATATGCTTTGATGTCCTTTCGATACCCCTGTCTATCATTCTTCCACCGTCACTTTTGGTAGTCCTGATGCAATAACCCATTGGTATCTCATCGATGTGAGAGAATTATATAACCTCGCGGAGCATTTTCCGCGTCAATGAAATCGTGGAGTTGGTACGTCGTGGGGTTTAACCCGGTATCTGGATCGAACAAATTCATCTGATGCAGCAAGTTTTGAGACCGGCTGTTGCTGGTTCAGGGAGGTGGAGCAGGAAGGGAACCTGACGCATCTATAAAACCCGAAGTCGGTCCAACTTCAATGCCGTCCTCGCAAGCCCGAAGCATCAAAAACCTCAATGTCTGTACAGGTACCTTTGATATGAGACGATTAGTGTGAATAGAGCACTTAGATGTGTGCCATAAATGCAACAATAAAGCTGGCTTATATGTCTTCTTTTTAGGAAAGTAGCCATCGCCACTCCCACCAACTCGATCATTCGTCTGGTACCGCAAAAGCTATCGTAGCCATATCGTCTCAAATCTTTCAAACCAATTGGTAGTCGTCCCGATGCTGAACTCATAATACGCCGCCAGGGATTGACTATAACACATCCCTCATCGTCAGCATCATGAAAATGACGGTTGCTGTGTATGTATACGTGTCCCGGTGGGGGAGCCCGTAAATGGTACACACCTTCTCCGGTCCAGTAGGGGCGCCATGGTGTGCCGTCCCACTCCAACCCTCCTGCGGGCTCGCGTGCCGCCGTAACATGAACATGGGCTTCCTTCCCTCCTTGTCAAGCTGCTTGAAGAGTAATAAGGGCTTCTCTTCTAAACCAAGACAGCGTTCTTGATCGCCGTGAACGATATAAAGTGCATATTGCCGCCAGTCATCGGTGATGTTGTATCTCTTGAGCGCCTGTATTATATTAGAACGCGTTTATAAAAAGGAACTTTTTTTTTTCTCGATGGCTTACCACAGGAAGCACCACACGACAAGGATCTTCAATGCCTACACGGAAAGATTTGAATATTTCCACTTGTGGATTATCCCTGTCATCACATTACGTTAGCAAAACGATAATTTGAGTGATCTAACACTCTCTCATCAATGGCCTGGAACGGAGTCGGACAACGTACCGATCTCTATCCCTCTCCCGCTCTCTCGGCAGAGGCGCTGTCTGCGGTATCTCGTCCTCCCTTGGGCTAGGTGTTGGCGCCTGTCTCCGCGGCGGCTGCCGCGCAGAAGAAGGAGTATCTCCAACCATGGTGGTCGCTTGAGACCATTGATTGGTGTTGGAATAGCCCGCCCCGGTGTCATCATGCTGGCCATAAACATGACGCGCTGGTCCCGGAAAGGACCGACCAGCGGCCGAGCCCGGCTGATGATAAGAGCCGCCGCTTGAAGGTGCCTGCATGCTATATGCGGGACTCGTCGGACTTAGTTGCGCTCCGTGGACACTGTTGGGTGACGTCTGGCTAGTCATACTCGCCGTCAGATGGCTACTTGCGGCGATAGCTGCTGCTGATGCTTCCAAGTGCGTGCCTCCGGGATCATCCCGTACTTCTCTCGGTTGGGGAGTGTGTGACTGGGGCGGATGAGTGGGCGAAGGCTGTTTTGGCGCGCCACCCAAGAACAGCTTTTTTGTGGAGAACTTCCGGCTGAGTGAGCTACCTTTGTTGTCCTTTCCAGGCATGAGCCCGTCGCTTTGCTTGGATGGGTCTATATCGCGCGGTGAGGGTAAATTGCCACCAGACGGGTCTGGTAATGGTGTCCTCTGGTCCTTCACCAATCGCATGATGGGAAGCGTTTCCTCTCTGAGTTTTCGGTTCTCCTCGGAAAGTCGATCAAGATCTTGCTTCAGAGCTCGCAGCTCAGCCTCTACCGCAGCCATACGCTGGTCTCGGTGCCGAATGATATCAATGACGCGGGCGATATCATCCTGCGTAGCATTCATATCACCTTTGTCTCCATCCGCAGATAGAGGCACATAGTCACCTTCTTCTATCTTCACTCCCGACCGAATCTTCTGTTCGTAGACAGCCTTTAGGATGGTCAGACGATGTCCCACGCTGTTCACGCCTAGCTCTCGCAGCTCATCGTGCGTTAATGCTATCAAGGCCTCCCCATTTATTCCTTCTTCCTGGAACGTCTGGCAATACTGCTTCAGTGCGGGTGACAAAGTCGAGATGTATTCCACCACCTGCTCTTCGCTCCAGTCCTTGATGCTTCCTGTCGGACTCCTGCCTACCCTCTCACTCCAGTCTTGCGTCGTGGGCGTGTCTTCACCATCGAGGCTCGCCTGCTCTTCCTCTGACTCGCTCGGATGGTCCGTATCTTGATCATCGAACTGCGTGGGCAGGGACGTGCTGAATTCTGTCCGCTCAAACTCATCGTCCGCCTCCCCCCTCGCTCACATCTTCATAATCTCCCGCCTGATGTGTATATTTCTCCATGTTACTCGCCTTCTTCTGATGCTTCCTCCCCGGCTCGGTCTTGGTCAACGTGCCACTCCTACTTCTTTGGCCGGCCAAACCCGCCCGGTCGCCGGCCTGCAGCCTCGCGGTCACCGGCGGCTCTGGCAGATCTGCGCGCTCCCCAAAGCTCGCATCGATGGGCGTGGCGCCAAATTCGGACTCCACGGGACTTGTGGGGCTGGCGGGCGAGGTCGGATAGCTGCTTGTCGTCCGCTGCAGCTGTTCCAGCGTGGTGCTGCCCGCGCCCGCCGGCACCACCCCCGCGCTCCCCGGTGTGCGCAGCGGCAGTGTCTCGCGTGACGCCGACGCCTTGTTCGGAAGATTTAGTGGCCGATTTGGGATTTGGCTCGCGCGGTGCGAGACTCGACTGAGCCAACTGCCTTTGGAAGTGGGGGTATGGCCGCCGACGCCGCCACCGCTCGCAGATCCGTACACCTGCTCAAGGTCGGTTGGAGCGCCAGGTTGGAGGGCGTGGGGATGCCGGCCGCGGTGCTGGTCCTCGTGCGAGGACGCACCGCTCAGTCAGCAATGGAGCCCGGTTTCACAGGTATGCGCGTTTCACGACCAGGATGTCCGGGTGGGGAGCGTGCTTCCGGCGCCGTCGCGAGCATGAACGCAGCTCTATCTGACGCGCCGGTTGCAGAAGCGTCGCGTACGACGAAACGGGTAACGATGAGGAAGAAGAGTGTGAAGACGAAGACGATGGAGGCGCAGCACACGTGCAGACGACGACATGCAGCGTCTTTGATATTTGGCTATGGTTTCGCTGTTAGACTATGGCCAATGAGCACGCGTCCTCCCGGCCTCCATCAGCCCAAAATTGCACCCAGTTTGGCCCAGTAACCCCACCTCTGGCGCCAAAGCGGCCAGGATAGACTATTGAACTATTGGAAGATCCACGAACGAATCCGCGCCGCGAGCCGCTACCACTGGCGAGCCAGGCAACATCAAGCCATATTACCACTATATAGGAGGCAGTGAAGGCTCAATGCGATCATGCGAGATCTGTGGACGGTTCTGGTGCATGGGAGTAGTGCATTTGATATGATCACAAACATAAGGAACAAGGTCTCTCCATGACCGTGGCAATCGCTCTATACACGCAGCGTGACACTATCCGTTTGTATCTATGGAACGCATTGGCTCTCGTCCTATAACTTGTCTTACGTGTGATCCTGGATTCCGTCCTTGCACACCGCACCAATGCGGCCGCTTCGTCAGTCCATCTACGCATTAATAACGGCCACTATCCCGATCAAACATTCTACGGCGACGCTACGGCGGCCGCTGGTTTTCCGCTCCTCTCCGCCTCCGTCTTCACCTTCTCCTTGGCCTCAGGGTTCAATGGCTGGGCCGGATCGTAGCCAACTTGTTTGACGATGCCCAAGCCCTTCGTTCGGCCCTCGCGGAACAAGATCCTATCTCCCACCGCCAGGAACTCCGGACGCTGCACGAACCTGAACGCCACCGTCGCCCGGTCGCCCGTGCGAATGTAAGGTCGGTCAATGTCGATGATGGCGCACGTCTGGCTAACCGGGCCTACGTGCAACATCGCCTGATACTTGGTGCGTATCGTTGTTGCGTGTGATAAGATGAGGACCTCGGCCACGAACTCGCGATGCACTTTGGGTTGCGATAGCGGCGCGTTGGGGTTGGAGTCGGACTTTGCGAGCAAGACCACCATGCCTTTTCGCACATCCTTCCGCCTCATCCTTCGCAGCGCGAACGATGCGCTCTGCCCAGCCGAACAAGCCGGCACTCCGATGCGCTTGCGCTCAATCGATCGGATCGTCGTGGTAGCAAATTGGCCAAGGCTATCTGGGCCCACCAAAACGGTGTCACCGGCGTGCACTACTCCAGACTTCACCACACCAGATACCACAGTGCCCACGAAGGGGACAGAAAATGTGTCGTTGATGTGAAATTCGAACGGAGCGTCGACATCATATTTCCCATGATGCGGTAGAATATTTAGAAATTCCCTCACCAGGTCCAATGACTCCCCAGTCACATTCGACACTTGAAATATTGGACAGATGCGTTGGCTGACGAACTGCGTCGCAGTATTCACACACTCTTCGCGGTTTTTGATGAAGATCGGAATCTTCCTCGCGCCGGGTGACTTGAGTATTTTTGTCAGCTGTATCAGCGTCTGCTGCAGAATCTGGGGTGGGCAAATATCGATCTTGGTTATGACCACCATTACCGGCACATTCAGTGCCAGAGCAATGCCAAGATGTTCTTTAGACATGCCGATCAGGCCATTGTTCGCAGCAACCATCAGGAGGCAGTAGTTGGGTTCGCTGGAAAGCAGGCCGAAGACGGTCGTACGCAGGTATCGCTCGTGGCCAGCCAGGTCAGTGAAGGAGATGACTTTGGCGCTGCGCTTGCCTATTTCCTCCCAGCTCAGCTTCCGCCCGGGCACGCCAGACACTACCACCTCTCCTTTGCTGTCGAAGCCCATAATCTCCATACCCACTGAGCTCGTCCGGCCAGATTCGATCTCATGCTTATGGCGAAAGAGGTTGACCCGCATCTTCCCCCTCCCATCGTCCAGACCGCCTTTGACCAGCACACCTAACAAAGTGCTCTTGCCCGCATCCACGTTGCCCACGACAGCAATGCGCGTCTCAATTACGTCGTCTACGTCCCTCGGCTTCCGTCGGATTAGCATCTTTCCCACACAGCCTTTCTCCTTCTTCAATTCGTTGCCCACATCCACCGCACTATTCGGCACATTTTTTGTCATTAGCAGCCTCCAGTCTGCGTCGAGCTTCTTCAATCTCCCTTCCAACTGAGCTAAGGCTGTAGCCCATTCTAGCTCGGTCAACCCTTGACTATCCCCATTATCTTCAAGTCCTACATCGAACAAGCATTCGCCATGGCCTTCATCTAGTCGACTTTCGATGATAGCTTGCAACTGCTTGGCACTCTCCTCTTTGCTTTCCGTATCATCGAGTAGGAGATGTTTTAATCTAACCTTTGGTTTATCGTCGGCGAGATCGAGAGTGTCTAAGATGTCCAATTCAGCGTGTTCATGCTTGAAAGAGGCCTTGGCGACGCCATTTGTGTTCGATGGTGGCGCGCTGGTGAAGGGTTTTCGGAGAGCCTGTTGCTGCTGAACGTAGTCAGCGAAGTCGCTGAGCGCCTGGTCTGATTGTCAATATCATGCTTTAGCCAAATCCATTCATAGAGGGTCTCGAGCATACTGATTCGCCGGCCCGCCGCTCCTGTGCGGTCTGCGGCGCTTGCTTGTACCGCTCTGCTCGTGTTGCCATCTTTGTTTTGGTTGTCTATGGTGAAGTGATTTGATCAGGTTAGTATTCGAGGCATTATTTCTGTGTGTTTATAAAGATCAATTGAAACTGGATCTACAAGGCAGGCTGGTGGATAGATATGCATGCGTCTGAGTCAATGTGTGACGCGAACACGCCGAGTCAGAGCCTCAGCTTGATATGGACTGGAGCCACCTTCCTGTACCCCGCGATGACTTGAGCGGGGACAGTGGTCTATGATCCTTGCACCCTCAACCACTGAGTACACAAATGTATAGTATAATTTGCAAGGAAACTCAGACGACATCACCCATGTGTAAGTATATTAGACCTGCCGCATCGAAACTGTTTTTGTAAAGATAAAATATTTATGTCAAACCTGCCTTGCAACCAAAAGGCGAGGTGCGATCCCATCACGAATGAATTGCTGAACGCTGTCGAACCCTTGAAAGCCGACCAGTGCCTTAAACAATGCACGAGATATATATATTTATTCCGCGTTTCCGTCATCCTCATCATGCCTTGGAACCGCCAAGCATGCTCTTCAAGCCTTTTACCTTGTCGATCACGCTCCGTCGGCGACCCGCCTTCTTCTCTCCATCCCCGGCGATGCTACTCGGTGACGCAGTTGAGCTCGCGCCACCCCTAGTGGACGACGCCGCTTCCGGGGACACCGTCGCCGCCGCCGAGTCTCTTGGCCCGCCATTCGGCACATCGCCGCTCTTCGGCTCGGCCTTACCCGTGTTCGTCGTGTTACGCGCCGTTTCTGGGTCACGCATCATCGAGCCATCGGGGATTGCACCGAGCGCAACGCTCCGACGTCGGTCCAGCGCTCCGCTGCCCACCGGCTTGCCGCCGGCTAAAGGGATGGCGGATGGGTTTGAACCTCGTGCCTCCCGTGGGGGCGGGTCGTTCATCAGCTTCGCCTTCCCTTTGCCTTTATCGGGCTTTGGACATATCGGTGCTTCGCTCGTCTCCTCCAAATCCTCCGATACTGATTGAACGGGAACCACATTTTCTTTCTGCCCTGCGATCTTCGCAGGTCTAGCCGGGTTGTCTTCGTTGGCATCTCCAACCTCACTGCTCGCCTTCGCAGCCTCCTTCTCATACGAAGGTGCGAACGGGTTTAATGAAGAGAAAACACTAGTAATATTACCACCAGCAGCATCCGCCGCGGTGGCTGGCTTGGAACTGCTCTGTTGCTCAGGCTCATTCTCCTCATCCTTCTTTGTAGTGTCTTTCCCGTGTCCCAGAGACGCATTCTTCCCTATATGGTTGGGCGGCGTCTTGTTCATCGCTTCTGCCTCTTCATTGTTGTCTGCTAATCCATCCTCTTTCCGCTTTCTAATCGACATAGCGGTTTTAAACCAACCGGAACTCCCAACCACGGGCTTCTCCGTGTTACCATCGCTGTCGCATTTATCAATTTCCTTAGGTGAGGAGGTCTCAGCGGTTATCGTTTCGTTGTCGGCGGTGGATGAGGGAAGTAATTCAGACTTACCACTTGACGTGGCGGAGTCTGGTGCGGCGGTCGTCAGGGCGTCGCCCGTCATTTGATCCGCATCTATGATCATTCTTAACGTTAGGACGAGTCGAGTCTCCGATATAAGCGTGAGCGATGTCACCTGTCTTTTGAGGAGCTTTGCCGCTGAGGGCCGGATGGTCTGATATTGGCCGTCAGTATACGGGCCGATTAGCGGCATAGGGATGCTCGGTATTCCGTGCATACCTTCCCTGTTGCCCGCATCGTACGGTTCGGTTGCGGTGCCAGCACCTTGTTCGCCAGACACCGGTTCCTGCCCTTCTTGAAACTTTGAACCAAAGCCGATGGCATCCTTAATCTTCTCCATCGTACTGCCGAGTATCTCGATCGATTCGACCGTAAGGCTATGCTAATAACACATTCAATGACGTGAGCGGATGCGACCACAATTTCGTTTCATGAGGATATGCAGCCCATTCTCTCTTTAATTCCTTGGAGAAGTCTAAGGATGCGCAACCTGACCCGCAGAAGATAATAGCAGGGATGGTATAAGAAGAAACCTGAAACAGCTGTGATGTCATCATCCTCGTGGGGCTGGCTTGAATGAAGTTCATGGGGTAGGGCTGAACCTGGGGTTTCGTTGCCAAGGACCGGGTTCTGGGCGGTCAATCGCACATGTCTAGTACAGGTAACACACGAAGAACAGCCGACTCATGACCAGGAAGGCAGGCGCAATGAACACATACATTGTAGCAGAAAGATACAAGAGCCTGGATTTTGTCCTCGAGCTAGCTGAAAAATACTGTTGAGAGTTGGCAGTTCAGGACAGTCTGAGGATGCCTGAGGCATGCACTTGATGCCTTGGCAAGACAACTTATTTCATTCTGTCTAGTTAGCTCTCTAACTAATCAATCAATCCCTTACCGTTTGTTCCTATAAAACACTCCACATATGACTAGTGTTCAAGCTTCCACCGACCTCTGAAATGTCGCCCAAACTTTAACAGATACTAAGAAATCATATAAGTTCTGCAGCACTCCAGAATAGCATACTGGGTAGGACATGTGATGTTTCGACCTTGAATTGTTCACTAATTCACTCTCATGTACACAGAGTTGTTATCGCACTATAATCAAAAAGTCGATCTGGCAAAGTCAGTCAGAATTGAAGGACTGTCTCGGGCACAGCTCCTTCATCTGGACTGTCGGTCGAACGACGCAGATATTGCATGCAGGGAGAGTCTCCTTTTATGCACCAGGGAAATCCCATTCGTCACGCTATTGCGCGATTATGTCGTACCATCGTCTTCTTTGGTTCCATGACATTGGAACATCATACACATGATGTCCTCTCTCGAGACACTGCTTGCCACCATGCGATTGCATTGCTGCATTTCAGCGTGGCTGATCACATCGTATGAATTTTTCGTAGGGTAACGACTTGCCGGCATAATCCTCCCTGAGCTTCTTTCGGGGCGTCTTGGTCGCGGCAGTTACATAGTACTTTCCCGCTCCACAACCGGGAGTCAAAAGTGCTCCGCTCGCATATTTCCCACGTCACTTGGTAGACGTGCTCAGATAACTAAACGGAGAGCATATGCAAGTCAATCGAGAACGATGGAGTGTCCATTGTACTCGACGGATATTCCTGCGGAAATCATCGCACATGGAATGGCTGATGACCGGTAACATCCAGATTCTGAGGCATGCGAACTTTACCTTGATGATGCCTTAGCGTGGTATGAGTATACTTCTAACACGCTCAATTCTCTTGTTCGCGGCTTCGAGTCGTTCGAGTCTGCGCCGACGGTCCACATCACGCTGCTCGAGGACCTTGATTCGCTCCTTCAACTTGGCGTTCTCCTCCCGCAGGCTCTTCTCGCCCGAAGTATTGCTGAACTCGAGCGCCTGTCGCTCGAGTGTATCAATCTTCTGCTTGAGCATTGCATTCACCTTTCGCTCCGCAGCCACCATTTCGTTGGCCTGCTGGAACAAATCAGAGCTCAGCTCCTCTATCTCGGCGCTGACTTCTTTGACTTTTTTCTCCGCCGCGATGCGCGCAGTTTGTTCCTTCACCAGACTCGCTTCGAGCTCCTTCTCTCGCGCCGATGGTGTTTGTGCGGCGCTGTTTATGGGCGAGACTTTGCGAGCGTGCATGAAACTACCGAAACGCGAGATTCCCTGCGGAGTGGGGAGCGGCGCAACTTCGTCAGCTGGTTGCTTCTCTACCACCGTATCCTTTCGCTGCTGCTGCTGCTGCTGGCGCAATTGGGCTTGTAAGACCCGGATTTCGTTTTCGTAGTCGGCAAAACGTTGTGCTGCAAGAACAAGGCGCAGAGTTAGCACGTGCTGCAAGCCGTGTTGTTATTATTCGGACAATGTCGATGCAGTATTTTGCATGGAAGAATTCAAAACTTGGAGAATACACACACGCACTGTTGGCTCTTTCTGCCAAAGTCTGAACCTCAGCCTCCAATTCCCGGATCTTGACCGCTTCATCAGTCCCGCCATAGCTCATGGCGGAGTCGTGCGCTGCGTGTGTTCCATGTTGCTCCATAACATAAAATTCGAGCGCCGATATAAGCCCGCAGTAGCATCAGCACGTGCTTAGAGAGAACAGAGACGCGATGGAAGATGTTGATTGACAAACCGCACTTAAGTGAAAAGGCGGACACGAGATGGCAGGGGAGGCTTGGCGCTAAAACGCCGATGTACTTCCCTCATGTATCCCCCCACATGCGCTGCATGAGTTTGTTATTTGGAGAACATGCAGTCCTCATTATATATATATATATATATATATATGTCTGGCCGGCTCTTGCAGCCGAAATTAGCATAGGTACCGAGCACTCGTGTTGAAGCCTAGTTACGAATGAGTTCGTGCTTGTAATGTTCAAGCGATGCCACTTCGCATGGGGTGTCATCATTGCAAGCGGCGTTTTGCATGGGACTGCATTAGGTGTGCAGACGTGAAACGCCGCTTGATGAAGCGTATGCAAAATTCGAAGAACGCAGTAGCTTCCAAAACTCCGAAAAAGTTGTCTTGTATCTCATTGTCTTGCAAATAATCCTTTGCAGCGGCGATTATGTGGGCGAGGCATTCGAATCCGCGGAGTCGGACATATTCTCCAAATCGAGAGCTATATCTGATAAGGCAAAATCTGAACGAACTTCCGGCGGAGTGCAGCCGCCACTAATGCAGGTGTAAACGTGGGGTGTTGTCTAGCCACACGCTGAAGGTGTACGAGAGGAAGCAGTTCCATGGTCTAAGTGGTCAAAGCCGCACAAGAAAATCGAACATGAGAGAAATGCACCATTTAATAATGCTTCGAATTTGCGGCATGCTTTTGCGGGTGAAAGGATTTTTAGTCGACGGAATGATAAGCTGGGAAACCCTATTGGGAAGTTTCCTGATCGCGCGATCTGACCACAGTCCGGCTTATCAAAATAGCTGATATATTGCATCTACATCGAAACGGATTTCAGCACAAGCGTACAGTCACCACATTGATGAAGATGATGAATGCGTCAATGGCGCTACGAAAATGGATCCACATGTAATCCTGGCCAACTCCAACCCGTCAGGTGTATCCCTGCGGCATTGAAGCAATGAAAGGCTCAAGGAGACTCTTTCATCCAAACGTGAGACGCGAAACGCGAAAACGTAGGATGCCTTGTAACTCCGTGGGGCAGTTGTACGAAGCACTCGGCCATCTCGGCGTTTATCCGTAAGTGTCCGCAGACGCAGAGCGGATATAGCTCAACCAGCAGCTTTAGGATGGCTAAAGCACGATGTGAATTCAGGACATGTCGCATCGCCAGGAGGTCTGAAGTGGCAGAGCAAGATATCGAAAGTTTGCCATACCTCGTAGTCAAATCGAGATTGTGAACTCGACGTTGAGGCCATGCATTGCAACAGACTAGTCGCGATAGACCATGTCCATTCAGGTGTGCCCGTGGCTCGGTACATTTCAAATGTGTTCTAGTAGCAGACAGACCGTTGCTGGTGGGACTGGCGACGGAACCATTCGGCAGCCGGATCATGCACTTTGTTGCTTTTCACGTCGAACGCTTCCTAATGGCCAACAAAATCGGAGATGTAATCGCAAGACCCCATTCACGTGTGGGGACTTGGATGAATTTGGCAGGAGGAATTTCGGTCCATGTCATAGGCGAGTCGTTCTCGCATCGTGCCCGGCTCGGCAGCCGCTCGGATCGCCGATCTGGCGTCATGTGGCTGATGAGGAGAGGCAGATCCACAGCTTCAGGCAGCGGGGAGAAGCGCTAGCCGGGTCCGTGACATAGCGGACTCTGCTCCGTTCTGATCGTTGTGGCTTCTGCTCCCCAGTGTGGCGAACTGGCGAGGAGCACACACAATTGCAGAGAAAAACTCGACAGCAGTTGCGCGACGAGCACAGCGACAGGAGAAGTGTCCGGTACGTGCATTGGCTAAGGAATCTGCCGACCTGCCTTACCTCCGAGAAGGGGCGCCGGCGATCGTCGACGTCGATTCGCCACTCCTCCAGCAACTACCGCCGCCCAGTGCACAAGACGCTTGGGCAGATTCTTCTGAAATCGCATTGGTAACATCTGTCGCTTGTGGAAGCGGTAGTTGGTCGCATCTCCAACATCGATAAACACTCAAGAGCCGGCCAAAAGTCAACCGGCAAATCACCCTTGGTCACTTACATGTGGCAGAATCCGGGCAGCGGCAATCCTTGACTTTCCAGTCCACATCGCCCACGGAACGCACAATCATGGGCTCACAGGCATATTCCGATGTGACCTTCGCGGGCCACGATCCAGCATTCGAGCCGCAAGCCACTTATGATTTCGCGGAACCCCACCCAGACAATCTCTCCACAATGCCCACAGACTGCTCCCCGCTAGACTCCTTCGAAGACATCGGAGTAGATTTTGGAGACATGATGAGCGGACCAAGGTAAGTCTCGTGGGGGGGGGGCCGTGAGTTCGAAACTAACGTACTTTAGTGGACTTGCCTATCAAGGCAGAATCTCACCGGCATCGATGGGCGGCTTACCTTCAGAAAACATCGCAGAATACACAATGCCAGGCATTACAGCGACTACGCAGGCGTATGGCTCCCATCCATGGACTGAAAATTCCTTAACTGTATCTTTGGGGACCATGCAGTCCACGAGCACGCACTTTCCTCCGTCAATACAATCTAACATCGTCCAGCGCCGTGGTAGTAGCGTGGCGCAGCAGTTCGGGCAGGTAACGCCTCCAGAAGAATCGGTATCTTCGCAGGCTGCTTCGAGGAAGTCGAGTCGCGCATCGAACGCTCCACAGCCCACAAGGCTCAACAAATCCGAAAGGGCCAGGAATGCCGCAAACACTAGGCATTCTAGAAAACCGCAGCAGCAAAGCGAAGAGAACGGGACCCCTGGAAGCGACGAGGAGCTGGAAGACAAGCGGGACAAATATCGTGAGAAGAATCGCCTGGCCGCTGCCAAATGTCGGCAGAAGAAAAAGAACAAAACAGACGACCTTGAAGAAAAACATCGTGACCTGTCCGCCCAAAACAAGCATCTCAAGAGAGTAGAAAGGCAGGCTCGGGAGGAGTTGACAGTGCTGAGAGACATGGCACTCAAGCACAATGCAGACAGTCCGGGGTGCAACTGCACCAGTCTCCACCGATTCAACAAACAACGGGTCGAGCAGATACTCATGCAGAATAGTGGGTTGGACTGGTCCAGCTTTCCCACATCTCCTTCGGAACGGTTAGTGTCCAATTTGTCATCTCCGGACACGCCAGAACAAATGGCTTTTGGAGCAGGTTCATTTTTGAGCATGCCAGGTGTCCCTATGGGATTGCGGTCTCAGTCTTTTGGAACCCCGATCAATTTAGGGCCAGTTACATCCCCAGACTGCATAGGACCACCTCAGGTTGCTTCTGCGCCAGCACAAGAACTGCGAGACTTTTCCGGGTTCTTGAAAAGCTCTCCAGGCGGCGGCCGTGCGGGATTTGGTTCGTGAAGTGAACGCCAAGGGTTTGCACTGGCGATTTGGATGCCGTTCAGATGGCAACCTAGTGAAGCTTGCATGTGTTCAGAATGAATATAATGACAGGATTATCGGAGTACTGTCCTTTCTGAGAATTCGATCAGTGTCAAGAGTGTTGCCAGCATGTCTGCCGTTCTTCAGGGAGTGGTCGGCGAAGCCAGGAGGCAATGCAGGATTATTGTCCACTTCCGGAAGGGAGGCAAGTGCGTTACGATTCACGTGGATATGGCTTCTAGTTTAAGTATGGGTCTGGCACTGGCGATTAGCGTTTTCTGTGTATTCCCCCAAAAAACTTTTCGTAAACAGAGATTCTTCGCGTCGACTAGGTCGAATTTAAAATTTAAATGTGAGTGGTTGGGAACGACTGAGGCCCTTATGTGGCTGTATCGGTCCAGAAGAAATAAGACGGTGGCAAACCTTTCGCCACCGTCCAGAATCCAGCCGGTCAATTCCATGCCTCCATGCCTCCATAAACGTTAGCCACCAACCGGTGTAACAAAGGACACCCACAAGTAGCCTTGTTAGCTTCCGAGATATATAGATACAGTGACCGGAGGCTAAGACAAGAGTCAAGCAGGATTAACTTAGCCCTTTATACCGGGAAGACAAATGGACGGTGTTAACCCCCGCCAATCCCGAACTTTCTTTCCTTAATATGTCAGTTGGTGGGATTCATAATCTTTAGAGTGCTGACGAAAACGGTCAAGCTCGAGACCCGATTTCACCTGGTTCAAATTTTGTCCAGAATAATCACAGAAACCTTTCTTCTCAAAGGTAGTGCATTCTGTCAGGGTGACCGGTCGACGTACAAACGAAATATTGGCTTTGCATGGAGACCCTTGATCATGGCTCCGGTGGTATCGGTTTTGGTTGGGTTCGACATCGGTGTCTGGTAATGAACAATGTCCAATCCACAAGTGAATGATATGTCCGTGATCGCGATTATTTGGTTATTCGAAATAATCCCCGGACAGATATTTTGTCGTCTCGGCTCCAAACATGTCGTCGTCTCCGGGCTTCTAGCTGCGACAGGACCTCGTCGTCGCAGCACGAACGTACCGTAGTCTGCAGCAATTCGCAAAACATTATTCCACGATCATTGCGAGGCCAACGCAGTCATGATATTGACTTTGCCATCTTTCCTTTGTCTCCTTGGTATTGTCATTTGCATGAACAGTTCGTTGTGCGCTCCATGGTTGATGCGTACCGGCCGCCCGCGCGACCCTCACCACAAATCGCGCCCGGCGAATCCAACGCACACCTTCACGAGTGGCGAACAATGATTTCTGAACGAGAAAAGCAATCTAAACGATCATAGAAGTCGTCCTTGACCACTTTCAACCCCGGAAAGGAAGACCGTCAACTAGTTGTTGTTGGAGATGTGATGGAAAAAGAGGGAAAAGCAGGGACAACGGCCACCGCTCTTGGCGCTATCGCAACCGAAGAGTCTGTGTGATGCAAGCTTTACATAAGGTCTGTCATTGAAGCCAGAGGCCCGTGCGCAAATCGTCGGCGAGAAGCCCTGCTCCGACGAGATATAGCTGCAACAGACACCTAATTTTCTATACACTCTCTGCGCGACTACACCTCCCGCAATGCAGTTGCACTCACCTTCTGGAGTGCAGAGCAACCAAACATCCGTATATTAAGTGTTTGGTTTCACGCAATCAATGAGCTGAGCATGAATGACATACAAGGATATATTCGGTCATTCTGTCATCACGATCCCGCGGCACGCTTCCGCCCAATGACCCCTTCTCCCATATTGATTGCATCATCTCCCGTTCGAGTTCATCTCGAAGCCGTGTGTCAAGCGAGCGTGCACCAACCCCTATGAATCTTTTGTCGGCAGTGAAGCAGACCCTTAAACGGCCAATCGGTGTCACTTTCGTTGTAGGAGTAGGTCCTGCTTTTCCGTGCTACCGCCATCTCGTCGGCTAATACGGTGCGTACGAAGTCTGTGGGAGTTCGCAAGATGCATATCGAGAGCATCCCGATGTGTGAGTCGTTCGCCCGGGCTTTGCCAATATGCCGTGGTAGCGTGTGTCTGACATACATTTCCAGGGGAAGGGACGGGCAACAATTATGCGTACCTCGTTATAGACGATAAGACAAAAGATGCTGTCATTGTGGATCCAGCGCATCCTCCAGAGTGTGTATACCGACCAATTTGTCGTCAAATTCATGCTGAAAATATGGTAGAGTCCTGCCTCACATCAAGAAGGCAATCGACGGAGGGGTGAAGCTGACGTCTATTATCAACACCCATCAGTCCGTGCCTCTGTTCATATCAACATTCAGCTCCTCACTGACCAGATCGCAGTCATCATGATCATGCTGGAGGTAACGCCGAAATAGTATATGAATCCATCACGTGGATGGTCACACATTACACTGACGGTGCATCTAGCTCAGAACATATCGCGTGCCTGTGATTGGTGGCAAGGATTGCGACCAAGTCACAAAAACGCCGAAGCATAACGAGGAATTCATGGTTGGCCAAGGCATTAAAGTCAAGGCACTACACACGCCATGTCACACACAGGACAGTATTTGTTATCTTTTCCAGGATGGGAACGATCGTGCTGTTTTCACAGGCGACACACTATTCATCGGTGGTATGCCAGTCAACCCTAGTTTGTTTCATCCAAGTGACTGACGACAAGTCAGGTTGCGGGCGGTTTTTCGAAGGCACGCCTGAGCAGATGGATAAAGCGCTCAATGAAACATTAGGCACTTTGCCCGATGATACCAAAGTCTATGTAAGATTGGCGGTACCTGAGTAAAGAATCAACCTCATATGATTTCAGCCAGGCCACGAATACACCAAGGGCAACGTGAAATTCGGCATTAAAGTCACGCAAAGCGAACCAATGAAGAAGCTTGAGTCGTTCGCCATGAACAACAAGCAAACACAAGGCAAGTTTACCATTGGCGACGAAAAGGTAAGGCTGATATGACTGCTTTGACTTGATATCACAAGTTGATAATACCGCTTAAGGCACATAACGTTTTTATGAGGCTTGATGTCAGTAAATCCCCAGTAAGACCGCCGGGCTTCGAGTTGGTTCTGACGCTTCATAGGATCCTGTTGTGCAAAAATTTACTGGCAAGACAGACAGAGTTGATGTCATGGGGGCTTTGAGGGAGGCAAAGAACTCTATGTAGTTGAATACTCAGCTGTACACTCGACGGCTGGTAAGCACTTAGCCAGGTGGGCGACCCATCAATATGCGATAAAATGCCTGTGTTCAATTTTAGGTCGATGAGGGTTGTTGGGGCAGGATATCGGTGTTTGTCCCGCACGGACCGACGATAGGTCCACATGCAATGGAAGTGAGTACAGATAATTAGTCCTATTACTCTCTGTCCAAAATGGGAAGTCATATCTATGGTTCGGGTGGGTTTTTCGTACAATACTCGGCCATTAACTGCGCTTTTGTATGTTTTAACAAGTAGGCACGTAATCTGGCCCTTGGGCCACATACAGGCTTGGGTTAGACTTCACACAAAGTTTTCCGTTTTCATCGCAATAACCGTCAATGCTTCTGACCTCAAAGAACTCACTGCCCACAGCTGTCTGCGCCCAGAACACATTGAACGGATCGTATCGTTTCTTGAGCTCAAGAAGCTGCGGGTAGAAGCTACCCCAAAATGCCCATTGGAAGTCTGGCTCGATCCTGTCAGCTTCGTTAAGGTATGATCCGCCGCCGGGGGTGATGTCCCTCCATGTCTGCATGAAGTCGTAGGTAAAGTTCAAGTGTTGCGCCATGCGCTCAGAGGCCGGTTCCGTCCAATTCTGCTGAAAGCCGGTGATGACATAGCCAATTGCATCGCGC
The DNA here is from genome assembly GCA_003545705.1 of Acidomyces sp. 'richmondensis'. Lineage (NCBI taxonomy): Eukaryota > Fungi > Ascomycota > Dothideomycetes > Mycosphaerellales > Teratosphaeriaceae > Acidomyces > Acidomyces sp. 'richmondensis'. The sequence goes on along the minus strand of QVLQ01000010.1, from coordinate 703,286 downwards.
CAGGCTGGGTTGACCGAATCATTCTGGCATCCACCAGCTTCCAACGAGGGATACATGTTGTATCCAATGAGCGCCTTGCCACTTTCCAGAGTATTCCACAGCACGTTATACGTCTGGTTGAAAATCGACTCATTCGCCCAGTTTGCCCACGGGAACATTCTGGAAGCTGTGACGACGCCATAATTGTTGACACCCTCGGTAGGGAACGACAGGTTATACGCGTCCAAGAAGCCGTTAAAATGTTGCCACGTGATGTTGACATTGATGCCCAGAGCGTTCGTCTCATCAATCCACGGCTGCAATAATTTCTTTGAGTCCTCCAGCGACTTATTTGGGGCGAAGAAGGGAGCCATGGTGAAAGAATATCCCGGGAATACCTTGAAATAAGAGTACGTCTTTGCATCCGCGCCTTGCGGGAAAAACTTAAAGAAAGCTCTCAAGGAAGCCGAGAATGCCTTCGTAGAAATATTTCCTCCGCTGACGATTTCCCACGACGCGGAAGTAATGGGTATGTCTGGATGCGCCTTAATGATGACTGAACTGACGATTCCATAAGTACTTCCGCCGCCTCCACGCAAAGCCCAGAACAGGTCAGGATTTTCCTCGCTGTTGGCTGTTACGAAGCGGCCATCCGATGTGACCACTTCAAAGCCCAAGGCTTGATCGGCGGCGATGCCGTACAGAGGACTTAGTGGGGAATGGCCACCACCTTGAATATAACCTCCACTCAAACCCACCGTCGGACATTCGCCACCAAGGGTTACTTTTCCGAACTCTGAAGCGGCAGCGTACATTGCGTAGTCCTGTACGCCCGCAGCAACCTTAAAGGCGGCACCAGAATAGTTGGCGTTTTTATAGTCCGCGATATAGGCGATGTCTCCCAAATTTCCCGTCCAGACCGAGAGCGCCCCTGCGCCTCCAGACTTTCCCGAGAAATCGTGCCCAGTGTTTCTGATCACGAGACGGATGCCAGTATTGCGAGCGAAGTTCACTGCGAGCTGCATCTGGGCGACATTGGTGGCTTTGATGACGTAGAGTGGGTATCCGCCTTGGGTGCAGTACGTATGGTTATAGATGTCCGGGGGGCTGGCACGTCATTCCTTGGTAGATGGGTGTCGTCATTTCAATGGGATTGCCTTCTCTACACGAATCGAATCAGCAAGGGCACAGTCTGGTGACAGATTGAGCACCACCAAACGTACTGGAAGAAAGGATTCGTCCATTCCTCCGTCATGGAACTGCACCCGGAGGGGGTCGGGCACGTTGCCCGTCCCATTGGCATAGCATATATGGGCTTGCGGCACCGGTTGGAGCAAGGCTCCGCCCGTCGTGAGATTTAGGGCTGCCCACTCCAACTGGGAAGGGTAGGCGGCATCGCCGGGGAAGAGCTTGCAGTTGTCTGGGCCCGCGAGAGTGTAATTCACCACGCCCTGTTCCTTGGTGACATCTACGGCGCTGAAGTTCAACAAACCGAGGAGCGTCTCACAGGAAGAATTTCCATAATGCTTTCGCAGCTTCTCCTCAATGAATTGGAGCTCCTCGGCGCTCAGGCTCTGCTTTTCGTAAGGAAACAAGGGCACGGCACCATTGGCATTCTGTTGGATGGTGGTCACCTTCGGGTGAGGATCGGAATACTCAGGATACGCCGGAATCTGAGCTGCGACGTACGATGCAATGCACAGCACGAGAAACCGCGCGCCAGGGGCCATTGTGGCGAAACTCTAAAACGATACACCTGCCTCACACATCCGGTGGCTTTCGGGGCTGATGGGAGTCCTTATAATGCTTTGCGGCCCGGTCTGCCAGATAACTGCCGAGCGGACGCGTCTGGGCCGCTGCAGTGCGATACCTCCAGGCCATGTGGCGGCCATGCAGGGCCGTCGTCTAGAGCGAGATAGTACCTGGCAGGCCAGCAGAACAATGCCATCGGAAGCCCTTCCCCTCCCGTGTGAGCGTCGGGGCGAGGGATCTCCCGTCCCCCGTCATACTAGCGCAACACCGCCATTAGCGACGTGATGGTCGAAACGTCTGGCGGCTCGGTTGGCGAGACGATCCATTGATATGATACACTGTACGCACGATGGATGCTCTTTGATCATATTAGGCAGGCGACGGGCCATGCACGTGATTTCCTGTCTAGACGAAAGGGGCAGGCACGCTGAAGATCTTTGCCACCAGCAATGGGTCGGCGAGCCAACTCCACATCTTACATTGACTCAGGTGCGTACAGTAGGCGGTGCGTTCGGGCGCCATGCGCCAATCAACACCTCTCTATAGAGCAATCTTAGCTAGCCTGGGTTTCGGTTCATCGGAAGCGAGAAGGATTCCGAGGGATTTCACCGAACCGTAGCATGATGTGACGGAGCCAAAAAATCGGGCAGCTTCACGACACCGATGGGAGGGGGGGTGACAAGACTCGTATTCATCCTCGTCCTGAACGCATAATCATGGTGGTATATCCGACTCACCGGACTTGATTTCAGGCTTCACCTTAGCTAGGCATCCGAGATCTCGGCAATCAAACCCGAGATCGCAGGCTGTCCTCGACTTCCGGCTGTTAATCTTTCTTTCACAGGTCTGCGGCCATGGTGCAAACCATCCAGCCGCAGGCGCTGGCGCTCGTCATACTGTTCCCAGCAATGAGCACTCTCATGGTGGGCCTGCGCACTTGGTCGCGATATTTAATGAAGCAGTTTTATTGGGGTATGGGCAACACCTGATTTTAGCATGGACGTGACCTATGCTTGATTCTTTACTCACTTATCGATTCACAGACGATGCCCTTGTCCTGCTTGCCTGGGCGTTGGCCGTGGCATATGCCGGAGTATGCTACAAATGGATCAAAGTGGAACACTTTGGTTATCATGTGTGGGACATACCGAAGCCGAGTGTGCACACCGAGATCCTTGCACAACAGCTGAACATGGCTCAACAGCTGCTCTATAATCCGGTCTTGTGCATCGTAAAGGCATCTGTTATCATTTTCTTGCTACGACTGGGAGATCTGCGAAGGCGGGTGCGCTGGCCATTGCTCGCTCTATTCTGGTTCAACCTGGGGCACATGATCTCCGTCTTCTTCGCGGCTCTAACCCAGTGCTTGCCGATTCACATGTACTGGGACCACTACAAGACTGACCGTGTCGTCAACGGACAAGTTGTGAATCCACACTATCACTGCTTTGAGGAAGAGGACTTCTCCCTCACTACAGCTGGGCTTGCAATTTTCACGGACGTCCTCATCTTATGCATCCCAATCGTAATGATGTGGAACCTGCGCATGCCTCTAGGCAGCAAATTCGCCGTCGGGATCGTTCTATCTCTAGGTTGGACCGTCACCGCTGTCTCTATCGTACGCTTCAAGATCTTCTACGATTATTGGCAAGGTGACAATCCGGACCCGACGTACAGCCTTGGTACGACAATTTCCGGTATTGAAACCAACGTCGCTATTATTACGTCTTGTGGGCCCGCAATGAAGGCTTTAATAACGCACTTTTGGCCGAAGTTCTTTGGAGGCTCTCACGATGTTCACTCAGGAGACGTATACTATTCGTCTGGGGGCTACGAGATGAACAGCAGGACTGCATGGAAGAGTGCAACGCGTTCTACGCACTCACATATTGACCCCTCCGGCTCCACCGCGGAGATTGGAGAGCGCGGCGGAGTCGCAAACAGTCAAGAAGTAATCACCTCTTACGACAGCCACAAAGCTATAAAGAGTGGCTTAGGGAACGATTCCCTGGTGGTTGAAAACATGCCTTCCTCAGCAAAAGGATGAACAGATGAGTTTTGAGGTCAGAATTTATTTGTGCGCGCGCTCGCCTTTCTATTGAACGGAGAGCATTTTGACCAATTATCAACAATCTACGGGAAGGTCGCTGGGTGTTGGAATAACGATTGAAATTTCTGACTCACCTTTGGTATACCGGAACTCACAGGTTTTCACACATCTGAAGGATGGTAACCTGCGAGGCGAGATAGACCCCTCCAACGGAGAGTTCACGCTATGGACAAGCACCTGCACCTGTCATATTTGTGCGCTCCGCTCAACAGCCAGATTGAAATCGCGCTCGCGAAATAGGAATGATTGTCCTTCCGACGAAGCAATAGTCAATTCCTAATAGGCAGGAAGAGGCAGTATTGTGGAGATGAACTACAGCGGTCCAGCCTATTTGAGCAACGACTTATTCGCGCCGGACTCAAGTCTATTACATCGGGAATGATTCCCATGAACAGGCTGGAATGAGCAGATGGGAATTATGAAATACTATTTGAGCCTTGGAGGAAAAAGGCTTTCTAATAGAATCACGTCTTCATTCGTCAGACAAAGAGGGATGCGATTCAAAGCAACACTTTAATCGCACACTGCATAGCGCCATACTCAGTTCTCAAAGGGTGCGATTCGTAAAGCGGACGATTTGACGACGGAACAATGGACTCACAGATTTGTGCAACCACGAAGCGTGAACTGTCTTGCTGTTGGCCCGCCAACGTATGGGTATACAGCAACTGATCTTCTGGAAGATTGAACGGCTGCTAATGCCTCGGCAGCCTCAGTGCGGAGTGAGATTTGCTGGCTTACTAATGCCCTTCCATCTCATTTCGCTACGGCTAAAGAGACGACAGCCACCAAATTGTATCAAGCGAGTCTATTTATCTTAATAGAAGCTTGGCACTAGAGTAGCCTGAAAGGAGATCCATCCGATTGGCGTACTTATTGAAGTAGGCTGACCCGGCTGTTAGACTCATCACTAATAGTTCCTCTGAACTACGTATTTGTGCAAGCGTATGCGTCGTACGAGTTCAAGAACCGGTGTGTACCCGTCGTGAGTTTCTTTGTGCCTCCTGTTCATCTCCGCCCTCGTTAACGATTTGATATTCGTCTCGACTATGCTCTGGTCTACCTTCCTTGCTGCCTTTGCAGCTTCTGCTTCAGCGACCGATTTTTTCAAGCATAACGACGATGGGAACGCGCTTCTACGCCGGCAGAACCCTGAGGAACAATACATTGCCACCGTATGCACCCCTAACATCACCAATCCTGTTCCGCCATGTACCCAAATCATCAGCATCCAAGAGGAGTGCCAGCCCAATGGCACGGAACCTCTCGACTACATCGCTTCTCAGGAGTGCATGTGCAATGGCGGCTTCTTCAGCAACTGGATCGGTTGCCTGAATTGCCAGTATGTCCACGGCGCACGCTCCCTAGCCGTTTCCAGCGCATTTCAAAACATCATTTCCAGCGCAAGTAATGCGCTGTGTACTGGAACCCCGACCGCCGGATTTGCCGCCATCTTCTCCAGCATCAGCGACTCTGCCCCTCAGGTGGTCAGCGGTGCCGCCACAATGACGAGTGACCAGTTTCCTAGTCAGTCAGCCGTGAGCCTCTATTATACTGCCAGCGGTCCACAAGGTGCCGGCGCAATCACGGGCAGCGCGACATTGGCAACGGCGACGTCGTCAGCTTCCAATATGACGACGAGCGTGGGTGCCAGCTCTGTGTCCGGCGTGTCAAGCTCCGCTGCTGCCGCAGTATCTTCCTCAGCACCAAGCGCTTCCGCCGCATCTTCCAGCGCCGCCACGTCCAGTTCTTCAAGTGCTGCTAGCACTGGCCTTGCCAACAAATTTGGTATTGCGGGGCAGATTGCTGCTCTTGCTATTGGTGCTTACATCTTGTAGTTGACGCTAACGACATAGCCGTCTAATGAGAGCGTGACGCCGAATCATTTATTCGTTATATTTTACGATGTCATTCTCTTCTATTGGGGATGTTTTGAATGCAATCTGGTCAAATTCGTTTCTATTCCTTCTCCAGGCCGATTCAAAGGGTCATTTGAATTAGTTTTGTCTTGCTTCTGATTTCTCAAATCTGATTAATTCTTCTTGTAAGAACAGATCCGCAAACTATGTCGTCTAGGCTCCGGATGTGAAGTTATCTCTGCCAAGGTTGATTGATGTATCACTCTTCGTGTGCTTACTCACTTGTGTGTCAATAGTTCGCCAAAGTTACGAAGCCCAAAATCCTTAATTGAATATTGAAAAAATATTAAAAAAAATATTAAAAAAAAAGTAGTCATGATGTTCCCGTCAATTGAGAACTATGGTCTCCAAAAAGCACTGCATAGCCAGTCCACCAAGGCACTCTGGAGAAGCGAGTGGCAGGCAAGGGTAAGAAAATCGCGCGTTCCCCCTCGTTCAATTGATGTCAAAAAACAAAGAACCATATTTATCCTTCTTCGGAAAGGAAGTTGGAAGACTTCGGAGACATGTTTCTCAAATTCATGCATGTATTAACGCTCCAGCAATAAAATTTCTAGCATTGATGAAAATCAATATAAAGACCATCGTCCTCCCTATGACTTCAAGGAATACACTGGCCCATACATTCCGTCAGTGGAGATTCTCGAAGCGGGGTCTGTAGATACTCAAGCAGCCGGGCACCTCAATGACGCCCTTGAGGTCTGCTTTCGAGTTGTAGTTGTACAGAGACTATAATTGTTCACCTTGCTTATCTGGGCAAGGCAGAATTGATACATGTTAAAATGTGATGATGAGTTGTGCGCTGCTGCGGCCAAATCCGGAGTGTAGAGAGAGCTGCAAAAGGTTTCCTTACGAGTGGTTTCAGGAGGGTCTTATTCCCGCATAATCATGCATTAGAAAGATACATCCATATGCACCATCCGTCTATGTTGAAAGCCAGACTTCCCGCCTCCCACAGAAGAGTTGCCTGTTTTTATGCTTGTTTTAGGCTTTGATAAGTAAGCGACTGGCCACTTCAATCAAAAGACTTTTCTGAATAAGAGAATTACCGCATTGAATGCTCAAACCTATCCCAGAAAGTCAACAAGAAGGGTGCCTATATCTTGTCTGATATCATTTTGAGATATGAACGTCATGGATCACTCACTCTATAGGAGATCCGCTTTTGGAAAACCCCACTTCAAATATAGTGTCCCTTATCTGCTCCCTACCTCATTTCAATCTCTGTGTCAACTACTGGTTTCTCGCCAGCCATCTCCTCGAAATTACGTCGATGGTTATTGGAGTGTATCGCATGACCGATGGATTGCCCTGGACGACGACAAGAAATTTCTAAATTTTTTTAATTTTTTCTTTTGTTTTGTGTTGATTGCGTCTACCCACTTGCTATCGGATGCACTGTAAGCGAATGCACACATTGCCATGCAAAGCGATCAAGACGTTAATTTTTTAGGGCATGAATCACCGACTGGCGTTGTCGAGGTTGTCAGCTCTAGCTGAATTTGGCGAGCTTCAGTTTTAATTCTTTATTTGTCTAGAGTCTATAATAGTTGCAGTCATTTTTTTATATTATTAAATTCGGAGAATATTTATGCTGAAATCCTCGATTTCCTGTGGTTGAAACCAACCTCTATATCTCTATGGAACAATTGCGAGCGCTTGCAGACTCAAAGGTACAGACATGCGGTAATCCTATTTTCAACAAACTATAAATATATCCTAGGGAAAATGCCTGCAGAGGAATCATGAATAGTCAAATCACTGTTACTGTTGTAAGTGCGGCCCAGATGGACAGTCCAAGTCTGCGGAGTCTCAGGGTCCAGGCTAAGATCAATCTCTTTCAAAGTTGACTCCTTGATAAGAGAAAAATTAATCAAAACTCACATATTCAATCTGATGATTTGGTCCCTGCTACTGTGAAAGGCAATGAATGTCTTTCTTCCACTGCATCATACCTATATGACCTTGTTGGTGCTATTTCAGCTCAATAATTACCTGACCGTTGTGTTGTGACTGGGAAACGTGCAGTTCAATTGGGTATGCACAGCTCAAACCACTCATTTCTGGATGCAAGTTTCAAGTTATGTGTAAAACTTTTAATTAAGCTGTCTCGGTACCGTGGTGAATAAGTTCATAGTTAGGAATCCAATGTAGTGCTTACCATGTAGATTTTAAGCTTTGAGGCTCTGCGGCAGTGGGTCCTATTCCGCAATCGGAAGGACGAAGTATGTTTCAGCTTTGTTCAAGTCTTTTCTTGGTCTTATGTTTTCGGCCAATTCTCTAAACCTCAACATAATACTGCTTACGTTGTACAGTCTTTATTGCGAGCTTTTGAGCATGACACAGCATATATTGGGAGCACCATCATTTTAAAGCATTTTAAATACCGTTTACCCCCCCAGGGCAGTGACGTCGTCTTGCAGAACACATGCACCGTGGCTAGCCCAGCATGAACTTCAACTTTGGCAGCAAATCGGCCACTACAAACGGCCAAGTGAAGAAGCCCGTCATTACGCGCAAAACAGTGCATGTCCCTGTCGCGAAGACATCCGTCCCTACCGCTGGTCCAAGTGCAAATGTCGCGTCGGCAAGACCCACTAGAACAGATCGTTTTAAACTCACTGGCCGAAGTGGTGCGAAAGTCTCGATCTCTAAATCACAGGCAAAATCTAGGCATGCAACACTTGCTGTGTCCCGAGGGTTGAAGAGGAAGAGTGCGACGCCAGACCCTATCAATCAATTCAGCGATGACGGCAACAGCAGCAGCGAAGACGAAGTCAGCGATGACGGCATGTCGCACAAAAAGTTCAAGAGCAGTATGAGCCAGGATAAAAGTGAAAGTGGTCTAAAAAGACGTCTGCTCTCTGAAAGGGCCTTCAAAGATGGCACAAGGCATCTTAAATTTGTTCACAGCGCTGATGCTATCTCAGGAGAATCAGTATCCGGGAAATATTATAACCCCTGGGATGTGAAAGAGTGTGCCACCATAGAGCTTCAGTATCCGAGCAAGAGTGTCCGGGAACGATTCCAGCTGAAGCTTGCCAAAGACGAAAGTGACTATAAGCCTATGGCCGACATTGTGGAAGTCATTAAGGTTGTATCGATGTACTACTTTCCGGATGAGCTACAGAAAAAGTATCTGGATGAAGAGACCGGATTTGAACGGAGGCTGAGGAGATCGTATGGGGCAAAGGACATTCCTCAGTTCATAAATGTGGTTCAGGAATACAATCATACTCTCCAATCTCTCCTCGAAGAAGGTACAATTGAGCGTGAGATCAGTCGTCATCGTCGTCTGGATTTGGTTTGGATTGAGGCGATTCTCAATCAAATCAATTCCCGGACCGTTAGTTCTAGAGCTGAAATTCTCAACAGATACAAAAGTGGCTCTGACAATGTCTACGGTGAATTGCTACCTCCTCTCATCTCAAATGTTTTCAAGAAAACGAAGCTCTCACAAGATCAAATTTTCATTGATCTTGGCTCCGGGATTGGCAATGTTGTTCTGCAAGCAGCGTTGGAGGTGGGGTGCGAGAGCTGGGGTATTGAGATGATGAAAAACCCTTGCGATTTTGCCCGACTCCAAGCTGCTGAATTTGAAGCTCGGACTCAATTGTGGGGCCTAGATGTTGGTTCCGTCAATCTTCTGGAAGGGGACATGACTTTGCATCCTGAGGTTCCAAAAATTCTTCAGCGGGCCGACGTCGTCCTGGTTAATAATCAAGCTTTCACTCCTGCTCTCAATGAAAAGCTGATCAATATGTTCCTCGATCTCAAGGAGGGAGCACAGGTTGTCAGTTTGAAGCCTTTCGTACCAGAAGGGCACAAGATGGCGCTGAGAAATGTCGATAACGTTGTAAACCAGTTTCGGCAAGAAAAACTTCAATACTGGTCTAGTAGTGTATCTTGGAGCCATAATGGGAATGGGTCGTGGTACGTGGCAACGAAGGATCTCCGTCCATTGAACGAATTTAGACGACTGCATAATCTGGGTAACTACTAAAAGACTTATTTTTCTTCAAAGATTTATTTGGGTGTCGTGTTTTGCGGATCTGAAGAACTACCTTCAGCTTTGAATAGAGCGGCGATTTGGGTAAAGTGGTCAAATTCTTTGTGATACCCTTTAGGCTAAGTGACCATTCGTATTATCATTTGTACATATGACTGCACGTATGTAGATTCGACTCAAATGTGATCATGTCAATGCATACAAAAATTGCGCAGACATTTTCGAAGCCCGAAATTATGGAAGTTGAGTTTAAGACATGACTACCTAAGAACGTTCTGGACCAAACTGAATTTTCCCATGCGCTATTGATTTCGCTATGTTCCCAATTATATCTTCTATACATTGCTGGTGTGATCTCCAAAAATTTTGCTCAAATTTCTAGAGTTTCAGATAGTTCCCATGCCTCCCGTGGACATGTTCCGCGTCTGTGCGCCTAGAGCGACTAGATACCGGGTTGGGTTTTTATTAGAAAAGTCGTGTTGCGTGTTTTCAGGCAGGTTTCGCTTCAACCTATGCGCGGTTCTGGTGCATATTCAAGTGGATAATAATGAGAGAACTTTCACCAGCTGGATGATCCTCAATACCAGTGGATGATGGCGCCAAAACTGACATTCCTCCGTGCCATATAGCCCGCAAATGGACACTGAAAATGGCTTGATACGACGAATTCACTATATAACACTACAAAATCCGAGTGAGCGAGTCCTATGTTTTCCTCGGAAATAAAATTCTCCCTTTCTTAAGCTGCGCTGGCAGTCATCCTAAGACTTTTTGTAAGGCAGTGGCCATCTAAATTCAGCGACGTTCTGTGACTTCTGCGGGTAGACACCCACTGCAACCGCTAGTAACATGTGATGCGAGAAATCGTTGAAGAAGCATTGGTTACAATTATTGCAAGTTCTTAGATGCCAATAGGGAATACGCACCGATATTGCCACGAGGTTGCCATTTTCAAAACCGCGCTGAACGCATGTCTACACCGACCCATCTCCGAGACAAAAATGATCATGCTCTGTTGAGAGCCATCAGATCTGCACTCCGTTGGAAGGTAAGGATTGAAGCCAAGAACAAGCCTATGAACCGTAGTAACGTGTTTCGGATATTGTGCACTCTTTTTAGATCACCAGACAAGGTCAGGATGGCAATGGACATTAGAAAGTTTGCACTCGCACGATTTGTATGGCTTTTTGGTACCGAGTCCGGAAATATATACTGTAAGATATGTGAGGGTAATGTTGACGCTCAAATCTATATCGTATATCTCGAACGCGGCGTCTTCACGACTTTCAGCTGCAGACATTCTTCCGTCAAGTGATCGGTTGTGAGGCCTGATCCTCACGAGATTTACAGCAAACACAGACGCGGGAAGATGTGCAAAATTCATCTCAGATAAACTTCAGTAGGACAGAATGCTTTCCCGGTAACAATAGAATCGCGATTGACGTTAATTCCATGTTTCTAGTCACCCCGAACGTTGCTATGCGAAACCACAATTTGCGGCGGTGCTAGAGTGAGGTGGAATGTCTCACCGAAGATGGAGTGAATGCATCGTTCTATCTTAAATTCGATGTCATATTTACGGTTTGGAGCCACGCGAAGCTTTAGACACCATATGCGGACATGGGTTACACCATATGAGAGATAATATGTCCTCTCCACATCAAGTCCGATCTCAGCAAAATGTGAGCTGAAGTGGACAAGCGGTGGAGAACAGACTATTCATGTGAACAGCCTGAGGATTGATATTGCAATTCTGTCCACACCCAGCCATCCGATTGTTGGCGATGACGAGCTCTAGCAATTTCATTGCGTAGCTTAGAGATTTGAAATTCAAGGAAAGATGAAGAAAGCAAACAGACATGTGCATGTGCGACAGACTTAAATCTGGCGGCATGAAGTGGTGGTCTTGTGTGATTAAAGCAAACATGGCATGTGGAAACCAAAAGGACAGGTTTTGTAGGCAAAAGGTCCTTCGTACAGAATTTCTACTCCGAACCACACAGAGTGTGTTGAGTGAGGTTCCCAAGACAAAAATTCTGCGCTCAGTTATTGGGGAAATTCCGACATTTACCCATTTGGAGCAAAGCACGTGAGCTGACTGGGCATCCAAAAATAGATCTGGCTCACACTGGAAATGATTACTTTGTTCTCCATACTCAGCCTTCAATCATTTACCGGGCTGAGCACATACCTAGGTGAGATGCGCAGCGTCCCTAAACGACCGGCAGGTGTTGGTAATTCATCTAGCCAACAAGAGTTGCAGTTGCTGTGGCGGCCATGTTTGGCCAAGGCTTTCCTTTGCTTGTCTCCCTGCCTACCGCATTCGTCTGCAAACACTGGAACCTCCAATTAGATCTTGGCAAGCCACATGCAGTGCCCATTGCCGTATCAACGACAGTGGATTTGCCACGATAGCTCTTCTCGAAGAACAAAAACCGCATCGTATGTTTGCACGAACTGGGACTGGCTGGTCAATGTAAGCTTTGATCCATCAAACAATCTAGCGTGAAAATGTTATCCTGAGAACTAGCCTAGGAAGGCTCAGCGTGCTTATGTAGCCAAATTTGCATATCAGGATTCATGGCCTCTTTGAATGCCCCAAGTTGGATGAAATGGCATAGTGCTGGATATGGTATATATTGGTAGGCCCACCATCTAACTGTAGATCATTTTGTCCACCTAAGCAAAACGACAAAAACACTAACAAACAATAGTACCAACATTTCTCTTTAGTTTCCTTTGTATCCGTCGTTGTCTTCTCGCTACTTTTGCTGGCAGCACAAAGTGCAAGAGAGGCAGTCACATCAATATCCGCAAGCCCCATAGCACCAAATCATCCACGCACGCTACACGCGAAAGCAACTCACCTAAGCAAATATGTCTCCTCTCAGCTCTCTTGCTGTTCTCTATTTCTTCACCCTTGGCTCCTTTGCAGCACCCTACAGTGTCGAGCAGCTAAGTAGACGCTGGCAGGGTTACTGTCTTACCGATGCCGATGCGCAACAAGTCGCAACGAATTATGCCAACTTGATCCAGCTTGTAAATGGTTGGGAAGAAATTGCAAACACAGCACTCTCACCCAACTTTGTTGACTACTCCGAGTCCGTGAATACCCTCATCGATACCTGCCCTCAAGGCTCTGCGGCCATCACGCTCCCTTTACTTAACCCAACATTCAGCAATCGCACTCAATTCGAGCTCGGACAGGGTCAGCAGCAACCAATCAACTTCCAACAATTGAATATTTGGCATTCGTGCGACAGTGTAATAATTCGATGGGAGACGACCAACACTGCCAACATTCCCAATGTTAAACCGGTCGTCGGCATGATTACGATGGAGACTTGCCCAGCTCCCCAAGGCAATGAATACCCCTATTATATCGATACGGTTTATTCCGAATTCGATGCTGGCGCCTGGCTCCAGAATCTCCAGGCAGCTGGAATTTGCAACCAAAGCGCTGGTAGTAGCTCAGAGGTCTCCAGTACAGGGTCAATACCCCCTGGCACATCTACAGTTGGAACCTCTATTGCTGCTACATCGACTGCTGTCTATCCTTCGACCACTGCATAGTGGGTGGTATACAAAACTGAGGGATTTTTTTTCATATTCCGTGATACCTGCATGGGCTTTGAAGGGTCTTGACTCTGTAAAACGAAGCTATTAGAGGAGCTGGCGGGCTAGCATGAGATGACGCTGTGCTTGTACAAATTTATGTTTGATTTTTCCACATATGCAGCGAGATGCTGGCTGGTGTAATTTGTCAGATGAAAACCGCTCAGCAGGGTAACATCTAATTCATGTTGGCGTACTTGATGCTTACATTTCATTCTTCAAATCCAGTCGAATTTTATCTGTGTTTAGATATCCTGTTGTGAACTAGCCCAGTCGACTTATTGACGCACTCATCTAGACTTACGTTCTCCTTTTCAGTGTCAAGCTCTCGGGCCCGATAATTGAATAGCATGGAATTGCTTAACATTGCATGCTATTATATAGGCTGCTTGGACGGGATTTTAATTTCAATCTCCGACACTCTTGACACTTGAGACTCGTGAATTGATCAATAGAAATCAGTTCGGCCAATTGCATAATACATTTCACGTACCAAGCGAACTTTTTTTAACATCTATTTCTCTCAAATTGTCCACATTCATGTAGCGAAAATATCGACAATGATGTGAAGACATGCATTGGGGAAATGTAGAGGATGCTGGTCACTTCATATCGAATGAGATAACTCATTGAAGCTAAGTTTCCCAGTTTTGAACTTTGTCGACGTTTGTTTGCCGTCTGGTATACGGAGATGTATTTATTCAATCAATTATAACAAGTCATTTGTCCTGTTCATATTTTTCTCTTATATGCATACGAGCCGCCCAAGGGTGTTCATATTGACACTAGTTTAAAATGTTGAATTTGCTCATTTTGTACGCTAATCCTGGTCTCATATCCACAACTGATGAGTCTATGTGTAAAAGCCAGTTATAATCGCACATATTTCATATTTGATAGGTTTGACGGAATTTTATCTTTCCTTTATCTTCAATGTGTCAGATGAGTTCATCACACAGTTTGATCTATGGTTCCAGCATTAAAAGACACACTCTGACAAGGGTAAAGCTATCAGATTCTTCAGAATGATGATAACCATTGTATTTCATCATATTGTACTGAAATATATATGAGCTTCTTGAGGGGGGGGGGATTCTTGATCTTCGTAGTTATTTCTGCAACAATTGATGCCCTATTCTAATTGATTATCTTGTCCTATATTGAGATCAGATACATTTGGTGTTTCCAAACATCATCACTTTCTTATCTTGAGGCAAAGATTGAGAAGGCACATCATCAAACCTCAAGCAATCCCATTGCCCTTGATTCTACTCTGAGGCGTGAGGAGATTATTTTTGATCAGAAGCCTCCGGCAGGCATTAGGTCCAAGATATCTTCGCCTGCTACGTGTAAATTATAAAATGTTCGATAACAGATCTAAGTAAGAAGACCTTACGGTCCGTAGCTACCCACGACAGATTTCAACTCGGAAAGAGTAGGATCACTACATATGGTCTAAACATTTGTCTTGGCGCGCGCCCTGAGCTTCATCTCACTTCACTCTGCCACGACGTCATTGTTTCTTACATTTCATCTGGCGTTATATACAAGCGATCATGGTTGGTCGATGACATCTTTGTATCATGGTGAAGCTCTACATTGTCATGTCTTTTTGGCCTGTACTAACTCTAAATGTAGGCGCCAAAGCGAACTAAGCAAGCCGCCAGCACAGCTCCCTTGAAACCGGCAGTGAAGCGGCGTTCAAAGCTCGCGAAAGAGAACGACATAACAGCTGATCAAGAAGCCGAAATTCAAGAAGCATTTGCGCTGTTCTCCTCCGACAAGAGCGTTTCCAAAGACAGCATGATATCAATCAACGATGTTCGCCGCTGTTTGATCGCGCTCAATGCACCTCCATCCAATTCTGCAGAATTGCGCGAATTGCTTGAGGTTATAGACCCTGAGAACTCTGGATGGGCCACTTATGAGCACTTTTTGGGTGTTGCGGCTTTGAAGATCAATTCCAGACATGAGGGTGATGCGGATGCACAGAACGAGGAGGTGGCCACAGCGTACAAATTGTTCACGAAAGGCGAAGACAGGGACATTACAATTGCAGATCTCAGACGTGTGGCACGCGAGCTGAGGGAAGAAGTTCCAGAAAATGTGCTCAAAGATATGATTCGAGAGGCTACTGGAGGCGGGCTTGGCGGAGTGGGCATAGATGATTTCGAGAACACGATGAGAAGGGCTGGCGTTTTCGGCTGAAAATACATCCGGAAATTCGGTCATCCTACGTGCAGCATTATGCCGACCTTGCAATATTCTGAAACGGGCACTTCAATTTGCTCTTTACAGAAGTATGTGGTCTTGTCATTCAATGCACACTTTGTCGAAATCAGCAGATGGTCAATGAATATGGTCAACGCGCTTCAATTACAATTGTGGACGAAGAGACTGGTTTTGACGAGTGTTTTTTTACGGATTTTTGCAAGTCAATGTTCATACTGAGTGCCGCAGGGCCACTCTGTATGAGGTAAAATTTGATTATGAAACAACTTGTGCATGCAATCAAATGGCCTACTGAATCGATTTTTTTGGTCTTTCTAAAGACTAGCGGTCATGTCAAGTATATCAAACTGAGACTGCGGTAATTCAGGAAGCGCAAAGATAAGATGGACAACCAGTTCTCAGGCCAGTAACGGATAGACGAGGAGCAAGAATCCAAATAAAAACAGAATTTGATGGCCTCGAACGCCTCGTGGGAGCGCTTATTTATTTTGCCAGTCATCATGTTACCTTGCTCAACATTTCAATTGCAATTGACTCCTTTGGAATAACCAGATCCAGTTATTATTTTTTCCATGCAGCTGTCGACATCTTCTATAAGTCCGAAATATAGAGCAAAGCTACGTTGTTCCAGCAATGAAATCAGCTGTTGTAGCCTTAGTACGACATAAAACTGACTTTTCGTTGGAATTGGAGGCTGATCAATCCACCATAATCCAAGCACCCGGGCAGTTTGCAAATTATGGAAGTCATGCAGCTAATATGTGGACTGGATGCTGAGAACGCGAGAGAATTACTGGCAGTCTTGCGGCGGATCAAGGTAATGCCAATTGCACGGAGACGCTAAATATTATGATTAAAGAGAAGAAGAACAATGCTAATCCCGACTGAGATATCGCTTGTGACACTAGTGGATATTAACTAGGTCGAGCGCATTACACTCCGGACTCTGGATCAGTAAAAGGAGATTCCTTTTGCAAGTATGCACAGGGATCGGATGGAGAAATAGACTATGACACGAAAGATTCTGTGTCATATTTTGCGCGCACTCTGCCTGAAAACTAGTTAAGGCGTGATGATAGCGTGAACACGGAAATTCTGCATACATCTTTTGACCGGGATAGAATATGACATAATTTCAGGTATGTAAGTATCGAAAAATTCTGATCCTGAGTTTTCAAAGCATTGAGTTATGGCTATATGTTCAAGAAGTTTTACCATATAAAGAGGCCATTCTTTGATGCTCAACTGTAAATGATTTTGGTAACATTAGTCACTGATAAGCAAGTCGGCCACTTTCTAAGAAACCTATCTCTTCTTTGACACACAATGGTTCCACGCAACACGTCAAACACGCGCTCAAATGAAGAAAACATCGCTCTTGCTTCAGAGCTCTTCAAAACAATCAATTTTAAAGCTTCAGACGCGGTGCAAGAACTTTCGAGGCACCAAGATCCACCCTTCAAGACCAAGTCTCTAGAATAACTTCAAAGCTCAATTGTTAGCCAACATCAAAAATTTAGCATTATGAAAGAGGAAGCGGTTTCACAAGAGATACTTGGCCTCGATAGCTGAGGATGTCCGCTTACATTGGCTACAACAAATGATACAGCTACGTTAATCTCCCGCTCAAGGGATCGTAAATTCGTTACAGTCAGATGACCCCATAATTTTGATGAGAGGTAAAGAAAAATATAAAAAATATAAAAATCAAACCCTTCCCCCCCCCCTCCCAAAACATGCTTTTTGCGCTGAATAGTCCATCAAAAAGGTAAAAATGAAAATGCGGAAGTCAATAAGAACTGGTTTGTCTTCGTTCAGAATATAATTAATCTCCGTTTTATTGCGCTACATAACATTTACGACTTTGATAAAACTGGCTTTAGCATAGGCTAGCTTGGCCAGTCTACTGTGATGTTGTGATCTACAAAATTTATTGAAGCGCCAGAGCTGACACGGCGATACGTAGGTAATTGCATCGTCTCGTAACTCTTTTAAAAGTACCCACCTGTCAAACTTTTGCGATAAGCGTGAAGAGACCATCGGTGACTGACTTATAGGAACAGGCGTCTGCCGGAACACGCCGACGAATACGGCCACAAAACTTGGATATATTACAGCAAGTTTTGTAGGATCCTCAAAGTAGGCAAGAAAGACTATTTTCGATTTCAGTAAGGAGTCAATGTTCGAAACTATCTCTCTCACGCGAATGTTGAGCTTCAACAACTTGTATGACGATTGCCTGGTTCCATCGTCTGGCTTGCTCGTTTCAGCAATGGTGTAATCGATGAAGCGCGCGAGCGGGATCCAGACGTTCTTTTCGCAATCGATCACAGCGGTCTTTCTTTATCAATGATACCGTTCCAAGGAATCCTCAATAATGCTTTGGCTTCATTTTCCACCGCGAACTAGGGCAGGTTCGAATAACATAGCGAGCTCCACAACCAGGATGGCGAAATGATTAGTCTACGGAAGTACTTGGGAGTCAAACCCAGATTTTCTTGGATGCCGCTCATAATAGACTGTGTGGAGAGGTCTTCCAACGGTCTGCAGCACACTCATGACTTGAAATGCCTTGGAAAAAGCTGCCACACCCGCAATTTCAGGTCCACGATCTTTTCCAAAGTCACCCTGCAGAAAAAAAATACTTCTCCACAGTGTTGTCCCCAAAGCTCATGCTGACATACCCGATCTGTCCCAGCTTCCTCGATGAGATTGCATTTAAGAGCATCGATCAGCTGTTTGAAATGCTCACTCTCGGTTAAATACGGAAATTTGTCCGGATTTTCCTCTGTAAAATAAATGAATACCATCCCTACAAGCTCTATTCTTTTGTTTCTCATTTCTTCTAATTGCATTGTGGTTGAAGAAGTCACGGCCTCATCATTTCTCGCCTGTATGAACAGGCAAAGCGTCGTAAATGATTAGAAAATGCCGAAATTTGACACAATGGAGAAACATTTGTCGCTCGAATGGACATTTGGGCGGCTACAATCTGGCTTGTTGGGGTTTTAATGCCATACGTGCCGGATTCCAACGACTTCTCTCGATTGTTACAAAAAAAAAACAACAAATTATAAAGTAAACTTACTGTCTGAGCTCATGTTACATTTTCCTCACTTGATCATTAGTACGGAAATTGTGCAAATGATTCCGTCCCAAGTCAGTCGGTTGTATTGTCTACAATTCCTTTGTCAAGCATCAGTGATCATGCTTGAGGACAGAACTAAAATGGCGACCAAACGCAGCAAATAGCCACAGAACGTATGCCCTAGTATAATTACACAGTCAACCATACAGTGGGTAAATCGACGATGAAAATGAAGCAATCCTTCATATTTACGATAAATCATTCACTACGGGGGCCACGAAAAGATTCAAGTGACCAGGAGAGATGTAGGCAAGGTCGGGAGGCAGGTAAGGTATGGAAGGCCAGATTCTTCCCGCAGTTTCCCTTGGAAGGCAATCGGAATTTACAAGACTAAATAAGACATTTGGAATTACCCCATACTTCCTACCTTCCTTCTGTTAACCACTGTGAATCCAATTATGCCTTATGTGCTCTATATGCCGGCAATATGTTCTATACATTAACTGTAACCTGATTGAAATTTCAGATGAACTCTTTCTCGTGGGATATCACGGTTAGAAGGACTTGGAAACCTTCGCCGAATCGGATCGGCGTAGAGAAAACCGCCGTTGCCACATGCATACTTTATACACTACGGCGTAGAACGTCATCTTCGCTCTGTTCTACACTAGTGTACACGCTCACCCCATAGCCCCCGCCTATCGACTCCAGACCACGTGGGGCTGGACAAAACAAAAAGACGAGCACGCTATGCTACACAACCCAATCTCCAGCAAAACCCCTGCTCTAGATCAGCTCAGCCGCACGTGGCAGTAACACATGCGATAGTACGAAAGCGGCTCTGGTCGACTGCGCCTGAGCCTGAAGTCGATTTAGTGTACAGAGTGAAGATCGAAAAGAGTTTGATGGATTTGAGATTTTTAGAACGGTGGCGAAGCAGGGGAGATCTTGTCCTGTTGCTCCATGAGTTCTTCGCCAGAGGCTTCGATCGAGACGGCCAGGCCGAGTTTGGCGGAGTTCTAGCGACAGTATTTAGTTAGAGGCCCTTCTAGGCATTCCTACAAACGCAAAACTCACCTTCGCGTGATCCATCTCACCAGCAAACGTCACCCTGACAGGTGGCGCGATAACTTTGTCTAGCAAGCAACCAATCTTCCCTTGACTGTCGACTTGAGCGCGGAATATGCTCCGACTGAATTCATACTTAACGCCGAGTGTCGCCGTTCCTTCCCGTTTCGGCCCGCCCATCATAGCATTTGCGCCCGAGAGGCCGGCAAATTGCAAGTTGACATCGACACCGGTCTCGACCTTATCCGTCAGTTTGCGCCAGTACGAGCCTTGCAAACCACCTTGCGTGAGAAGCTGGGCGGACGCAATCCAATCATCACCCTTGTACCGCGCCGCATACGAGATGGCTGCTTCAGGGCCCATACCCCCGCCCGGTCTTTGCAACACACCTTCAAGACCCAGAGCTAGCCGTGGTGTAACAGACTGCAGATACGAACCGATGAACATCCCCGTCAATCCACCCTCCAGTATACTCGGATTTATGCTTTTGAGCGAGGCGGTGAAGTCTTCACCAGCATAATCTTGCTCGAGAGACACTTGAGCACCACCAGGAGACATGCCGCTCGCAGGCTGTATTTGGATACTGTTCTTTAGCGTGAGGCGGGAACCGAGGCGAGTATTGAAGCGGCCGGAAAAGGAGGAGTCGGAATCGAGCTGCGCTTGACATAAAATCTAGAGGGTGGAGTGTTACATTTTATTTCTGCAAGCAAGAGGGAATGGTGTAAATTACGTTGTTTGTGCCGTACAGCGCCAAGAACGTGTACGGCGAAAGCATCTGAGACCCTGCGGAGAAGGCATGGCTAATTTGGAAGAGCGGGTAGATGGAGAAACTGGTCCCAATCAACATTATCGCTTCATACTGTCTCCAGATTATCTCACAATGCCTACCTCTTGTTCAACTCGGCCCGCAAACCGCTGAAGGTTTGATTCGTGAGGAAGACTTGTCGCTGTGTCTCGGCGGCAATATTGTCCACCGTGCCCGGGTTGGTCAGGCCCAATGCCTTGCGCCGGTCTTGAAAGGAATGATAGAGACCTGATACAGTGTCGAATAGGACGTTGGTACTTGCAGGAGGAGAGGATGGACGGGTCAAGTCGAAAGGGTCGCTGGCGACGGGTATTTGCGCCACGTCCTTTTCTAACGGCGGTACCGCTGCCATTGCAATGAGATGGGGTCGGCGGCGGAGAGGTCAAGTGGACAATGCAGGATGGGCAAGGTCGGAGGTGCGGCGGGCTTGATGGGTGATGTGTGCAGCTCGCGTGTACTCTCCTCCAGGAGCTTTCAACTTTTGACGCCGATGACGCTAATGCCGGGTCGTTCCGAGGCGCTCTCGGTTATCTGGTCAGGCATGTACTATGTCTCTCATCTCTCTATTCTTCCTTCCCCATCGTCTGCATGTAGAATTGGATATACGTGCACATAGGAGACGGTGCCATACTGCCTTGGGCCAGTTGGATCGGAACCTTTCAGAGAACCAGACTTTTACGCTATATTGCGAGCATTGGAAGGTACATTGGCTGAGATATCTGATTCACGGAATCACGGCTCTCCACTTTGCTTTTCATCTATCTCCATCCCAGGCATCTTCGGATTGTAAGCACCACATTGCTGTCTGGTCACGGATATTTCAAGCCTATCTTTTTACTACCATTCCACTCTCTCCAAATCACAGGCCTGCGTGGGTGACGTTGAGTCTGTCCTTATCTGGGCCGATTAGAGTAGTTTTCTGGTCCGGTCTCATCGATCGTAAGCCTCGGAGGCGTGCTCTTAGAGGCCATCAAAGCCACCCCAACATCCTCGTATCCAGTTCTAAGCCTCTTTCTTCAGAATGGACACGCTCTTGACAGCGGACGTTGCTGCGAGCGCGCCCAACTTCCGCAGACGATCTAGCACATACGTTGATGCGATACATGACCTCCCGGAAAAGGAGTCGCTAGCACCAGCACAGCTTTACTCCACCGAGTCCGGACGGCTCTTCCACTCCGGACGAATGGTCATCGCCACCGTAGGCCTACCTGCTCGTGGCAAAACGCATATTAGCGTCGCACTGGCACGCTATCTGCGTTGGCTGGGCGTTAAGACGCATATTTTCCATCTGGGCGACTACCGGAGAGCATACGTTGGCCAGAAAGGCGAAGTGCCGGATGACTACTTCTTTGTGAACGCGTCAACCCCGACTGTCCTCCTCCGCAACAAGATCCTAAAGAAATGCCGCGAAGATATCTTCCACTTCCTCAACAACGAAAATGGACAGATCGCCATTTATGATGCGGTCAATCCTCTCGCCACTGGCCGTCGTGCGTTGGCGAAGGAGTTCGAGAAGCAGAATGTGCAGACGCTCTTCATCGAAAGCCAGTGCACAGATGAGCGAATTATAGAAGAGAATGTTCGCAGCGTCAAGATCAGCTCACCAGACTACAAGGACTGGTCGCCCGAGGACGCGGTGAAAGACTATCTCAAACGCATCCAGGCGCGGATCCCGCACTACGAGACGATGGAAGAGTCCGAACTTCATTTTGTAAAGATGATCAACGCTGGTCGGCGTATGATCGTCAACAATTGTGCGTTTAACTACCTCAGCCAGCGCATCGTGTTCTACCTGATGAACTTGCACATCAAGAGCCGCCAGACATATTTCTGCCGCGCAGGCACCACACGCGATGAGGAGAGCTACAAGGCCGATGCAAGCCTGTCCGCTGAAGGAGAAGAATATGCTCGCGCCATGTCTGAAACACTGCTGGCGCACCGGGAGGCAGAGCGGCAGAACCTCATCAAGCACGGCGCCCCGGAAAGCACGGCGCTGAAACCTTTGACGGTACGTAAGCTTGAAGATTTGAATGATCAATTAGCAGCAGCTGTTCTGGTGTCACCTCTGCAATTTTGTTTTTGAAATAATTATAGGGACATATACGCGCTATTCCACAGTAACATTATTTCTGAGACGTGGAGAAGATGTAAACCAAGCAAAACTAGCCTCCACTCTCCTCCCTCTGGTACAAGTGTTGAAACTAACAGTCCATCTAATTCCGCAGATCTGGACGTCAACACGACGGCGTACGGTCGAAACGAGCGAATACCTAGCCTCCCTTGGGTACCGCGTGCGGCAGCGTAGCCAAATGAGTCAACTCAACCCAGGTGTATGCGAGAAGATGAGTGAGCGGCGTATCCGCGAGAAGTTCCCTGATGAAGTGCGGAAGCATGAGCAAGACCCGTATCACCATCGCTACCCTCGTGCCGAATCGTATCACGATCTTGCTGTGCGTCTCGAGCCTATCATCCTCGAGTTGGAGCGCGAGCAGAATGACTTGCTCATAATCGCACACGAGTCTGTGCTGCGGGTCCTTTATGGATATCTGATGGCCTGCTCCGCTACTGACATCCCCAACCTTTCTTTTCCTCGGGATGAGATCATTGAGTAAGTTCTTCCGCCAAAAATGAAATCCAAATCCCTAAGATATACATTGTTCAATGGGAAAATAACTTACTCAAAAGTCTCCTTTATCAAACAAAGATACTGATATCAAACCGCACAGAATCATCCCAGCTTCCTACTTCAATCGTGCCCAACGCATCCACATACCCGGCTTACCCGCGCATCTCATTCCCAAGTCACCGGAAGACATTACTATCCCTGTGCCACCATCCGGCACCATCTCGCCCATGTCTGGGCTCGGCACACCGCGCATCGCGGCCAGCGGGACCAACACCCCTGACACGGCCGGCATGGGCAGCGGCATGTTGCCGTTGCGACGGCGCTATTTGGATACTCAAACGGGGGGCGCGGAGCGGAAGGAGGGGGCTGAGGAAAGCCCGGATCGGTTCGGAGGAGATGAGGCGGGTTTGTGACGGTGAGTGGTTCCAATTTGCTTAGTGGAAATGTTGGTTTTACCATATGAGGTGTGAGGTTCCGTGAGATGATTGTGGGGCCTCATTAACATAGTGAAAGGCGAGCAGCAATGAAGCCATCATGTATTTATCTTCATATTTATTACTCACTTTAGAAGGATGACTGGAACGATTGCCCTGTGAAGGATATACTTGTAAAGCATCTATCAAGATGACTTCTCTTATTCAGGTCACAAATGGTAAATCTGCCGCTTCCACGCTCCTCGGAAATCTTGTCGCGAAATACGTCACACCTACCGCCGCACCGTCCCCGTTTCCTGTCCCTGCGGACCACTGCCATTGTCCTCCCCGTCACTAAAATCCTCAAACGCCGTCGCCGGTGGCGGATCCCTCGCATCGAAAATCCCACTCGCTCGATTTTTCCGCCGTCTCTCTCTTTCCCCGGGTCCGCCCAAATCCCTCTCGTCCCTGAGCCCATCGGCGCCCGAGGGCTTGTACTTCTTATCCAAATGCACCTCCAACAGCCGCAAATTTCGCGTATTGCACTTGAACCACGCATCCGCCAAATCTCCCAAGAAAGGCACCAAGCCCACCCCAAAATCCAGCAATATATTGAGCAGCATCAGAAACCGCAGGTGCGAGGGCAAACCGCCCGAGACCTTTCCCGCTTCGCGCATCACAAGATACGCGAGTGCCACACCGACCGCGTCGCCTGCGAACGGAACTAACCCAATTACCGCTTCCCAGCCGAAGCGTACGCCGAGGAAGTTGAAGAGACACATGTCCAAGCGGTAGGCCGATTTGCGCACCCGAGCCAGGATTAGTGCGTCGTGTTCGGGGATGTAGGCGGGAATTTGTTTTTTCACCTTTTTGAATTTGCCTGGACGCCGTGGGTTTTCGATGAGAGCGAAGTAGGGGTCCTGTTGTTGTCGTCCGCTTGTATTAGGCAACTGACGTATGTGGTGAGAAGGGGTGGGAAGACACCTACATCGCCTGTTTCGACCTTCTTACCCTTGTAATCTTTCATTTGCTTACGGAGAAGCTTTTGGGCGGCGAACTTGCCGACGGCCTGGGCGGACATGTTGAATGGATGGAGTGATGATCACCGCGGTCAAATAAACTCGATGCGGATAGATATCAAATCTTCGCCGAACAGTTTATGATCTGGCTATTGAGGAGATAAAAATTATGAAGCAGCGGAATCGCCGGGACAGCTGCCACTATTAATTTGCTGTCGATCAGCACCTATACAACGTAGATGTGCGCGGTTGATTGGAATGTGGCGAACGGGCGGGTGCTGAAACAGCTGTTTCAGAATGTTTGGGCGTGTGCTTGCCACAAGATGCTCAAAGACTTTGCCGCGATTACACAGACTAGACGCGGAAGGTTGGAAGGAGTGACCGGACACGACATATATATACATATATATTTACACTTTGATCGCGTAATGGCCGGTTGGGAAATCTTGATTTTACGTGCGCGCGTGCCTGCCACAAAAAGATCTCGCCCATCGCGCCTGCCCCGTCATGCCTCCGACGTAATGTGTGGCGGTGCCGCATGTGATCTGCAGTGTGTGGCGTGAATGTGGCGTCGGCAGTATGAGCCGAGGATCTAGCGTGCAGATGGTGGCGGGAGATACCGCGCATGGTACTGATGGCTAAAAGGCCGAAAGGCCGAAAGGCCACTGCGGAGGAGCCATACATCAACACAATCACCATTGTGTTTGCGCTGCACAGGAGGTTTTTCGCGGCACGACTCGGGCTACTGCTCATTGCTTGAATGGGAGTGAGATGAGAAGGAGTGTAAACGGTGAAGAGACGGAGGTGCCTAAACGGCGTTGATCGGGTACATATCGAACCTGCCATCATGCGACGACGATCCCAGCTCGCGCAAGCGGGTCTTCTGCTGCTGCACCTCGCCCAGCTGGCAGCGGGGGTGGAGGTGAAGCTCACGCAGTCCGACCCTCAGCAATGCAGCGGCATGTACAGCCGAAAGTCGTGGGGCGGCAACATCGATCCGTTCATTCTCACCAAGTTCCTTAAGCCGGTCGGAGGGGCGGAGGAGGGGACGGACACGGTGGTCAGTCTGTTGGTGTTCGAATGGAAGGACCGGGATCTGGTGGCAACGGGGCCGGACGGTGAGGCGATGGTATGCGACCAGGCCGGGGTGGAGGCAGGGCGATGCGGAGATGACCAACTGGGCGAATTCGTGCTGGCGGACGGCGCGGAGGAACGCAGCAACAACGAGATCTTGACCCAGGCCATCTCCTTGGCCAACCCGCCGGCGGTGCGTTATGCGGTGCGCAAGACGGGTTACTACTGCGTCGTAACCAGCCCGTTCGGCGGCGGTGATGATCAGTATACGGCAGTGGTCGAGTTCCGCAATGCCTTTGGCGAGCTTCCGGCGGCGCAGATCGCCAAACTGCCGTTCTATGCCGCCTTGACCATCATCTACGCTTTCCTCGCCCTCGCCTGGGCCGCGCTGCACTACCGCCACCGCGCCGACATGCTGCCTGTGCAGCACTATGTTGCCGCCATCCTTGGCTTCCTCGTACTCGAGATGTTCACCACCTGGCTCTTCTACGACTATCAGAACCGCCATGGCTTGACTGCAGGGGCCAAAGCGCTGCTGGGTCTTGTGTCAGTGTTGTCGGCCGCTCGCAACTCCTTCTCCTTCTTCCTACTTCTCATCGTCTGCATGGGTTATGGTGTCGTGCGGCCCAGCCTTGGCCGCACCATGGTGTATGTGCGCGCCCTTGCCCTCACACACTTCGCGTTCGGCGTCATTTACGCAATCGCCTCCCTCTCTGTTGCGCCGGAGAAAGCGGGCCCGCTCATCCTGCTTGTCGTTTTGCCCCTCGCCGCCACCCTGACTGCCTTCTATGTCTGGACACTCAACGCCTTGGGCGCCACCATGAAGGACCTCACTCAGCGCCGCCAAACCGTCAAGGCCGCCATGTACCGCAAGCTGTGGTGGTGCATCCTCGCCAGCATATTGGTCATCTTTGTCTTTTTCTTCATCAACAGCTGGGCCTTTGCCGGTACCCGCCAGGAGGATTTCGTGCCCGCCCATTGGCCCACTCGCTGGTTTATCCTCGACGGTTGGCTCAATCTCGTCTACTTCTTCGACGTGGCCTTCGTCGCCTACTTGTGGCGTCCGACGGCGAATAATCGTCGGTTCGCCATGAGTGATGAGGTGCGTATCCTAAGTTTCCTTCCCAAAGAGCCTCCACAAAACAACGAAGGTCACGTGACTAACCACGTCCCGGGCTTAAGATTGCTCAAGATGATGACGGCTTCGAAATTGCCTCTCTGGGAGGCGACAGCTTCGATCTGGACCTCGAAGACCCGGAGGCCGACGGTGGAATACATAGCAATGCCGGTGGTGTGCCCCCAACCTCGTCCAAACCGGTCGCGCCCCCCGCTTACGACGCTTCGTCGCAAAGTGGGGACCGCCGCACGTAGAGATGTCTCCCCGTTGCCCGCGCCTAAGCCGACAAAACCTCACGCCAGCTTGCCGAGGGGGAGTTTGGATGGCGAGACGCTGTTTGCGCTGGAGGAGGAGGAGAAGGAGGATAGTGAGGCGGAGGACGGTGACGGTGAGGCCGGAGAGCGGGAGAGGTTGACGGGCGGCAAGGATTGATGTGAGCTGGTTAATATTTGCGTGTACCCCGCGAGGCGTGTACTAGATCTGGGCAACGATGGCATGGCTGGGTCGAGCGTTGTAGGGGGGAAGAGCGAGGGGCGTTGCTTTTTCCACGTTCGACCGTCGAGTTTTCCGTCTTCCAGGCATATACATGTGCGAATGTATATGTATTTCTATGTGGCTCCCGTCCGCTCCATTGAAATTAGTCTTTGAAAAGAGTTGCGCAGTCCGGGAGCAACACGGACCCGAGGGACCCTGATCAAGATTGAAAACGAGAGTCGCAGCCTCCAAACAAATGACCGAGTTTTATATCATTAGATAAAGTTCCATACGATAATAGCAATATATATGACTGAGACCATGCCTCCAAGCAATTTGCTTTAGCCCTCTCACTAGAGGACGATGGAAACGACAACAAAGTACCTAATCATATACTCTCTCCCGACTCCGCCTCCGCCTGCGGCCTACCATCGTTTGCCTTGCCATCTTCTTCAAATGCGCCGAAATCGCTACTCAGAATATCCCCCACCTGACACCAATCGATACCGCCATCCCGCCCAGGGGGTGATAAATGCGGCCATATCAGCTAGACCCGTGAAATCCAGACCGGAACCACGGGAGGGGCTCGTGAAAGTCGCTGCCGATGCCGATTCATTGGCGTCACTGAGCATCTGCGCCAGGTGGCGTGAAAAAGGAGTCATGTCATTGCTGTGCAGGCCGTTGTGCTGGCTGCCGCGGGCGGAGGGACTGCGACCTTGTCGGCTGGGGGTGGAACGGAGGAAGTACCGGGAGGAGGTGGGCGATGTCATGAAATCGTGCAAAGGCTGCCCGAGGGTCGTGCTACTGTTGGCCGCATTTTGGTTGGATGCGAGAGGGGCACGCTTGCGGCTGGGAGGGGTGGGAGTTTTCAGGAGGTCATTCAGTCGAGGTTGGGATCGAGGGGTTAAGTCAGGGATCTTTGATGGGGTCATGCGGGGGGGTCTTGAACACCGTGGTTGGTGAACCTTCAAAAAGATGTGCCAGCCCGTCATCGAAGCCAGCTCCAGGCGTTACGTTCTCTTTACCGAAAGTGAAGGCTTCAAAGACGTTGACTTCTTCATGGTGACCTGCGATGCTAGACTTCTCAGGCAAACTGAATTTGCCATCTTCATTCTTTCTAGGCGGCGATGTGCCGTTTAGCGAGCGCTTATCATCCAAGCTCTTCACTTCGCCAGCTCGACGGGGCGAAGGAAATAGAAGTCGTCTCGTGGGTTTCGGCGTGATGTCCGGAATTTCGATTGGTGACTCTTGAGAGCCGTGGTAGCGTACTGGGCTGGATTGTATCGCTCGCGTAAGAGCAACATCCAGCTGGGATACATTCATTCCTCCACCCGCGCTTCGACGCCTTGAAGGGGGTTGCATGCTGTTAGCTCTCGGTCGTCGAACAGGAGACTGCCGTATTTGACCTTCGTCCAAATTCCCGGTCATGGATTCTTCCGGAGGATCTTGAGCTTCTGCACTCTCATTTTGTCCCGGATTGTCCGTGAAAAATGCTTCAGAGCGAGGCTCCATTGCATCTGTCATCATGCTGTCAGGACAGTCATCCTTCTGCTTCTTGCTGCGGCGGCTTGTGGTTTTACGGTGCCACTTTTCTGGTGGTCTCATACTGCGAAATTTGTTGAACCACAGTCCGCAGGGATTGCAAAGAGTCGTATCTTCAAAGCCTTTGCCAGGCGTGGAATCTCTGGTCTTTTTCATGCTTTTCCGAATGACAAAGCGGGTGACTTCACTAGTCTCAGGATTCCACTCGAGTGGCTCTACACCGATTGTCTCTCCTTCCCCTTCGACTTCATCAAGTGGCGACGGTTTGCCGTTCACATGCTTTACGTACAGCTTACGCCAAGTCGGGGTTTCTATCGCGCCGCAGTGATTACAATACGTTGGCATATTTCCTTTCGCGAGCGATTCCTCGAGTCGCTGTTGGATGATGACACGACGCTGGGCCCCAGAGCCTGAGCGTCTTGTACCACGGGGACGTCCTTCAGTGTCACTCGGTGCCGGCGACCCTGCCTCCGACCACTCTATCTCTGCCCTCGGACGCTTCGTCGATCGCCGCTTCGGTGCGGGGCGCGAAGACTCACGCTGGGTTTCATTTTGTCCTGAAGTTGTTGTGTGAACCCGAGGTAATGCTAATGACCCACATCTGCTTTGTTCCTGATCCTCATTTGCTGGAGGGCCTGCAACTGCCTCTGATCGAACGGCTATCTTCGGTGTGTGCACCTTTGGCTGCTTAGGTCTGGATATAAATTAGTCGTTAATTATTCAATGGACGGGACGACGAGATCACTGGTATTCCCAAAAAGCTCGTCAAACAGATCTGGACGTAGATCGACGTACCCTTGGCTTCTCTCGCGATAACGCTCGGGTGGAAGATTGAGTAGCATTTTGTGCGGCAACTGCGTCATATCGCCCGGCACTTCTAATTCCACATTCATCTCACTTTGTGGGATTTCAGTTGAACACGGAAGCTGTGTCCCTGCGTCATCACCTTCACGCTTGATGAAGGAACTACACTGGCGTGAGCGAGCATTGTACTGAGCTGCCACCTCGAGATCCTGCGCATCTGGAGTACGGTTTTCGTCATCGTCGAAATCATCCACAATCTGACCACTTTTAAACATCGGTTCGCTCATGTAACCGCTATCCGCCACGCGTTGCAGCGGAAGTGATGGCAAACCAGGACTGCTAGGCTCAGGTGCATTGATGCCCGCAAATACGGGGGGTGACGACGGAATATCTTGCGGCGTACCATCTGCCGCGATGCTGTGATTCGGCGAGCCTGCTTCTGGGGAGCTCATTATCGCATCCGAGTATTGATCAACATCCGACATGAAATCGGAGTTCATGGTAGCGGTGGAGGCCTGCCGAAGTAGGCTCCGCGGTTGTGAAGATGCGGTTTGTCTATTTGGAAAAGGCATCAGATGTCGCTGTGGGACAGGTGTAGGCACTCGGGGCGGTGGCTCTAAATCAGAGCTGGAAACTCCTGGACGCCGCGGCACAGGTCGATGCATCTCGACAGAATGCGCCGTGGCTGCAGTAACGCGTAGGTCGCTGGACTTTGCTCCGAATGACTGTCGACCACGCCAATCGGTCTGCACGACTTTGGCGCGCTTGCGAGGCTGGCC
This sequence comes from Acidomyces sp. 'richmondensis', assembly GCA_003545705.1. Classification (NCBI taxonomy): domain Eukaryota; kingdom Fungi; phylum Ascomycota; class Dothideomycetes; order Mycosphaerellales; family Teratosphaeriaceae; genus Acidomyces; species Acidomyces sp. 'richmondensis'. The sequence continues at coordinate 672,861 of QVLQ01000010.1, read as the reverse complement.
ATCGTCGTTGTAATAGATCTCGGTCTGTGATTGTCCTCCCCGTTCCTGGCGGGGCTGTGTGGATGGGTGACTCTGGTTCTGAGATTCACTTCGCATACTTGCATGTGAACCGGGCCGAGATTGATCCGCTAAGTTTGACGTGCTGGCAGAGAGACTCTGATGACGTAAATGTCCGTTATGGATGCTGGATTCGGAACCAGTCATTGGGCTCCCAGCTCGGCTGCCTGGAGCGCTGTGTGAAAAAGCGGGGTTGAACTCGAGGGCGGGATCCGTTGGGGTCTCAGCCATACCCGCACTACCCACGCTCTGCTGTCTGTTCCCGCATACGCTATTCACCGGATTCAGTCCCAGCATCTCATCCATGAACGTCAGGTCTTTATCACGGGTCGCCGATGCCACAGACGTGTCAAAGTGATCGTGCATCAATTGCTGCGGTCGATTGTGCTGCAAGGACGCATTCCACGCATTCGGATCGAAGCCTGCGGACGTTGCCGGGCTGATACCACGACCGCCATCCACGCCTTTGACGCCATCGCTCTGTGTACGCCTCGGAATGGGCACCAGCCGCAGTTTGACTTCAAGAGTCTCTTTCACACCATTGCTGAAAAGCGCAGGTATGTTTTGGCAAACTCGCCCAGTGATCATTGGTTTTTCGGCGTTCGTGGCCAACGAGGCCGCAACAAGAGCCGCAGAAAGCATGCCCTGGCCGACAAGGGGTGTGTCGTATTCACTGTAGTCATATGCGTAGATAGTGAAGTCGCCTTCAGAAAGGCCTGAAACGAGCTCCGGTGACGCGGAGACAATTGCTTGGAGGCAGTGACCAAGTTCAATTACCCCCACATGCGAGTTCTCCTCGATCGTGACGGTAGGTATCTGCATGATATTTGGGAAACGAGCGAGACATTTGTCCTTGTTGTCCTTATCGAAGGAATAGAGCACCTTGACTCGCATCGGGCGTGTTTGTATGTCGTTTGTAGGACTGCCATCGTTGCTGACTGCGACATCCATATTCTCGGCCATGCTGGTGTAAAGGTTTAAGTGCAATTCTAACGTGCGGAGATCTTTATCTGAGCCGCTGCTAGGCTCAGAAGTGTTCACGTGCTATCGCATGCTGTGAGGAAGTGAGGTGAAACACGCTGCCGGACGAAAGGTGGAGGGACAATGACTGCAATAGTAGTATTGCAAATCGACGTGCTGGTTATGAATTGGACACAAAATGCTGACGCTATGCAAAGACCACTATTTGAAGTATATTCGAGTATGCAGAAGTGAGAAGTGGTTTGCTAGTCTCGCGTTCGTGTAGACGCGTTCAACCAAAAGATGGAGCTTTGACCACTTCCGGTCGTCGGGGCGGAAAAGGTCCGCCTACGCGCTACAAACTACCGGCATCAAACCGGAACACCGAAGTCTCTTGGCTATATAACTTGCCTACGCACAATGGCTGAATTTTATGGTGATTCCGAAACATTGTCAAATCATGCCTTAGGAGTAAGCTATTTTGCTTCAATTCATGATGGTCACGCAAATCTTGACAAGAAGGACGCAGCTGTTCGGAGGTGAATGAAGTGCTGTAAGCCACCACAGGCACATAATGCACGGTTCATCCTCATACAATAATGCTCTCTCTTCTCGATTCATTTCCATCTTAGTTTTGGTGTCCTTCGAATTCATGTGAATCGTTCAAGATGTTGCATTCGAATTCTTCATCCAGCTGTTAGCCACGTGACAACCTCACCAGTTTGGTAAAGAGAAGAGTCGCATCAATCCTAATAGTTTTGGGCCTAGGGTGCACACGATCTGGACTCAGAGTACGATAACCGTCCTATTGGGGAACAGTGGAGTACGACAAAAGAAACACGATCCGGCCACATCGTCAAAGGAGCGAGGTGATAACCTTCAGCAAATTTGCACCTCCTCGACTGAGACAAAGATGTTGTTCAGTGAGAGAGAACATGTAGTCTCTTAGCGACAGGGACAGTTCATTGAAACTCGGATGATAAGGAATTGTCCAGTTGAATACATTAGGTGATCTGGAACATTGTGCTCTACTAGCGCATTATCCGAAAGCTTTAGGCTGCCCTCCTGGTACAATTTAATCATGATACATACTAGGCTGAACACGCAGCATCATTAATAAGTTATCATTGCATATTATCAAAATTGATTCATCTGCGTAAGAGCCATCCTTTCCAAAGAGGAAGGGGGATTTAGAAGGGTCTAAGTTGACGGTGGTTTGTCTTCTTTCGCACGCGGATCCGAGTTCATGGGCCAGATACTCAATTTGTATATCTGTGTATTCAATGTTCGACGACATAGTTACCTGCCTCAAGGTTGGGAGAATTTGCCCTTTTTATGACTTTCGCAATGGCCCGTCCCTGATATCAAGCGTGCCCCGGCGCACAAGTGGAGAATTCCCCGAAAACCCCTCCGAGGTTTTAGAATCCGGACACATGACTCTGCACACCTGATCATTTTATAGACATTGGCTCTCGTATCTACCTTCCAAGACTACCCGTGGAAATAACTTTACTTGAACGATTTGTAAAGGGATCCAATCGTACAGTTCGCGGTGTGTTTTCTGAGCCTATCTACTGATACAAAGGATGCTATATCAAGATGAACTACATGGACCATGGATAAGCGAACCGATCGACTATTTTCAACAAGGGAAGATCGGGTACTGACTTCCCATTTCGCCCGTATTACTTTCTGTACCAAAGCTTCGACCAACAAGCTTGGAACCGCCCTGGAAACGATTGTCACGGAGAGACTCCTCTCAGAGCACCGATAAAGCTCGGGGCAACACAATCGACGATCTGACAAGGATAGGAATTTGGTCAAGCCCATAACTCGCTATGTCTCCATTTGTCGGATAAGGATGCAATCCGCTATCGAAAGTGGTTAAAACACAAATGTGTGACAGATGTATACTGTCTGATCGGGGAAACTTGAGGACGAAATTTTTGAACGGTTAAATGACCGAATCCCTATTCAACAACCGACTTGTTTTGCTTGAGCAATTCATATCAACGGGAATGATGCCAGGCGTTGTATCATCCCAGACGTGGACAGAGCACGGGAACCTCGTTCGGGAATTTGGCATCGCCCGTTTGTGCGTGGCCTCACCTCTTGTAATGCATCTTGCGCTTAGCAGCATTGAACGCTGCACATTCTCTGGCAGGGGAGGGGATGGCAAAGAGAGGCCTCCCGATTTCATGACACTTGCCTTTCTATTGCTTTTGAGCGGTTTGATGAGAGTCTGCACTTGAGGGAGCCACACCGCGAAAAGATTGGATTGCCAGGGAACACTTAGTTGACTGTATCGATGGTAGAGCCATGGATTACTGTAGGGGGGCTGATGCTTCCGCCACCATGAATCATTCTTCTAGCATAATATTCTTTCTGAGAGCTAAGGCCGTAGGGGTTCATGAAGTCGATCTTGTTGGAAAACCATGTGTCACGTCGGCCACTCGGCCTTATTTTCTTCCGGCTCGACCGAGGCCCTTAACCCGCATTCCCGATAAGGCAACTCCTTATCAAAGTGTTTCCGCCGACCTTACACCAAATAGCACTTGGTGCATTTGGTGCGTTGGTGGCCCTATCTACACCCACTGATCTGCCTCTATTTTCTGCATGACGAGAGCGATGGTGTGCAACGAGAGCCTATCCGGCGATCCGCTCCGCAGACCTTCTGTTGGCGCTCTCCAAGTTGAGCCGGCGCGGATGGCGCGCCTCGTGGGTGAAGTCACCCCTCCATCTTGCGACCCCGTCCCCTTCTGGCGCTGGCTGACGTTGGGCATGCTTGTGACTACTGTCTTTGGCCATGTGAAGAGTGGTAGCAGTTACGTACTCTATTCGAAACCGTCTTTCTTGCTTTCATCTTTCCTCGACAGCCGTTACCATTTCACTTACCTCAGCCGCGTCCCTATCTCCGGCTTCGGTGCTCTTCTCCCAGGCCGGCCTCATAAACAATTACTTGTTCATACTACGCCTCACGATCCATAATTTATGGAACACATATATCCCGGTTCGATCAACTGTGCGACCATTAGGCATCGTCAACGACTCAGACGGGTATCAGCAGTACGCCGCATCTGCCACCGAGCACGTGCCTAGAAACGAGCACGCACGTTCTGGATCAGTCTTGCGCCGCATTATCTCCTGTCCGCCCTTTCGTTACAAGAAGGCATCTGTCGAGCACCAGCTCATCCGATCTTCTGCGAGGCGACTTGCTGCCAAATTTAGGTTCGATCATGACATGGCTCTCTGCCGCCGCAACCTTTCAACCAGCCCTCCCCGCCAACTGCGAACCGACGACCGATTTCCTTTATCGGTTCAGCAGCACCTTCCATACCTGTGTTCCAACACCGCTCGCCTTAACCTCCAACGCTCTCGGCACGTTAAGTATAGTGGCCTGGCTTTTCGCCCAATTGCCGCAAATATATAAGAATTGGAGCATTTCAAGCACATCCGGCTTATCGATATTCTTCTTAGTTGAGTGGTGTCTTGGAGATTGTAGCAACTTGCTTGGTGCGCTGTTCACGCATCAGGCAGCATGGCAGGTTGCGATTGGTGCCTATTATGTGTTCGTGGATCTGTGCCTCGTTGGCCAATGGCTTTGGTATGAGAAGTTGCAACATGGAGCTATTGTGCGGCGGGTGTGGCCGAAAAGAGGGAGTCAGGATGGTCATGGCCCGGAAGGAAGCATGCAAGAGATGCTGATTGATGGTGTGACCGTCCACCCTAGCGTGCCAGACCCTCACAGGCCTATAAATGCCACCAAGGAGCAGAGCAAACAACCGGAAAGGCTTCCAATCACATTCAGATATCCTACGTTTGCGAAAAGGACCGACGACGATGAAAAGCCATCGAGTTTCTCTGTCACTCCTCGCGGAACAACCATTCGTCGAGTTGGCCCTTCATCACCAATGCCTTCTCCTTCGCCAAGAACCATACTTCTAATTGCCTGTTGGATTGCCATGGCGCAAGCGTCGCCGATGGCCTCTCACCAGCAGCCTTCACACGGTCAACACACCACCCTGCACAAACCCACAAGCCTTGAAAATGCTGGCACAATTCTTTCATGGCTATCTACTTTCCTATACCTCGGCTCGAGGCTTCCGCAACTCTTCAAGAATTACCGCCGCAAGTCAACTGCGGGTCTCAGCCCGCATCTGTTTATGGCCGCTTTTTGCGGAAATCTCTTCTATTCCAGCGCTCTTCTCACGAATCCCTGTGTTTGGTCAGACTTTGGACCCTATGGCGGAAACGGCTGGGTAGGCTCGGGAGGTAGTGACCGCATCCAATTCGTTACTGCCGCTCTGCCTTTCTTTCTTGGTGCCGCGGGTGTGCTTGGCTTGGATGCTAGTGTTGGTTTGCAATTTCTTCTGTATCGGGAGCGAGTTGGTGATATCATTGTGCTTGAGGAAGATAGTGGCCATCATTGGCATTGGCGGCGAATTTCGGGATGGATGAGGGGTTGGGTACCTAGCATTAACGAGCCTTTGAAAACTGAAGAGAGTGAAGCACTACTGCAGCATCATGACGGCGAGCGACATCGCGGTCAAGGCTATGGCGCAGGGTCAGGGGCTTAATAGAATAATAGACCTATGTCCTGGGTACGTCCAAAGAGAATAACGCATGAGATACGTAAATCTTGAATGGTGTAGACACGCAACGACAAACGATTAAGTAGCGAGTGTAAAATGTATCCCGTTACACATTTGTCACAATGCGACCTTGAAAAGTTCAGGAAAAAGAAATAACGGGATACCAGCTGAAGCATCCGGCGCAGAGATGGAGGGATAATGGTACTCACAAAGTTCGCGCGAAGTTGCCTGCAGCATCTCTTGTTGTGCTACAACAAACACATGAGTGGAATATTGTCCAAGACGATAATAATATCTGCGGCAGGAGATACACTTTCGTACCAAACTGAATCCGAAGGTGGCCGAAATTGGGAAATTGGGAGACGCAATCTCCCAAAACACGTCAATGTCCGGCGAGACACCACGTCTTTCAATTCTCTAAATGGAAGAACTGTTGACTTGCAGCTCATAGAAGCGCATGTGACATTCCTGTTTTATGTTATTACCGACATAGATGGTGAAGCCGTGAGGTATTTTAAATGGCGCACTTATCATGGAGCACACTTGTGGGAGGCGTCGGTTCCCTTGCCCTTAGAGGCGTTACCATCAAAGTGAAGAGAGCTACACCGATTTTCGCGGAGAGGGTCTGTCTCCGAACAAATCGCTTGCTTTGTCGATCAGAGTGCTCCCATTGTAGGGCAGGGCTTAATATATTCGAAATCCTAGGACCCGCTGCTAGTAGCTTTAAATATGTGCAGACAAGATTTTTGATTATTTTGCATATAAACAAACCCCAAGATTTTGCGGATTTTGTCATATGTTAATGTTTCAAACTACAGCTGCTGTTCACTTTACTCACGAACATTTTATTCGGCTCTACAGGCAATCCCACTTTCATTACGTGTGATTTGAAAGTGTGCATTATATTAGATCAAATTATCATAGGGATTGTTAAACAATCTCGATGTAGCAGCTATTGTATTTTACAAATGCTCATTCATGCCTGCATAGCATGCCCTCGGTTTACTGAGAATGTTCTTGGAAATACCAAGGTTCTTTCCCGTTGTACATGGCACCGGGGTAAACAAATGGCACTGGCAGAAGGTCATCAAACACCTTCATGCTGACCAGCTCTTGCTTTGATTGAATCTCTGCTGCATTGCCGGTCCCGTCTTTATTACTCGGGGTTTCAAGGTTCTCCATTTGCTCTACCTTCTTAGCAGTCACGCGCAGGAGCACTCCACATTCCCAATTCCTACAATTGATCTTCCATACCTTCGCTTTCTTGTCATAGACCAATTTACCCCAGGCTGATTCTGACATATTTGAAGAGCCTACGTAAACCCACGCGATATTTTCAGTCTTCTGGCCGACTTTTCGCCTCCCCCGGACATACATAATTTTATTGTGGCTTAGCAGTCCGGTCCGGTTGGAAATATAATCGCGGAAGACAGGTCGAGGAAACGGCATATCCTCCCACCATTTGCGAGAAATGCAAATAGTGCCTGCAGACCGAGCGTTGCTTGAAGTTACCGTTTCATAGGTCGGAAAATATACGCGCATTTTTTCCCGAATGCTGACTGCATCAGGAGGCTGCCTGTTCGCACAATTTTTGAAAAAGTCTGCTTTAGCTTTTGATGCTGCAGTAGAACATTGTTCAATCACATCTTCTCCTCTAGCCGCAGAATATATCATACACAGATATTCATCTTTCAGCGCCCCAATAGATGATGCTGCGAAGTCGATCTCCAAGTAATCTGTCTCAAGACCAAGCTGGCGAACAGCTCGAGACAGGCCGGGATGGCCAGTGCGCTTGGATTCATCCCCATGCAGTATACCACCAACGGTGTGTACAAAAGCCATGTCTTTGGTGGAACAAAAATCAAAGTGCAATATGGCGCTCTTGATATCGTCATCCATGCCTTGCTTGTCAAGAAAGAACATCAGTTCCTTTCCGAAGTTTGTAAGTTCTTCTCGTGTGGCCACTTCGTTCTCCGGTAAGCGAGGTAAGTCGATTATAAAGACTGTATTTTCCATCAGACCGGTCTCTCCCCAGTCAAAATTCAGCAGGTTGGCGGTTGGAATGGCAACACGAAGTTTCTGTGGATGAAATAAGAGCATAAGTTTCGAGTGCATGCAGTGGACCTGGCCTCCCATTGGTGGAAAGACAAGGCGCAAGAAACTTCGTGCCTGCTCAATGTTTGCGAGTAACTCCCTCCGTATTGCCTCATCCTTCCCTTGCATAACGAACACGCATTTGGTAGTACCTCCATTCAGAGGAGTCCGAAGTTTGGGTAAGAGCCATTCCATGTCCCACTGAAACGCTGATAATACAGCAGTACGCAGAGTCAGTGGCTCTAAAACTTCTTCTATTTTAATGTCGTTGCCGGTACGCTCGTAGCCAAATGCCCAAGTCTTCTTCACTACACCATGTGGATAAGCTAATACAGAGCTTGACAAATGCAAACCCTTTATAGGTTTATCGTTTTCCGGAATGCTGTGGTCATCTCGTATCATCTTCAGCTGATTATTAGCAGTGTTTGCAATATCTGCTTTACGCCCTGCCTGATCCTGCTGCACTAAACTTGTGAACATGTTAAGCCGAGCTCCACTTGGTAACTCCACTGTAGCCGGTTCGATTTTTGGACTTTTTCTCAGCCTACGCAATGGAGGCGGCGATTCTGATCGGTCTCGTTTGCGGGCAGCCACGCGGGCAAGTCTTTCTTGCTCCATAGCGTAGCGGTTAAGACCAGCGAAACCATTCACACTCCTCGATGGCTCTAATGCACCAACTGCGGTGGTTTTTGGCGCCCTTTCTTCGCTCTCAGCAAGAGAAATTGCGATAGCCAACTTCAAATTTTCGTCCTCTGCGTCTGAGGAAGCCATTGTATTGCAAGTATGTTGAATCCAGCAAGTTGGAATAGTCGAGCAAGGGTTGGCGTTCCTCACTTGTGATCGTCAATCGGCAAATTTTGAGAACCGTACACAATTATAGGCTAACCTCATCCCCGAATACATTGAATTCCAGGATATCGTTCGTTGTTCGGAGCAAAGTTGTTTAGCTGAAGTTCGAAAGACCACTGCAGGTGCGGACAAACAGCGGAAAGAATTCCGTGAAATTCAAAGAAAGGGCCCACAACATTGTTGTATGTTTTCCCACTACCTTTTGATGATGTGCATATTCTCGGACACGGTGAAGAGTAGTTTGACAGTACAAGTGACTCCCTTTATCATATTTTCTTGTTTTCCTCAATAGTGCTCTCAGCAACATGTCTCCTTCTGTAACTTCGACCGTCGGTTCGGCGATCAATGGCATTAATTCTCTTGATGACCGAGTAGTCCCTCCTCTTGGGATGACTGGCCCGCAGTTTCAGGAAGCAGCGAGCTCAGTCATCAAAGAGATCGAAAAATATTATTCTAACCTGCCATCTCGCTCCGTTTTACCCTCGATATCTCCCGGATATTTGCAAAAATTGCTCCCAACTGAAGCACCAATCGAAGGCGAGGATTGGCAGGCTATAGAAAAGGACATTGAGCAGAAAATTATGCCCGGTGTAACTCACTGGCAGCATCCCAAGTTCATGGCCTTTTTCTGTGCCAGTAGTACTTATCCTGGCATCCTTGGAGAAATGTGGAGTGCCGCCTTGACCGCGCCTGCCTTCAATTGGATTTGTTCGCCGGTTGTCACAGAGCTCGAGACAATTGTCTTGGATTGGCTTGCCCAAATCCTCAATCTCCCAAACACATTCTTGTCCAAAGGTGAAGGAGGCGGTGTCATCCAGGGCTCAGCAAGTGAAGCCATAGTTACGGTCATGGTCGCTGCGCGCGAAAGATACATCACTAGGCAGATCGAGCGAGAGGGCATTACTGATCCAGATGAAGTCGAGGACAGAAGCTGCGAAATTCGTGGGAAACTCGTCGCACTAGGGTCCGAGCAGGCACATTCAAGCACCAAAAAGGCGTCAAATATAGCTGGGACTCGCTTTCGAAGCATTTCCACCCACAGCTCAAATGACTATGCCTTGTCTGGCCCTGAGCTTCGGGCTAAGATTATAGAACTGGAAGCAAGGGGCTTGCACCCGTATTATTTGACTGTGACGCTAGGCTCAACCAACACTTGCGCGGTTGACGACTTCATGTCGATTGCTGAAGTCGCAAGAGATTATCCTGATATTTGGATTCATTGCGATGCCGCTTACGCGGGAGCTGCCCTTGTTTTGCCCGAGTATCACTACCTGTCAAAGCAGCTGTCCTTTGTTGATTCGTTCAATATGAACATGCACAAATGGCTCCTGACGAATTTCGATGCATCCTGCCTGTTCGTTCAGAAGAGGCGTGATCTGACAGATGCTCTAAGCATCACACCCGCTTACCTGAGGAATCAATTTTCCGATTCTGGCCTGGTAACAGACTATCGCGATTGGCAGATACCGCTTGGGCGTCGTTTTCGGTCTTTAAAAATCTGGTTTGTCATTCGAACGTGGGGTGTTCAAGGTCTCCAGCAACACATTCGACATCATTTGAAGCTTGGCGAAATGTTTGCGGGGCTAGTAAAGACGCGGAGCGATATTTTCAACATTTTGACAACTCCAAAATTTGCATTAACTGTCCTCACCATCAATCCACGTACGCGGTCGACACCTCTGCCCAATAAAACCGCGACAGGTGCTGAAGTAGGGCCTGATCATGATCAAAATTCATCAATCCAATTCCAAACAGGCAGCGAAGAGTTACAAGCAGCCAACAGTATCACAAAACAGGTTTATTCAATCATCGACGAACAAAAGGACTTTTTCCTTACCTCAACGGTTGTTGGAGGGTTTTACGCAATTCGTGTCGTCTCTGCCAACCCCCTCGCGGAGGAAAAGTATGTTCGTCAAGTTTTTGATCTACTTGTGCAAACGGCGGAACAGGTGCTGTCTTTGCCCAGCAGCCCTCAATTGTGAAGGCTATCGAGCTTTAGAATAGATGTATTGACTTTGACTGGGCCCATTTCTCGCTCCCATATCTTTGGGACGCGTAATCAGACCTTTTCAACTTTTTCCACGATCTCATTGCGCGTGTGCTTAGCAGACAAAGAGCCATGGTGCTCATCCATATCAATTGCCTCAGCATATTCTTGCTCTTCTGCTTCCGTCGCACCATAATAATGTACGGCGACTTTGTCTCCAAACTGTGCGTTGATATCCTCCTGAATAGTGATCGTTAGCTGCTTGGTTATTGCTCTGAACCGATTTGGGCGAATCTATTACCAGGCTACGTTGACATGTTTCAGGGAAGAAGAAATAAATGACGGGTATATATATGGCCGTCGGAACGATGAGCACTTGTCTTGATCAGCCGGTGCACACGCAAAATGAAAGCATCAAAATCCCCAATCACTCACCGATAAAAAAGTGCCATCCAATATTGTTCAACGCAATAGGTCCAGCAACCAGCACGACGATCTGGGCGGCAAATTGGTTGAACATTCCCACGGCAGTGCCTTGTCCTCTGATATCCGTTGGGAAGACCTCCGACATGTACAGATACTGAGTTGCATCGAAACAGGAGCTCCAGAAGGCGATGAAGAGATATATGGGGAATATTGCTGCCTTATTGCCTGCTTTGTTGGATGTGCCGGTGTATAATGCTTGCAATATGCACTCGAGAACAAGTGAGACCAGAATACCGGATGCTCCGGTCAACATGAATTTTCTACGGCCCTGCACGGCTTTCAGCCTCTCCCTATCTTTCTTGAGCGACGGGATGGATATTTCCGTGACTTACGAATCTATCCACAAAGAGTGCTGTGAAGACATTTCCCGGAAATGATGCTGTTATCCAAAATGCCAACAAGAGCAGTGGCATATAGCCGCCCATGCCTAGCTGGGTGAATATGATCGTCGCATAATTCGCAATGATTAGAACCTGCGGAATGAATCTTTGTCAGCAGATATTTGGACTCAGGGAGGGCGAGTGGTGCATCTTGATCAACTCACTCCAGTGAACATGTTGAACCACATCATGGATGCAACGATGAGAGAGCGCCTGCGATTGGATGGTGTCCTGAAAACTTCGACCCGGCTGATGGTAGCCTTGATTTGACGATCGTGCTCCAGCTGCCGTTTCATTTGATAGAACTCTTTGACCGCTGTCTGGTGGTGATCCTCCCCCTTGCGAGCATGGAGGCGTTTCAGCACGGTCTCTGCCTCCTCAAATCGATCTTTCTGCATCAGCCACCGAGGTGAGTACGGAAGCCATGGAGACCCGGCAAGCATAATGAGCGCTGGAACTGCTTGAAAAGCCTGGCAAGACGGTCAAAGTAATCAACATGTGATTGAGCACCGCCATTGAGTCAGGAGGTGCTCACCAATGGAAAACGCCATGGGAAACTGCTCTTGCTGCCAGATGCAGAGATAAAGTAACATCCAAACCCTATCCAGGATGAAAATCCATAACCCACAGCAAACATCTGCGAAGAGTATTAGCCACGGGATCGTTCTCGAGGTAGACCACACCAGAAAGGGTACTCACAATCCCATGCATGGACACCATGAAACCTCTCGTTTCTGGGGTGCTCACTTCGGCTTGGTACCTATTAGGAAGCTGAGCGAAACGTTAATCTCGAACGCAGTTCTCGGGGGGTTTACAAACATTGGAATGCAGGTGACCAGCACGCCGATACCAAATCCTGCAACGAGGCGAGCAAAAACGAGCATTCCCGCATTGACACTCCCACCACACAAGGCAGCTCCAATGCTTAAGATGATGGCGCCAATTTGGATGGTGTGTTTCCGGCTCAAAGCATCAGCGGACCAGCTATTATATATGGCTCCCAAACAAGACCCGGCCGCTGAGACGCCATTGAACGCAGCAATGTAGTTGGCAGTACGGCTATATCCCGGTTCACCCTGTGGGGCAAGTCCCAGAGATGTATAAAACGAGGGTTGCCCTATCGTTGAGCCGAGGATAGCGAGACCATAGGAGCAGGCTGTTGAGCCAAGGGCAACGTAAATGACAACCAAGAGGTTGAAAGCGTTAGGGATATAACGACCCATTGCTCAATGCGAGGTTGATATCAAACTTCGAGAAGAAGAAGAAGAGGAGGAGGAGGAGGAGGAGAAGGGAGGAGGAGGGAGGAGGAGCAGTATCATTGATTCCAATCCGGGGGGAACTCCACATTACTTATTTCCATCCCATTATATCCTTCATTTCTCGCCATTGATGACCTGTTATGGCCATGCATACTCGGCAATCACCTTTGTGGAACACGTGCGGAGAGAGCATGGGGATAAATTCTGGAGAAAGCTTAGCCCGCAGGATCGTCAGAGACTATTCCCGCATTATCCACGCATGAGAAACCAGAGCTGGCGCCACATCTGACAAGGACCGAGTGGAATGAGCGTTTATCTTGCGTGAATGGACGTTTCCCGCTTGTTACATCGGTATCCACGTGATCGGAAACGCAGCCATTCCCCCAGGAAGCTGGCTTTGTCAGAAGCTAAGATGTTCACCACGCGGAAATAAGAAAACATATGTACACTGTATACGAACTCAAGGATAACCCGACACGAATGACCTTCCCAAACCGACGGAGGGGATCTGTCCGTCAACCTTGCAAGCGTCAATTATTGGCCAGGTGAAAATCTTCACGATGGAGGGCGCCAATGCTAACCTCGACATTGCATACGCACTCAATACCCCTTCAAGGTTGTTGTGACCACATATATCAACTATTAAAATGCCTACACTCTTCGAAATTGCACGGTGAAGGGGGTCCACCCAACACTTTCAGTAAGCTGATGATCACACCGCCTGGGATTCAATGTATAAATGATGAGGCCGTAACAAGTGGTCTTTAGTAAATACCGGATAAACTTGTCCGGCTCCCCTGCAGCAAAGTCCAACAAGGGACCGCAACTTATCCGGAGCCAGTGCGACTTTGGATTGCGTAGATTGGGCGATGAACAAGGTAACGGTTCAACGCTCCTTTTTCCGATTAGTAGCGACAAGTGGTAATCATCTTCGAGTTGATCTCCAGCCGGCAACAGCGTAATTTAGCTGGATCAGGCGGTACATGTCCGAAATAAACTCGATGTGTATTGTCCATCTCCCGTTGAGCCCGAGGGACGCAAAAATCAAAACACACAAAGGCTCCGCACCTCAACAGACACACCTGGTTGCGCCTCACCCTCGGTTCCCGGGGTCGACCAAACTCGAAGGAGCCATGCCATGACTCCCTTTTCACCCCACGAGTGCCTTTCCCACCCACTCCCCCATCCACCCTTGTATCCGACATTCGTACAGCCAGTGCTTCATGCGGTCTTTGTCCCCGCAAGTACACAAACCCGTGCCTTCCCGCCTCCCTCGGTGGCCGGACAGCAAAATTTTTGATTTCGCCCACATTGAACACCGTCACCGTGCCCTCCTGCAAACCCTCATGCTCGATCGTCCGCTCATCGCAGAGACACAGGGAATCCCTACGAACGGCTCTCAACGGTTTCCAGACGGTGTCAATCCCAAAGGGTCAGTACCGGAGGTGCTCGTTACCCGAGTGGGTCGGGTTCAGGGAGGAGTGAGATTCATTGCGAGCACTGGCCGGACTCTTATCGGTACGCACCAGACTCACCAGTCCCACGATGTCCACCACCCCGTCACTTTCCGCCTCGAACGAGCGGTCCAGCGTCTGCATGCGGACGTGTCTTTGATGTTGAAACACGTCCGGGGTTTCCGTTTTCCGCTTCAGCAGGGCGCAGATTTCGGGAAAGTAGGATTTTTTTTTCTTTCAATTCATTCTCGTTGCTCCAATCTCGCACTCTCGACGGAAGTCGAACGATGATGAAGCCTTGCCTGTGATTGCCATACTCCCCCACCTCCCCCCCCCCCCCCCCCCCCCCCCCTCTTCCCCCCGGGCCCCCACCCCCGAATGCAAATCTTCCAAATGCGGATGAGGTTCGGTGCGATATGGGTGCGAGTCATCGGAACGGCATGCCACCATCCTGTTGTGAGTGGATAAGCCGGAGTTGAGGGTGTCCACCGGGGAGGGGGGCTGATCGGAATCTTTGATATGGTTGACGGTGGTGTTCACTCCCTTCTGGATCCAAATAACGCACTTCATCCTGCTTGAACCGCGCGAAATGAAGGGGAAGGGGTTGTCGATCAAAGTTGTTGTGCCGGAGGGGTGGGGAGGGGGGGGTAAGCCGCGATCGTCGTCACCGATGGAGCGTTTCAATCTGAACGTATAATGTTGAGAGAAGACCTCAGAACATCGTGGGCCACATTTGAGGGGCGTTGGGAGTGTGTGGGATGACCACACGCATCCTTGTCTGGCCGAAGCGGCCCACTTTGCGCGGCCATACTTCGCATATCAGCAGCTTGATGCTGCTGATCAAACAACTCATCGGTTCTTTTGACGGAAGTGAACGAAGATCATTCACGGCCAAGGGCTTTTGTCATATAAATATGCGGCAGAGACCATCGATATCTGTAGAATGCATTCGCTTCTCGTTCCTAAGAACAATGACCATCCAGAGCGAAGAACTAAGGGTATCCAATTGCAAATCACATGACAGCCTTCCTGCTCCCAAGCACCTCCAGAGACACGCCGTACCAAACTCCGCTTTGCAAAAAGATCATATCTTGGAACAAGTCCATCGTTCAAGCCTTCAACCTGCCGTCTTCACGGAATCATCCGCCTGTTCTGAAGAGCGTTTCATTATGCCACGTGAAGAATGAGAGGTTTCTTAGGGGGTGAGCCGGGGGGAAGGGGGGTTTCTTTAATTTTTTTTTTAATTTTAATTTTTTTTCCCCTTTCCTTTTCATTCTTTTATTTTTTTTCTCTTTTTTTTTTCCTTTTATTTTTTTTCCTTTTTTTTTCCCCCTTATCTTTTTGATTCTGATGTTGTTTCTTTGTGGAGGGTGTTTTCATTCCAACCCCCTCCCACACCTCCTTTTCTTTCACCACGCGACAGGACCTTCTTCAGGTTCTCTCGCTCCATCGAACCATGAGCTGCGCATGGCATCCCCAATCGTAAATCTGATATCAATGTCCTTCTCCAAGCATCCTCTCACAAGGTCAATCACATCATCCGCGCCGGCCGCGGCGTGCTTGAGGGCGGTGTGATCCCAGTCTGCTGACATTATTCGGTCGACGGTTCTGGCCGGGAACGGATCCTTAAAGGGTAAGTCTCCAGTACAAAGGGTGTAGATGATGACCCCATATGCCCAGACGTCGCCGGCCGTTTCGAAGAGCTTTCGGTTCACGCTCAGCCCTCGGGGCGAGGCGTACTCGAGGGTGCCGATGACGGATGATGTGGTGGGATAATTTGATCCGGAGGCAGATGCGAGACCGAATCGCTCCGGTGAGTCATCGTCCCCCCCCGAATCGCTGTGCAGAAAGTCGGCTAAGCCAAAGTCGCACAATCGCAAGAACCCGCCTTCAGTCTCCGCATCCGGGACGGTCATATCGATCAAGCAGTTCTCCAGCTTGACATCCCGGTGACAAACTCGCACGTCCTGATGGAGATACCGCAATGCGGAGGCCAGCTGGTAAGCGTACTTCTTCGCCAGCTTGGGCTCCAATCCTTTCCGCCCACCGCTCTCGATCGCATTCAAACGGCTCTTGCGCACGACGTCGAACAAGGTGCCGCCGACGTTCAAATCCATGAGGCAGAAGGTGGCGTACTCGGTGTCGTAGACGGCATGCAGCCGCAAAATGTGTCGGTGTTCGAGATGACGCCACACGGACACTTCGTGCTCCAGCTCCTGTTGCGCCTTTTCATTCTCCGCGGGGTCTTTGTCCGCCACGGATTTGCGCACGATCTTCACGGCCCTGACCACCCTATTCCCCGCCTGGGTGATCGAATGGACTTCTTTAATGACGCCGAAGCCGCCGCTGCTCACTCGACGCCCGATGACGTATCGCTCCCCTTCCAAACCGATTTCCTGACCCTCATCGTCGGGTTTGGGCTCGACGGCGGGCTCGACGGCGGGATTTTCTCGAGTCCAACTGGACAAAAAGGCATGGGCCGGGCTGATGGAGTTGGAAGTGGAGCGGCGGGAGGATCGACGAGAACCGGACCCCGGTATTCTCGCCGGCCGCGTGCTTCCAAACGCCATCGAGCGCATGCTCGAGTTTCGACTGATCGGACTGGTGACGCCTTCGGTCGAGACCGGCGACGTCACCGTGTGCTCCACGATCTTGCCTTCCGGGATCGTCTGTGGCGAGACGGTCAGCTTGCCGAGGATGCTGTCGACGCTGTCGGTCATGGCGTTCGAGTCGAGCGATGTGGGCGAGAGCGGTTCGCCGTCAGAAGCTGTCGACGCGGACATTTGGGACGCTGGTGCTCCTGGCGGGAGACTCGTGATCGTCTCCGTTTCGGTCGGGATCGCTGGTGGTCCGTTTGACAAGCCGTCCTGGAAAAACGCGCGTCAGTGCGTGCTCCTTTCACACCAATTCACCACTGCACGCCTCCCTTCACACGTACCGGTGAACGGATTGGTTTTGTATTCCTTGGGGTCATAAACAGGCCCCCTTCCAGACTCCCGGACCTCGTCATCGGACGGTCGCCCGTCCTCGACCGGCCTGGGAGGGCTTTTGCTTCGGTTCTTTCCCCGTCCCACCCCCCGCGCCGCTCCCCGTCTGGCGCAGATGTCGCGCGCGGGGGGGACAGGGATCCGCTCTCCATCGTCGGTGATGGCGTGCGTGCCGAAGGAGATGCTCTTTCCACGACTCCTGAGGCTGGCTTGGAGAGCTTCAATCTCGGTGCTTCTTTGCTCGGCTCGGGAGGCGGAGAAGGCGCGCCACGAGACGCTGCTTCCGCCATTCGATGCCTTGGGCTTGTCGACCCGTTTCACTTCGGGGTGCTTGGGCGCCAATGCGCTTTCGTAGGGACTGAGCGGGTCGACCGTCGAGCTGTCGTCCGAGGTGGCGCTGCCTTTGCGGCTGGCCACCGCTTCTTCGTCGGTGTCCGATTCGCTGTCTTCGAGGTACTTGGTGCCCGCAAACGGAGACGCGACGGTGTGCCGCGACGGCTGCAGTCGCGCCTGTGACTGCTCCTTGAGGGCGTGTTCGTAAGGTCTTTTGGGTGCCGGGCTGGCGGTGCGCTCGGTTTGCCGCCGTCGCCGCCGCCGCCGCAGCGCGTCGTAGTCCTGGTCGTCGTCGTCGCTGTCGTCTAACAATGCCAGCGACCCAGCCGCCTGTGCGACAGCACTTCGCGGCGGCCGGCCCGCCTGAAGGCCGTGGTCGACGCTGCCGCGTCTGCCCGCGCCCTCGCTGACACGCAGACTGGCGAGTTGGGCGGGTGCGGGACTGGGGCGTCGATCGAAGCGCTTGGGCGGATCTAAGAAATCATCGTCGCTGTCCTTGAGCTGATCGAGGATGGATGCGCTTTGGATGGGGCCGCCGGAGAGCGGCTTGGGGCTGGGCGCCTGTCCCACGGGGATGTTGCCCAGCTTCGCTTTTTCGGCGCGTTCGCGAGCTCGGCTACGTCTGTTTTGTGCCTCTTCCTCACTATCATCTTCGAAGCCCGTCGCGAACGGGTCTCGTCCCTTGCGCCGGCCGGTATCGACTCGTAGACCTTTGAAGTGCTTCTGGATGTCGTACGCGGCCATGCAAGCTGCGCCAACGGCGCCGGGAGAGTGGCGGCCGTGGGCCCGGCGGGCGCTGGCGCGGGTTTTGGGGATTGGGTTGGTTGGGGGGGTGTGGACGAAGGGGGGGGAGAGGGAGGGAGGGGGTCGGGGGGGGGGGGGGGGGGTGAGGGAAAGGTAGGAGGAGGGGAGGAATAGTGGTATCACTAGGCAGCAGGCGCGAGGCTCATAAGCTGGCGACGGCGGAGGCGCATCGGACGACGAGCACCGGGTGGGGAGGCGGTGGTGAGCGCGCGGGTGAGCGGGTGGATGGACCAGCAGATGCTGCCGGAAAAGCAAAACGATGCCTGGTGTCGCTGGCACGCAGAATGTAGAGGACGGGACAGTCAGACGAGCGTGCGACTGAGCAAGCCCGCGTACCGTACCGTATGTCCAGCACAGAAAAGCCAAGCGGCAGCACACAGCCTCATCACATCAGCCTTGGTCGAGGGGCGAGGGAGCGGGCATGATTCCTGCCTGTCGCGCGGAGTGACACCACCGACCCTCTTGGCTGAACTTCTTTTGCGATCATCCACCCCGCAGCGCTGGCCGGGCTGCACATGCGATTAGCGTCGCATCCGCCCCCTCACGTTTCGGCCCGTCTACTGGCGTGGCGCTGATTGGGCAGCTAAACGAGGGCGGGCTGCGGACCGCGACGTCATCGAAAGGCGGCGCGCGGCAAAGACTCACATGTCGGGCATCGACTCGGCGGCTGCGGATGAGGAAGAAGATGGGGAGGGGGAGGGGCGGGGGGGAGGGGAGGGGGGTGAGGGGATGGGGGGATGGGGGTGTGGGTGCGGGTGCGGGTAGGTGTAAGTGTGGGTGCGGGTGTGGATGTGGATGTGGACGTGGACGTGGACGTGGACGTGGACGTGGACGTGGATGTGGATCTGGATGTGAAACGTGGACGTGGATCTGGACCTGGATATGTGATGGACGCGATGGATGCGTGTGGGGGCCGTGCATGTGTGTATGCGTGCTTGTCTGTAGATGTGAGTGTGCATGCTTGCCTGTATACGTGAGGATATGCATGCTTGTACGCTTGTTTGTATCTATGTGTATGTAGGCTTGTCTGTATCTACGTGTGCATGTAGGCTTGTCTGTGTCTATGTGTGTGTGTATGTATGTATGTATGTATGCTTGTCCGTATCTATATGTGTATGTGCGCTTGTCT
This sequence comes from Acidomyces sp. 'richmondensis', assembly GCA_003545705.1. Classification (NCBI taxonomy): domain Eukaryota; kingdom Fungi; phylum Ascomycota; class Dothideomycetes; order Mycosphaerellales; family Teratosphaeriaceae; genus Acidomyces; species Acidomyces sp. 'richmondensis'. The sequence continues at coordinate 653,490 of QVLQ01000010.1, read as the reverse complement.
GTATATGTGTTTGGAAGGGGGGAGGTGGGGGGGCCGAGGGGGAGAGGGACGGTTGTGCCCGTCAGGATGTGTATGCAAGTACACAGATGATGCACTTTTGTATGTATGCAAATGTATGCATGCATGCACGCATGGATGTATCTCTGTCCGCATGCGTGTGCGCACGTGCGTGTGTGAATCTACGTGCGGCCGTGCCGGCCAGATCTCGCCGTGGCGAGAGTCGGGGACGTGGGACGCGCACCACCTACGGGGTTGTATCATCTGCCCAGGTATCGACGGAGGCCGGCACGCCACAGAGCCGTCTGCTGCCTGGCCCTTCTTCGCCCCGCCTCGCACGGCCGTGCCTATCTGCGGCCTGCACCGGGGCGTCCAGCATCCAGCATCCAGCGTCCGGCGTCCAGCGTCCAGCGTCCAGCGTCCAGCGTCCAGCAGCACACAGCACGTGCGCGTTTGCACTGAACCCCACTGCGCGAACCGGCGGCGACCTTGGCACCGGCCATGGGCGCGGCAGGTGCGGTGCGGCCGTAGTGATAACAACCGGCACGTCTGGTTCACGACCGATCCGTAATTTGCCGACCGCCGAGACGGCCGGATACTGCACGGCCACGGAGCAAGTCGGCCGTCGAAGCTGGACACACTGGACACGTCGGGACACGGAACACGGCGGACACAAAGGACGGGCACGCTGGGCACAATGGGCGCATGGGACACATTGGGCTCACGGGGCTCACGGGACACGGGACACACTGAACACCACCGCACACACCGCGCACCCTGGACACCCACGGCACACAGGGCACAAGCGGAGTAAAAGCGAATGCGCGCGGCTGGGCGTTCACATGCCCGCCTTTCGTCTCCGTCGCCGTCCTTCCCATTCCCATTCAAATCCCATTCCCATTCCCATTCCCATTTTCTTCTCCTTTCCCTTTCCCTTTCCCTTCCCGTTTCGGCCTCGACCAGGCGCCCGCGCGTAGTCGGACGGGGTCTGCTGATGGTGTGGGTGTGTCAGGCGCGTGCAAAGAATGCACAGTTGCTCGCCCCGCGGTCCATCCAGACGGTGGTCTAGCGGGCGGGCCGTCCCAGCTCGAAGCAAGGCGCCAAGGCGAGCAGCGTGTTGCACGTGAATGGGGCGTGCTGCCGGTGTGGTCTGCGCATGGGGAGGGTGACAATCGTTTTGTTGTTAATGAGGATGAAGACGAAGATGACGGTGATAATGATGAGGATGAGGATGATGAGGATGATGAGGATGAGGATGATGTTGATGATGTTGATGATTGTGTTGATGATTGTGTTGATGATTGTGTTGATGATTGTGTTGATGATTGTGTTGATGATGCTGGTGATGTTGACAATCGTGTCGATGATGTTGACGTTGACAATCGTGTCGATAGTGCTGCTGGTGCTGTTGACAATCGTGTTGACGGTGCTGATGTTGCCAGTCGCGTTAACCATGCTGATGTCGATGATTGTGTTGATGTTGCCGATGTCGATGATCGTGTCGATATTGATGTTCATATTAATTAATATTCATGTTGATGATGATGACGATGACAATGACGACAAAGGCTCTAGTCAACCGCTTCCGCCCCCTCTCTTCTCCCTCTTCCCCCCCGGCCCCCTGCCCCCCCCCCCCCCCCCCCCACACCCACCACCCCTCTCTCTCCTTCCCCCTCCAAAATAAGAATGCTAACTCTCTCCATACCCGTCCAAACCATATACTGTGTCCGCGGACCCTGGTCCATCATGGCCGGCTGATGCGTCGCGAAAGGCCCGCCTGACACCCCCCGCAAATCGGCCGACTCGCTCGACGGTGTCTCATCGGTCGATGCATCAATCTCTCGCTCGACCATTAGACGCGCCGCCGTGCAGAAGATGAAGGCGACAGTGGCGGCGGGGGGGAGAAGGAGGGTCGCGGGGGGGGGGGGGGTGGGGGGTTCCGTATACAAAACCACTATCCCCGGCGAGGCCATGTGGAGCGACACAAGTCCCGGGACGGGGGAGGCCAAAACACCGCGCATCAAGCGAGGCTCTCTTTCCCTGCTTACAACGGTGGAGAGGCGTGCGTTGCGATCGCCTCTCACGTCGATTCCAGCGGCAGACCTGCCAAACCACGTGCAACATCCTCTCCAGCTCTCCTCTCCCCCGCCATACTTCACATACGCCTTTGCATCCGCATACTTTTGATTGTTTCCCACATTGCTCTGCGCATAGCCCAATAGACAGCGTGCTTTGTTTACCCTCACCCTCACCCTCACCCTCAACCTCAACCTCAACCTCGCCATCATCTACCTCCACCCCTCTCATCCCTCCCCCTCTCGCCCTCCAGCGCCCCGATTGCGTCGCGGGGGGGCTTTACATGACCGCCACCGCATCTTTACATCTCTCCATGCGAGCTCCTCCTGCCCCGACGCTTGATAGCTGAGCAGTGGTTTGCCGCGGCGCCGCGGCGACGGCCGTCCTCGAGCAAAAGATGGCTGATTTCTGCCGGTGGCTGTCTGGCTGCTGTCGTGGTGCGTTGAGCCCTCCCTCCCTCTCTCCGACCAGACCACAGGCTTCCCAGGGGAGCCGGCGATGGCGGCCACCCTCATCACTGTTGGAGCCGCATCTGCTGATTTTTCCGGCCGTCTGGCCACGCAGGCAAATCCAAGATCGACTACGACAATGTTCTCGCCGACTCGGAGCGCGAAGCGGTGGCTGATCTACTCAATTACCTCGAGAATGTACGCTACCTCGCCGCTTGCACATCCCGTGCAAATCCCCCTCCCCTCTCCTGTCCCCCCCTCCCCCTCCGGCCCTCTCTTAAAACCACCATCCCTCCGTCCGCTTCCCACCACCCTTTCACCATGTTTCACCTATCCCTCACGTCCATAAACATAAGATGGCGATCCTGTGGAAGAACTGGGGCTAACGGAATTGCTACTGGGAATATAGAGAAGTGAGACCGACTTCTTCTCCGGCGAACCGCTGGCCGCATTAAGCACTTTGGTTTACAGCCGGAACATCGACCTACAACGAAGCGCAAGCTTAACATTTGCGGAAATCACGGAAAGAGGCAGGTTTCGGGCTTGGCAGATGCAGTCACGACGGATGGTGCTGACACAGGCAAATAGAAGCGCGCGCGGTGGACCGGGCAGCTCTCGAACCGATCCTCTTCCTCCTAGAAAGTCCAGACATCGAAGTCCAAAGAGCGGCTTCGGCTGCCTTGGGCAACCTGGCCGTAGAGCGTATGTGGCATCAGCCCCAGTCCCTCTTCAGATTTTTCTTCTTGCTTGGGCTGACATATATGGCTGGAATAGCTTCGAACAAGGTCCTTATCGTGCAGCTCGGCGGTCTACAACCACTCATCCGACAGATGAACTCGCCCAATGTCGAGGTCCAATGCAACGCCGTGGGCTGCATCACCAATCTCGCCACCCACGAAGACAATAAAGCGCGCATTGCACGATCCGGCGCCCTCGCACCCCTCACTCGGCTGGCAAAGAGCAAGGACATGCGAGTACAGAGAAATGCCACGGGAGCTCTGCTGAACATGACGCACAGCGATGACAACCGGCAACAACTGGTTTCGGCGGGAGCCATCCCCGTGTTGGTCAGCCTGCTGGGCAGCCCAGACACAGACGTGCAGTACTACTGCACCACCGCTTTGTCTAACATCGCGGTGGACTCGGCCAACAGGAAGAGACTGGCGCAGACGGAACCGAAATTGGTCCAATCGCTTGTGCACCTCATGAAAGGCCAGGCGCCGAAGGTCCAGTGTCAAGCCGCACTCGCGCTTCGAAACTTGGCCAGCGACGAAAAATATCAGCTGGAGATCGTCAGAGCGGGCGGTTTGCCCCCCCTTGTTGCAACTGCTCCAAAGCAGCTACATGCCTCTCATTTTGTCGGCGGTGGCCTGCATCCGAAACATTTCCATACACCCCATGAACGAGAGCCCTATCATCGACGCCGGCTTCCTCCGACCGCTGGTGGACCTGCTCGGATCGACGGACAACGAAGAAATTCAATGCCACGCCATCTCCACGCTCCGGAATCTGGCCGCGTCCAGCGATAGGAACAAGCAGCTCGTGCTGGAGGCCGGTGCGGTTGAGAAGTGTAAGGAGCTCGTTTTGAACGTGCCGCTTTCGGTGCAAAGCGAGATGACGGCGGCGATCGCCGTACTGGCGTTGAGCGACGATTTGAAGGAGCGCCTGTTGGGCCTCGGCGTGTTTGATGTGCTCATCCCCTTGACCGAGAGCGAGAGCATAGAGGTGCAGGGAAATAGTGCCGCCGCGTTGGGCAATTTGAGCAGTAAAGGTAGAAGGGAACGCTTCGACTCGAAGGGTGGGGTTTTTTTTTTATACGCACGGCTGACACGTCTTTAGTGGGCGATTACAGCCTCTTCCTGACTTCATGGACCCAACCCAGCGGCGGCATCCACGGCTATCTCTCTCGATTTCTGAACAGTGGCGATCCGACATTCCAACACATCGCGATCTGGACTCTTCTCCAACTTCTCGAATCGAACGATGCGCGACTCATTCAGACGATCACCAACGCCAAGGACATCATGGACATCGTGCGCGAGATCAGCGAGAAGAACGTGGAGTCCGAGAATGAAGGCGATGGTGCGGAGAGCGAAGACGGCGAGGCCGAGGTGGTCGCATTGGCGAAACGATGTCTCGAGATTGGCAATGGGGGGAAAGCCGGAAGCTACGCGCCGATCGACAAGACTTAGGAGGACAGTCGGCCGGTGGTTGAGATTTACTCGAACCTTTGATGAAGAGAGGGTAAAATGGAACCCCCCCCTTCCCAAAAAGGGAAACGCGATTGGTCCGAATAGACACATGCTAATGCCGAGCAAACCGAGTCCAATCTCACGCATCGCGGCCACACCGCTCAGCAAAAATGGCGAGGGATTCATCTGGATCTGGGCATGAGGCATGGCGAAGCAGAAGCAGAGACACAAAGTGCATATTTAAATACCCACCTACACATGAGAAGGCGGGTGGGCGATGAGGTGTTTTAATTTTTTCCATGGCACGCATAATTTGGCTAGCCTCTACAAGGGAGGGGGTTGGGCTGAAAGACGGCCCTGGAATCTGCAAATGGCGGAAGGGGCTGAAGATTGCTTCTTTTTTTTCTTCTCTTTTTCTTTCTTCAGTCCACTTACGCGTACAGAGTGTTTGCATTTCATGTGGCGTATTAGAGGCGAGTGATGGATAACCGATACCTCTTTAGCTTGCGCAGTGTTGACAGAAATGGAGATGGAGATAAAGCTTTTAGTCACGGGCGTGCCCGTCGCGCATCTTTGCCACGACATAAAACTAGGTGTCTCCAATTGCTCAAGCAGTTCAGAACAGTAATTGAACCTCACAGTGGCTTCTATGGCCTGGACGAAGAATAAACGTGTCCTTCGGAAAGACGTCATGTCCATGATTGGCCGCTTCACACATCCTCCGCTTTCCCTCTTGGATATCCCCTAGAAGATCCCTCTCCAGAGCATTCCTATTCCTCATTCGCACTCCCCTCTTCATTCGGCGGGAGGTTGACCACGGAGTCCGCGGCCATCCCTTCAACCGCTGATGCTCCTCCGTACCTCCGGACTGGCTATACACCCATCTTCTCGGGGAAATAAAATGCTTGGCCACGAGCTGAAGTCATTCAGATTGACGGAAGTTTGGTGCGATAGGTAATAGTAGTGATAGATATCATGGTAGCAAATACGAAGATGACTCCCGTATCTATTCGCCTCACATCCCTCTGGTCCCAACCGATTTCAAGCAAACCCAGCGGGAGCGTTGACTGAATCTGCAGGCTCGATTTCTTCAATTGGCACACTTACTACATTTTCATCTCGCTTCTCTTCCCTGTTGACAAAAATGAATGAAAGAACCACGATCGCGGCACCAAGCCAGTAAAGCGGTGACGTGGTCTGCGAATTGATGACAATCTGCCCGATTAGGGAGAGAGGTATTGTCATGCTTAAGCCGACAGTCACAACAATAGGGCTGGTTAGCAGGACAGCATAAGCCCAGGCGAGATCACTGACTAACGAGGCCACGCTGTTAGTGAGGATAATGGCAGTGACCCGTGTAGTAGGCGGAAGCTCGAAGCGCTCGATACCCGCGTAATGAAGGATGATGAACCCAGGCCTAAGGTTTTGAATCAGCCATGACTTATTGTGTGATTTGTGAAGGCTACTTACCAAAGGAAGATGACGTTGAAGAAGCCAACCAAGCCAAAGAAGACAGGCATACTTATCCGGGATTCATCGCCGATGCGTTTTTTCATAAAGACTGCGTACAAGCCGTACATCACAGCCGAGACTAGAGCAAGTGCGTCGCCAATAATAAGGTCACGGAAAGTCTTCTGGGGGAAGTCTCCGCGATGTTCGTCATCTGTGCTCTTGCCGGAGAAATCGATGCCGCTGATCATGACTATGCCAATCAAAGAGGCGATAACAGCGAGCAATTTGCGTAATGTGAAGCGTTCCACCCCAAATAGAGCCCCGAAAAGCAAGGTGAAGACGCTGCACGTGCTCGTGAGGATGGTGGAGGATGAAACCGTAGTATATTCGAGACAGGCCGCCACAAAGTAGTTGGCAAGGTACCACAAGATGCAGAATTCCAAGCTTAGTTTGGCGATTTCAGTAATTGTGAGAGGCGGCAAAGCTGTTACTGTCGGAAGGGACGGCGCCATTTTGTTGCCATCATCCAATGGCCGTCCAAGCAAAAGCTCTTGTGACAGAGTTTCTGAATGTTGCCGCTCACTTCTGGGACTGCTGTTGTAGCCTAAGTCTTCGGATGGACTCAACGGCACATACTGCCGCCGCTCCTTGATTTGCTTCCACCATTGACGAACATTTTCTGGATATCTGCACGCCTTCTGAATGAGGATCGTGATCAGTGGAATTATGAAGAAGGAGGTATTGACATATGTCACAAAATACGGCTTGCTGTAGGTGTTGTCTGCGAAGATCGTGCTTGCAAGGAAGTTTGAGGCCGTCCACAAGAATACCGTCAATCCAAGCAAAACGAGGCCCACAACCCAGCGCCATTTGCTCCATCTCTTAGAAGATATCAATGAGCTCATTGAGCTCCCTGGCCGCTCACTTTCCGCAGCATCAAAATCCGAAGGCGTTGCGGCCGGCGGCACAGGCGAAGAGAGGGATGACATTCCGGAGGGTCGTTACGGCGGATATGCTCTTTCAATGGTATATGCAGCGACTCTGTCCCTGCTCCGTAGCCGCGAGAGCTCTACTTCCATGCCCGGTCGCTCGAAATTGTCAGGAAAAGAGAGCAGGAGCAGAAAGGAAGAGGGGAGCGACCATCACGGCATATGACAATTACGCGGTCACTGTTAGTCCTGTAACACCCGAAATCGCTTATCTATGTTGAACGCAAAAGCAAAAGTCTTGAGTCGTGACACAGCAGGACAAAAATCTTGGCCACTCACATGCAGATTACATCAAAAATACATGTAGCTAGAAGACTTCGTCTATTGCTGAAGAGCGCTGACCACGATTATGACCCATTCGTTTGATATACTATATGACAGAGGCTTCGTTCGATTTGAAAGGCGAAAAGCATTGGAATTTGATTCAAGTTTTCTTTCATCGGTTCCCCTTTCGCTTGATATTTGAAAGATTGCTTCATGTCTTGACTCAATATGGGCCCAAAATAATTAAATATAATCCTGTTGAAGTGTTATTGCTTACATATTGCCCAGATACAAAAAGGCGGCTGCTAATATTGTATCAACCGAAGACACCGCTATCGAAAAACTCTGTGAGAAATTCTTCATATTCATCTGCCCAATTTCAACAAAGGCTTGATAGTTGATCGCTTTTTGTTTTCATGAGGGAAATTGAATATCCTATTCTTCTTTGGTTAAAGGCCGATTCATCTGAATGGGAGTATTGCGACATTCTACTCGAATAGGTCTCCCGAGGAAGTCACACCACTTTTCCCAACCCCGTTTCAAATCGATCTCCAGCAATTGATTTTAGGACGAAGCCTCTGGCGTCACGATAAATGATGTCTAGGGACTGTAAATATCAATATACTGGCTCGTCTTTACATGCTTGGCTGAATTCACCCATGAGCATCTTTATTTGGCACTTTGGCCACAGCGAATGTGTTCACGAAGCCTTCCTGGATCTGGCTGATGGCCTCGCGTACGAGTTCGATCTTTTCCAAAACAAAAATGACCAAGTTCGACCAAGATATTCAATATCGGATTGCAGATTTCTTTTACATAATCGACGTAGCTGCAATACCAGCGATGGATGTCTCGTTCCACCCCCGATCACCTTTGCGTGAGGTCAAGGCTTCAAAATTTCTTCGCCAATTGAGTTGAATGGGGTGTCATTGTCTGCAGAGACATATCCCAACGATGCGTCGAAAACCCCCTTCCATTTCTGTTATCTTCCATGTGCTATAGAATTTTGCCTTGACCGCTTGCGTCCACGTATTATATCCGAGATAAAGGAACTCCATGCGAACTGTTCGTTTGGCCTTCTGCCGATCAGCATTCATCTTGTTACCCGTCCTGACGTAGTTTCCGATTTGCATGAAGGCCACTCCTGTTGTCATGATTTACTACCGTGTCGGTGAATTCCGCTGACGGTGGCAATAGCAGTCTACTGGCAGCAGAGTTGCAGTTCACCATATACAATATCCTGGTCAACATCCCAAATGCACGATTGAGTATGATAGCACAGGCTGTCAATACAGATGCCGTAGACCGCTCCTGTACATCATAATAAACCCTCTCACTTGTAAACAGCACAAAATTCATGTCCTTTAAGAAACAAAGATGCTAGTAAGAGTTTTTGGAATAACATCATATAATAATAAAGTCTTGCATTGCTGGTCTATTCCTACTAGGATAAACATTGATCACTGAGTTTCTTTTCAGAGGGTAAAAGCCTGAGCGCAAACCCCCTCTCATCTCTTGTTTATCTTAGGTGCCAAACCAACTTTGCTTTTGTGTTCCTTTTGGACATTCATAGGAGCTCTAATGCTACTAGCCTCTCACCAGGTCCCTTCTTTCTGTCTTCCTCTTTTCTCTCTCCTATTCCTCATCCCTTGCAAGGCAGAATTGGTCCGGGACTGCTTCGTGGATCATCCACCTCACCGTTGCTTTGGGAGCCCTCCTAGTGTTCGCCAGGTCCTTCCAGTTTGATGTCCCTACCTCTCTGAACTGTCTTTCCCTTCCTTTCTGCCTCTTACAGCAGTATATCTGGATTTGCTTCACTGTCCATGCTCTATATCCACAAGAGCATTTAGGAGTGGGGCCTGGGACCCTGCTTCTAGTCAGATAAGCTCCTAGGCAAATTTTTTCGGTCCTAATCAACGTGGCTATCGTGTCATGTGGTCTAGTCCAGCCTTTGTGCAGCCTTAATCCTCTTCCTCTTCCTCCTCCTCTTCCTCGTCCTCCTCCTTCTTCTCCTCCTCCTCTTGGTGTAGTTCATACTGCTGGTATTTCCTGTCCGGGTTGGGCCTGTTCTTTTCTCATTCTTGGTCCCACCCCCTTTCCCATTGTTCTTGGAGCCACCAGTCTTTCTTCAACTTTCCTCTAATTCTTTGGTGTCCTTGACTTATTTGTATCTATTGAAGTCCTTTCCCCCCCTTTCTGCACATCTAGGCTGCCTATTTACATTTATCTTTCATATATTAGGTAACTTGAAGGTCCTGGGTCTTCTAAACATGTTGTCTTGCGAGGTCTTGTATATACAGTGCTAGAGGAGAAATTTCTGCTCATTTTGGGGAACTTGTTATAGTACGTTTTTGTAACCACCTGTAATATACCTTAGGGCTTGGTTTTAGATCTTTCTAGGGTCTTTGTGTGCTTAGGAGCGGAGCCTCTATCCATTTCGGTTTGGATCCAGACCGTGCATCTGTATGTTATCGCTGGTCTGACTACCGCTGTAAGACATGTCTAGCTTTCTGGAATGTAGCTGCCTATGTGGATTTACACAGCCTCTGGAGAGATTGCATCTGACTCCGGCCTTTCTCTGCTGCTTTCTTTATGTTAGGTCCCCATTGGAGCTTTGTGTCTACCCAGACTCCTAGGAGCCTTAGGGATGGGACTGATTCTTCCTGGAAGCCTTCTTTGTCTACTGTAGCTTGCAGATTGCGTCTTCTTCTACTTCTTGTACAGTGGATAAGCTGGTATTTTTGTGGGGCAAAGGCTGCTCCATGCCGGGCTGCCTACATAAGGCGCTTAGCATGTGCTGCTTCTAGCCTTTGGCAGTTCTCTAATGATATTATATAGAAGTGGGAGAGAAAGCTCTAAAGTACTTAAGCAATCTGAGCACACTTCAGTAGAGAAACTTGGTCGATGACTGATTTCAGCCCTGGATGGATCGACTAATCCTTCGCGCTGTCGATGTCAGGGTCTGATTGACAGGGTTTTAGAGGTCTTCCTGATCACTGATGGAACAATTTGTGGCAAGAAGTTCTTTCATAGTCTCAATTGATTACTGAAATTTGACAAGGGTAAAAGAAAGAAGACGGCAAAGAAAAGATCACAATAAGGCAAATTAGAAAGTTACGGGTTTCCGAATTCATGCGCGGGAAAGCTGAAATAATCATAAATTTCGCGTCTAGCAACTGACGCGTGTCTTAAGCCTATTATCGATACCATCAACCAAACCTAGCTTCTCGTGGAAAAGCCATCCAGCACACTCATTTCTTCTTCCTGGTGATTGATGACGAGGTCAGTAAGTATCTCATATGAATGACACAATGCAATTAGGATCTCACGTACGTAAGCGTGCCGATAACATGCGGCACAGTGTCATACTTGCCCTCGCCGTTGCCAGGCTTCAGGTTTACCTCTTCCCAATCGCCAGCTTGTAATAACCACTCATCTGTCGGTCGGCAGATATCGCAGCCATTAAAAAAATGAGGCCAAACGATGTTGATACCCTCTATCGAAGCATGTCAGCATCCTAATCTTCCAAAGACTCGCCTGCACACCCAAACTTACTTTGCCAATATCCTACGAAATCACCTTGATATTTTGTTTTCACATGTTCATACACTAACCATCGCCCGCCGGGTTTGAGATATGGGAATAGATTCTTGATGATCTTTTCTGGAGTCGGAATGCTGCACAAGCATTGAACGGTAATAATTGTGTCAATACTCTCCTTTTGAATTCCACCTTTGGCCTCAAGCTCCTCTGCCCCACAGCCAATGATCTCATATATGTCGCCCAATCCAGCCTTTATGGCATTTTCTCTCAACTTTGGATGCATCCCTGGATTTGGTTCGACCCCATAAATTTTCGTAATGTCCTGGTTGTTGGCCTTAGCAAAGAGATATAGCCATTGTCCCGTCCCTGGACCAATATCCAAGCAGACACCTCGAGCCGAATTCTGCAAGAGGGGCATCACCGCCGGCGCGGCGACATCACGAGATCTGGGGCCAAAGAATGCCCAAAAGCGGGCGAACCAGGCATCCTTAAAGTCATCCCATGAGCGAAACGGTCTGAAATTGAAAGCCAAGATGGAATCAACGATGGTGGGAATGATGTAGTATGCTGAGAACGCCAGTAGCAAAAGGGGACGGAGCAGATTCGTAGGTCCGGCTTCTTCAGTTGATGCGGGCATGGCCTTCTGTTGCTCTTTCTTGTCTGAAGACATCTTGACAAAAATTTTTCAGAGTAACTATGATCTCAACGCCCAGCTTTCCAACAGTTCACAGGACCTTGTTGCGCAATTGGCTCCTGTGTAAAACTAACTGATCTCACGAGTCATCTTATGTCATCAGAAGGAAAGAAAAGAGAAATATCACAAAGTGGGCTCTTGCCCCTCAGTCGTCACTGCCCGCGGCTTAGAGGGTGTTTCGGGCCGGCTTATCGGCGAGTCAAATTAGGTTATTACAATCATTCCCACAAAACAGTAAACTCCAACATGAAATATCAAGGCTATGTGAAATACATAGACTTATTTCTTGCCCTTCATCTTCTTCTTCAATCTCTTCTCCGCCCTGACATCCTTCTTCAGCCGCGGATCGACCATCTTGTACTTCCCCTTAACACCTCTAGGTCTTCCCGCGCCTTTGTTCATCCCTCCAGCCTTTATGACTTTCACGCTCGGCTTCTTCTTTTGCCCAGACTTTTTAGCCTTAGCCATCAGCTTTGCAATGCCAGCGGCCTTGTCTTTCTCGCTCAAATCATCACCATCCGCCAACCCTTCACTCTTCTTTTTAAGCTTCTCCAACCGCCTCGCTGCGCGTAGAGTCTTTCGTGCTTTAGCTTCGCGAACCTTCTTGATCGGTCTTGCGTTCAGAGCGCGGAGCTTTTCTTTAATGGCCTGCGCTGCTTCTTTCGAGATGGGACGGTGAGGTTTGCTATGCTTGTTCTCATCATCGAGGAACCAGTCTGGTAGACCTTCAGTGTCACGGTGGGAATACTTGTTAAAGCTATCATCTTCCAGTTGTGCTTTCGTAACTTTGCCGGTCGCGAGAGCGTGGGCAAGGGTCATGGCTTCTGCGGTGATGATCTCGATATTTGGACGGCCTTCTTGCTCGGCTGGGGGCTTCTCATCGCCTGATGCCCACTCATCTTCGTCTTCCTCGGATTTCCGTTGAACTTCTTCAATTTCTGACTCAGATTCTTCATCTAAGCTGTCCTCCATCTTTGATTTATTTTCACCACGGATTTTGGTGGAGGTAGCCGTAAGCAAAGGCGAGGCCGAAGATCCGGAGCCAACTTCCACCCCGCTATCCCTTTGCTCAATTTCTTCTTCTTCTTCTTCTTCCTCAGGCTCTTCAATCTCACCGACACTCTTAATGATGTCTTGCTGGAAGAAGCTAACCGCACGTCGACTGAGAACCCCAGCCTTCGTGTAATCCTTGGGCTGCAGCTCGTTCAACAATTGAACATCATCCTCATCAGTATCTGATTCAGAATCCTCGTCCTCAACGAGATCAACATCACTACTCGCATCTGTCTCCCCAACTTTATCGCCATTGTCAAATCCTTCAAACTCATCGTCATTATCCGCATTTGCATCGCGCCTCGCGCGTTTCGCTCGCGCCTTGGCGTCTCGGCCTTCTCTCCGCTCTTGGAATTGTTCGTACATTGAATCTAGTTGCGCCTCAAGAGCATTGCCATCTTCGTCCTCATCCAACTCCTCATCACTCTGCTCTGTCCTTTCTGGCACAACAACGGTATGCATCCTACCTCTCGCTATGTCCCGCGCAATACCAGCCCTGTCCACATCTCGCAACCGAAAAGTTGAGTCTTCGCCTTGCGCTGAAGCGGCTTCAATGCCGATTTCTGACGGAGTCACAAGTCCTAATTGCATGCGTACGATTTCCTTGTGTTTTCGCTCGTTCTCTTTTCGCCTTTCTTTCCGCTTTGCCTTATTTTGTAGGTCTTTCAGATGCTGCAATTCCTCTTGCAGTCTCATTTCTTCAGTCATGGATTCCACCATCGCCACCTCCTCACCAACTGTTCCCCGCGCATCCACCTGGTCAGAAGATCCTTTCGCAGACGTTTCAGTTGCTTGTGTGTCAGGTTCGGCTGTATCTTTCTGCCGGAACCCGAATCGCTCTCTCGCCTTCAACCTCCACCGTAGCAATAGCTTAAATTCTTTTCGGCCTAATACCTTCAGATCACTACAGCAATCCCGCACTTCCTGAGTCGTCTCGGGCAGCCTGTCCAATGCAGCAAGAGCAATGTCTCCGTTATCCTCTTGCCTGAAATGCAGCCTGTTCAAACTCCCAAGCATTTTGATTGGGTCTCGGGTCTGTATGAATTCGCTCGCTGGCGCCTCGTGGAATTGAGTCCAGTCATCTTCCTCATAACCCTCACGCTTGCGTTTCTTCTTCTCGGGATTAAAGACGCGAGCTTCATTGTTGACAGCCGTTTCCTCAACTTCAGAGAATGCATGCTTCGGGTCTAAAAATCGAGAGTCAATATGCTTTGGAGCCTTGAAGCCGCGACACACGTAAAAAGTCTCCGCGGAGACGTTCCGCGAAGATGGAGGTTTCGTTTGCTCTACACGAGAGAAAAGCTGCTTGAATATCCATTCTAACTTGGTGCTATCTTTCGATCGGAAAACCTTGGTGACGAAAGTGCCATTCGGGGCGAGGAATTCGGTTGCCAGCTTCAAAGACGAAAGCACCAATTCATTCTGCGAGAAAGCATCTTGCACCCACGCGGTGCCAACGTTTGGCGCACCATCGTGAATAACCGTGTCTGCCTTCCATGTCTTCAAATGTCCTCGTATCGTCGCTCTGCATTTGTCCGTCGTGATGTCGCCTTGAAATGTGATGGTTTTGGGGATTGGCTTGATCGGGGCCAGATCCACACCTATGATTAGGCTCTTGACCGGCATCGTCTCCGCCGCCACCTGAAGCCATGAGCCAGGCGCCGCACAAAGGTCGATCAAACATCTCGACTGCTGCAGGAAGGAATATTTCTTGTTCAGTTGGATGAGCTTGAAGGCCGCTCGTGCGCGATAACCTTTCTCCTTTGCCAGGTAATAGTATTTGTCCAGACGTGCCTTTGCATTCTTCTTCTGGATTGCCATGGCGGCTTTTGATCACTGCGTGGAGGGGAGCATCAAGTTTGCGCTCAAAAATAAAAGCCCAGTAATTCGAAATGGAAATCTTGGTGAGCTCGGCGATCGGCGTTTGGTGCGGATGCTGCCGACAGCCGAGATGCGGGTCAGTCGCGTGTCAGCGCGTCACCTCGCTCCGGAATTGTAAATGTGATGTGATTTTGGATAATGTAACCCGGAAAAAATACCCTCAACAGCTACCACACTTCAGTTCCGGCTGCTTGCAGATGACGAGAGACATACTGTCGGATGTGAATGGCAGCCGTAACGGTGTTGCCTGTGATGAATGGCGAGGAAGAGAAATGTATCCACCCATTCTTCTCCAAAATCAATGGACATCGTGAACAACGACACGGTCACGAAACAACAGAGACGCAAGAAGAATCATATGAGCCAGATACAGTGGGTATATGTGTCCAGCTCGACGGCTCTCAAGAGAAAACGCTCAAGCCAAATGGATCACGAAAAGTCAAGACGCATGGCGAGACTGGGACAATGGACAAGAAGCAGAAGACTTTGCAGGATGTTATTGAACCAAAGCATATCACATATTCTGAACGAACAATAAGTACTAATACGCTCCCGATGGAACTGTCATCCGAACAGGGGATCAGCCCCGGCCTTCGAAAGCGTCGGCGCACCGGGCCAGACGAGTTCGTCGAAATCAGCGACGAGACAGACAGTGCCTCAGCAGTGCCACAGATGAATACGGCATCCTCCTATGTGACAAGTCACCCACCCATGCTCCTACCAGACACTCTACCTGCGGCCCAATTATCGGCGGCAAGGCAGGTTTCACCACCTCGAAAATTACTGCGATTACACTCAAACGGCACTTTCTCATCTCCAATTTCGAAGGACAGAAAGGAAGAAGTCATAGAGACTTCCTCCGTCGCTTTCAAGAGGAGGGGTAGGCCACGAAAGTTAAAAGGGGTGATGACACCTCGGCAGCTGTTTGTCAAGCTCAAGTACAGCAGCGACTCGTCCCGACGAGAAGACATTGGCCAGAAGATAGATCTTATATTTGCCGGAAAAGAGCGCGTTCCAGTGTATCTCGACAAGAAGGAATCGCACTCGAGTAAACCGAACAATCCCGAAGAGCCGTCAAAGGCCACGCATCCTTTCTTTATGAGCAAGACCAAAGAACAGAGACCGATTTCGAAACACGAGTCTCCTCGCAAGGCTTCAGCTACGACACCAGGAAAGCTCAGGAGGCAAATTCTTGGAATTCGGACAACTGAAATTAAAGAGATGCCCTATGCGCTTGGTTTGGCTCTTCTGAAAGATCGTTTGATGGTAAAGCAACCTGGAGCATGCGAACCAGCTTGGCCAGACAGAGAGCAGACGCACGTTCGTGGGCTAAACCATGAAACCGATTTTATGCCTTGCGGCGAAATGAAAGGAGATATACATTCTCGTTCACGTAAACAAAAGAACGCACGCCTTCCTTTCCCGGTCGAAGAATCCATTCTTACACATTTTGCTCTGGGTCTGCAGCCTGAACAAGATCATACTCTCCGGCAAGATGGATTCTATGAACCACATCCAAGTCTTCATTTGCCTCGGAAGCTTCTAATCTCTGGTCATGATATACGCGAAAGGATTGCCCCAGAGCTTCGTGCTTCCCTACTCAAAGACGATGAATTATCGGCATCTGCCCCGTCGCACCTTAATTCTCATACTGCTCTCAATAAATTATGGAATCGCTTACCACAGACGCTCACAGCTTTCGATCACGGGAGAGGCGAGACAAAAAGTTGGGCACAGAAATATGCACCATGCAGCGCATCAGAAGTGCTTCAGCCAGCGCGAGAGACAACCGTGTTGAGAGAATGGCTCAAGTCTCTCACCGTCACTGCAGTCGAAAGCGTGTCTGTAACAGTGCCAAAGCCTTCCACAAAGTCTGAATTGAGAGTGAAGAGGAAGCGCAGAAGAAAACCGGGCGAATTGGACGACTTCCTTGTTGAAAGCGAAGAAGAATTGCATAACATGGATGAATTCACCGATATAGAGGATGTCCATCGAAACACTAATTCGAAGACGCAGAGATCTGTCGTTCAGGTCGCGTTAGATGGGGCAAAGATTAGCAACGCAGTCCTCTTAAGCGGGCCGCACGGTTGTGGTAAAACTGCTGCAGCCTACGCAGTAGCAAAAGAACTAGGATTCAAAATCTTCGAAATTGGCCCACATGAACGGCGGAGCGGCAAGGATGTCCTTGACAAGGTAGGAAATATGACAGAGAATCATTTAGTTAAGCACCACGGTAATGATACCGCGGATCAATCATCTGCCGAAGAATCCAATAACGCGAAATTAGATGAGGCATTCCAAAAGGATCTGGTCAACGGTCGTCAGGGAACGATGAGCTCTTTTTTCAAACCTAGTGCTCCAGCAAAGGCTGCCCTTATCACAACAGAGAAACTAGAAGACAAAAAAAAGGCACTAAAAGCCGTACAACAAGCAGTGAGGAGGCAGCACAAAGATCAGCGGCAATCTCTTATTTTGCTTGAGGAAGTTGACATCATCTTCAAAGGTGACAAAGATTTCTGGTCTACTGTACTAAAGCTCATCATTACATCTAAACGACCATTTGTCATGACATGTAACGATGAGGATCTGGTACCATTGCAGGCTATGAATCTCCACGCCATCTTACGGTTCGGTCCACCCCCCGTCGAACTCTCTGCAGATTATATGCTATTAATTGCTGCTACAGAGGGACATTTACTGAAAAGGAAAGCCGTTGTTGATCTGTACGAGGTGAAGAAGCGTGATCTCAGGGCGAGTATCACTGAGTTAGACTTCTGGTGTCAGATGGGTATCGGCGACCCGAGGGGAGGGCTAAGTTGGATCTATCAGCGCTGGCCCCCTGGATCAGACCTCGACGCTTACGGTCAAAAACTTCGGGTCATTAGCGACAATACCTATCATTCAGAGCTTGGCCTGGATGCAATTGTTGATCTCTCGGAGGATCAACGGGTCTCATGGGCTTGGGAAGAGCTAGGTACTCATCCTTTCAACCCTCCCACTTGGTCGAAGTGCGAGGTGAACAACTCAACATCAGGGAGGGATGACATGAAAGATTTTAGCAAATATATTGATTGTCTGAGTGCATTCGATGTCTTGTCTAGGGTAGCGATAAGAGGACAAGCGCCACTTGACACAGCACAACCTATTTTGACAGAAAAAGCACGTCACCAGTACATCGAAGGCATGGCCTTATTGCAGACCGATGAGCCGCTCATCCCACCTGCCGTGAGCATGGATATTGTCGCTGGAGCTTCATGTATAGCTGCGCGAGCTTTCCCAAATCTAGAAATAGAAACACTCAACGGACACCCCATTAAAGAATGTCAGCAGCACGATGAACGTAAATTAAAAAGAAGAGACTTCTCATGCTTCGATGCTATCTCCACCGCTGCCGAGAACGCACTGTCGACAGGATCTGGTCTCGTTCAGTCCGTATTCGACGGCCCATTGAACCCCATAGCTTTGGATTTGGCGCCTTACGTTCGTTCAATCGTACATTATGACATTGCACTCGAAGAAGAGCGTTACTTTATATCGGAGAACAGCGTTCACAAGTCAAAGCGGGCGCGTACAACAAGAGCAGCAAGGAGTGCATTGGAGGGTGGCCAGCGAGGTAGCACGAGGAGGGAGAGGTGGTTCACAAAGAGTTTGGACTTGCAAGCTGTACTTGCCACGGCTGGATGTGGGTGGCCAAAGCTGACTGTGACGCTGCCTGAAGGAGATGCATCAGAGCCGCCTGTATCGAGTGCCGAAGGCGTGTAAGTGACGACTTGGATATGCTGGCAATATACTCGGCTTGATGTACACTTGCAAGCTTTCAGGAGATAGACAAGAGGTAGCCGGCAATATGAAATATGAGTCTCTACCTATCAACCATCGTTCAGGCAACATTGGCTTGGCTAGATCTGTCTGGCATGAGACATGCCGAATGCGTACGAAGTTTACGCACCATTCATGTGCAATCAGAACTGGATAGAACCAACATTCACTTCGGACAGCTGATATACAAGTCTGTTTCGGTCTAAGATATAAGAAAGACCAGTCTGTGAGGATTTGGAGCTCCAAAACCGATAAATCACCCCCATTCACGACTGCACATGTGTATAGCATGTAATATGGCCCTACTAAGGCTGTCCGCGAAATCGCGTCACATGTAGTCCCACAGTGCTGTTTGTACATAGCAGCAATGTGCCACTCCTGGTCTCAACGGCAGCGAGTTTCTGAAATTTCCCATCATCACAGCAGATGACCAGCACGCTCTTGGCAATATATGCTTTCGAATTGAATACTATGAGATTGCTAATTTGACTTGCTCGTTTGTGTGAAACGGACCCGACTTCATTTTGGGATGTAGTCTGGGCCGCGAGAAAATTTCTGCAAGTCCTCAAATCAGGTTCGTCTACTCGAAGTAGGCTCTCCAATGATGTCGAATTCGCAACGAAACACAGCAGGCACCTGGAGCAAGCGACTGGGCATGTCGATAAATTGAACGAAATAGTCGTACCAACATGTCGCAAAGGCTGGAATCGAAATGCTCGTGCTTTTGCCGAACAATTTATCCGAACTGCCGATGAGCTGGCGAAAGTTTCAAAGGTCATCTGTGGCGGGTAAGATGTATAAAGGCGGGCTAGAGGGAAATCATCTTGAACAAGATCAAAGCATTATCCCAGGCACCGAAAGAGAGAAACCCCACCAAGAAGCTAAAATAGCTTGAATGTGCGACGAAGGCAGCTGGGAAGTATCCTCTCTCAGGAAACGCATCCAAACGCACCAGCTATTCTTAGGGATATGAGGTTGATGTAGCGCGGACCTGATAGCAGTTTAGCAGCTGTGTCATAAGCTATGTCAAATAGAGAAGATTTGCGGAAGTACATCTATAAGATGAAGGCGAAACTCCATGCAGAAATACAATCAGCTTATCAGCGAGCCCAGGCTTAGGACGCGCGACCAATTCCTTGTCGGTCTGTTCTGTCCATGAACCGATAAGCGATTATAAATCGATCGCTCAATGAATCCTCTGGATCTCTGCATTACCTCGACACGTGAACGTGTCTCGAGGCCCAATTTAGTTAACTTGCTTCTCGAAGGCAACTCCGTATATTGGGTCGCTGACGGCGCGGCATCGAGTAAGTCTACGCAAACTAGTACACAAATCCGACGAATTCCAGACAATAGAATTTGTCGGAATGGGAACATGCGTGAACGCTTTGTATGGCATACTTTTAAATTTTGGAGACCAATGTTCTGAGATTGACAACAGAATTTCAGGGCTATTACGTGGTGATTTGTATCGATTTGCGACCCTTTCCTACGCCCAATTGATTCAACCTTGTCGCTGAAGAATGCCTCCTCAATTTTGTAGAATTATACATTTGGCAGGTAAGTATCTAACATGCTGACATCAGGGATTTGGATCGCACTGGCAGTAACGAGTGTTCGTCGTGGTCATACCTTCATTAACAGTTTGGATGAGTTTACGGCAATCAAGATAGCCTAGTAGATTTTGTCTTCAGGTTAGCACTACCAGAAGACCGGTAAGTTTAGACTGTCCATCCGGCTGAAACAAATGAATAAGCGAGGCCTGGATCCAGTGAACAGCAGTGAGTGCAGGATTTGATATGAATTATATCAAGGAATTTGTTGAAGCAAAATCTCCACGATGGTGATCCGCTCATGGCCAACAGTTTTTACGAACTATTTCATTTCCTACACAGAGCAAAGTCTTTTCGTAGGCTACTCTGGTCACGTCGTCGTTATAGGATGGACTTGATCGGGCCTCGAATTGCACCACTTTGAAGAGACTTTCTGGTACTCAGAGAGAATAGATCAATGTTCTCGAACATAGCTGAAATATCGATCCTGTCCATGTATCTACTGTGGCTTTCCATCTACATGGGATGAAAATTAATTGGTTACATTGGCAGGCGTGCAGAGCCATAGGCTTTTGTATCCTTACGGCTGCAACAATGTTTCCGGTGGGAATTCTGGTATGGAATTCCAAAAAGTACGTTCATTGGCAGTGATACGGACTCAAGACCAAAGCGGCTGCCTCTCTCTGATGCTTGAATCCCGCAGGCATGATTTCTTTGGTAAAAGGGAACTGCAAAGCCAAGCTATTTATATGAAGCTGAGTGGTTCGACTTCGAGTTCATCCTATCTCTCGGGAAACCATTTTAATAAGGACATCTCGACGCCTAAGACCGTGACAGACATTGCAAATAACTTCACTTCGCTATGATGACGCCGGATATGTGGTGATACTTGAGTATGTCCGTTTCAAAAGCGATATTCCGAGATTGAGATTACTGGACCCTCCAGGATTGCTCAGGAGTCATTGTCTAATGTGGAAACGCTGCAAAAGCTCCCAAAAAGATGAATCCCAAGCGAGAAGTGTCGCCCGCAGATTGATTCTATCATTTTGCTTCTAACGCTCAAAATCTTATCAACGTCCAAACATGAATGGGCCAAGTGTGCATGGTCCATCAGAAAACTCTACACGAACCATGCCTAACTGCACTAATTTGCGTTCGCACGACCATCATTTCGGCTTCAGTGGCTTTTGCCTTCGAATTAACCCCAGGATACATCAAATCATTTGTCGAAGACCTCTGGATTATGACATGGTCCTGATACAATGCAACAGCTTCTTATCCTAGCGAGCGTGAAAATGAGGCTAGCACGTGATCTCTCACTAGACATTCCTTGGCACTACAAGCCGACTTTGAAGCTCCGACGATATCCGCTGACTCGCCTTTCCGTTGGTAGATCCTGTAGCTTCATAAGGACACGATCTTGATGAGAATGGCTGTCAGCAGAATGTGTCAGCACATGGAAATTGGACACGGAACTGCCCGGCATCTGATAGACAGCACTCCATCAACAGGACTTGAGACCCACCGTCGCGACACTTACCTTCCTTGCAAAACCTGTGAGCAGAACACGTGTGCCGATTCTTGACGCTTATCGAGGACTGTTTCAGTGGCCATGATGTCGGTGTCCATAGAGAAGCATTTGAGGATTCAAGGCTTTCCTTTTGTTGTGCCGCGGACATGGCCCGCGGTTTCAGCCATCAATCCATGCTCGCTTCCACCTGCGAAACCCCGTCCGTTCCTCAGATCTCGACCTGGACAAGATTCCTCCGAGTTGTTGATGTTGAGCGAGCGAACTTTAATACCAGACGAGTAAAACTGGCGCACAAAGCAAGCTGCTTGTAGGATCTTGCATTGAAGTTTTGCGCAAAAGATGCCGTACAGACGCCGTACAGGTGCAGCGTTCACCTCCTGGTCAGCGGTGGTGTTGCCGCCCACATCATCACCGCACACCCGCATTTCACATTGGTCACAGGAACTGCATGCCCGCCCGCTGTTCAAGCAAGGTATTGGCTGGTGCACGAGGACTGCTTCTTCTCATTGCGTTGCCCGCCAGCTGTTCAGGACTAGGTTGCCGTCGCGCCTCGGATGACGTCAAATCAACGACCTCTTGATAATGGATATGTACTTATCTACGCGCCTACGCGTTCGTGCGGCAAACACATGCCATTGGGGATGTGGATAGAGTGTGTTGCCCAATTAAGAAGGCACTGCAGAAAGCCAATAATCGCGCGCGGAGTCGGTACGACATGGCTGTCAATGCGCCCAAGTCGTACAGGGTCTGGTCGCTCGTATGGGGTGCTTCAATAAATCTTGTGTCGTGGCGGTATATATTGATTAAGCGGTCACTTGTTCTTCCCGCCATTGCTTATCTCTCGATTTCATCACCCTTTGCACATGGCTGCCGAGGCCGAACTGCTGCAGGGCTTCCTGTGGCGCAGCTCGGTTCAGAGTCATCCCGCGGCGCATGATTGTGCGAAGATGTGTGCACTTGACTGTTGGCTTAGGCTGCAGTCTTCCGAAAACAATCTCACCAATTGCTGAACCGCTTGACGATGCGAATCATCAAACCCGGACCGCTTCGGACCGATCGTTGCCTCATCCCTTTTCCTTATCTGAAACCTCCATTTTATTTCTGCCACTCACCGCACTAAGCTAGCCTCTCTCTCCCCCCCGCCCCCACCAGGTACGTATCTCTTTTCCGGGGAACTTGCAGGCAGGCCCGAGGCTGACCGAGAGGTTTTGAGGGCGCGCCGGGTGGTCGGTTTGTGTCGGTTCAATATCACCAAGCTCCGTGAGACTGGCTGCGGTCAATCACCATGAACCACACCAACTACACGCTCCCGGCGAGCGGCAGCGCGCAGCAGTATGGGAACACATCCCCCGATCAGCCTGCCAGAGACCCAGCTGTCCATCAACGCACCTATCAGGGTAAGGCGAGGCCGACGCATCTCGTCCCGTAGGGCGCGTGGCTGATGAAATTTTCGATGCAGCATGTATACCGTGTCGTAGGCGCAAGGTACGTTGTGATCTAGGGTCCGTCGACAATCCTCATGATCCCCCGTGCGTGCGGTGCAGGCGCGAGGCGAAGGAGTGCTTCTTCAGTGCGACGAGGCGTCGGAACAACAAGCAGGGGACCAGCACGGATATCGCGGACGAAGAGGACGTGTACGAGATCAAGAATGGCAGAAAGCGGGCTAGGACTTCGTCGAGCATAGAGAGGCATGACGGCGACTATGACGAGCCCCCTCGCACGCCAGGTGGAGGGAGGGGGCAATCGCGTCCGTTGCGCAGACCAGAACCGCAGCGGCCGGTGCAGTACACGGAGGAAGACCAGAAGGTGGGCGACCAGACCGCGGCGGTGTTGCAAAGTGCGGAGGTGCACAGCGGGCACGACGCGCTGAAGCTGCTCTCTCACGCCGCTCACTTTCGCGAGCGGTTCAGCCAGCCTCAAGGGGACCGGCCGATGTTGAATGGAGTGTCGCCGTCATCTCTCCCACCGGCAACCAGTCCAATCATGGACCCAACTAGCCAAAGCAGCTACAAAGTGGGCCCCATGGCCATGGCCAATGGGATCTGGAAAACCGCCATGGATTCCGATGGTCGAAGCAGCATCGCGGATGGCCTCATCAAGTCTCAAGCCGACATCGCCGCCTACAATTCTGCACTCAAAGCTTGGTCACGCTTCCGTTTTGTGCGCGCTGGCTGGTTCACGGCCAAGGAGGGCATCGACTATGTCATCTATTTCTATAAATATCTTTCACCTCTTACCCCGGTCGCGCTTCCTGACTTCAGCCCCTGCGATACGCACGAGCAGCTTCTCACTCAAGAGCCAATGCTCGCAATCACCATCCTACTGATCTCCTCGCGTCATATGAAGCTAGATGGCCCTGGGGCTCAGTCACGTCCGTATGCGATCCATGATAAGCTCTGGAAGTATTTGGCCGGCATGATCAACAGGCTTGTCTGGGGGCAGGAGCAATTTGGTGGAGGGTTTTGTGGCGCTGGCGCAGAGCCTGCGGCCGATGTGAACCCACTGAGTCGGAAGGGGCTCAGGACGTTGGGAACAGTCGAATCGCTGGTCCTGCTAACGGAGTGGCACCCAAGGGCGATGCACTTCCCGCCAGACGAAGCAGACGAGGAACTTATGATTCCAGACCATCCGGTATCAACGCCGAGTATACCAGAAAACAGCGATGTGCCCAAAGGCATCGGTGGGCAGCGAATGGATGCCTGGCTGGAACCTTGTTGGCGCAGCGATCGCATGTGTTGGATGCTCCTAGGCATGGCCATGTCTCTTGCCATCGAGATCGGTGTCTTCGATCAAACGGACTGGCAGAGGCACGCGAAGGCGATGAACGGCGAGCCGCTGTCGGCTGAGGGCTTGAACATATACGACAAGCGCCGTCGTGCGGTCCGCGATCTACTTCTTGTTTATGTCACGCAAACGAGCGGTCGTCTTGGTCTGACATCAATGCTGCCGAGCAACTACAGCAAACCAGAAGACTCGCCGCAGCACAGGCTGCCGCTCGATCAGCACGAGAGCATCCAAGAAACGGTTCTGTACTTCTGGCTGCACATGGCTGACATGATCAGTCGCGGAAATACGCAAATCTTCGCCAATAAGCAATTCACGCGCGATTTGATCAAGAACGGCGATTACACCGATGCAATCGATAAATTGCAAGAACCACTTCTTCAGTGGCGCAAGGAATTCGACCAATGTGTCTCCATTCCCAAGTATATGCGCTATATTCTTGAGATTGAGTACGAATACTGCCGCGTCTATATCAACGCTCTCGCGCTGCAGGCCATTGCTGAAAGATGCGCCAACTTGAACGAGCAACCGCTGAGTCAAATCTTAGATCCGCCTATCGATATGGTACGCTCATCTGCGATTACAACCAATGGTGTGCGCACTGACGTGGCCATCGATCCCCATACCCTCTCCAAGTCATTCGGGAGAGACCGAAAGTACATGGTTGCGGTGGGTGACGCCGCTCGCAGGCTTTTGAAGGTCGTGGTGGACGGCCTATACCCCGGCGACTACCTCAGGCATGCACCAGTCCGAACGTACTTCCGCATCATTAGCGTGGCTATCATGCTGCTCAAGTCCTTCTCTTTGGGTGCGACCGAGAGCGATGTCAGTGATTCGCTGAGTTTGATGGACCGCACGGTGGAGGCACTCAAGACCTGCATCGTCGACGATGTGCACGTTGCCAGCCGCTTCGCTGAACTCCTCAACAAGTTGACCGAAGGCCTCAAGCCGCGTCTCATCCGTATCTCGGCAGATGGTCGGAACGGACGCAGTCGACGAGTAAGCACCCACGACAGTCCAATGCCAATGGCTACCCCGCTCAACAATGCCAATCAGCGCGGACCAGGGCAAAATATGGTGCATGGCCAGACAATGCCACCAGCGGCGCCACATCAGCAGCAGCAGTGGAATTACACGAGCTTTGTCCCCTCCAGTAACGCGTCGAGCACGCCAGCGAACCCACTACTCGGCGTCTCTAATCAAACGTACGACCTTTTCACAGAAAACGACTACTCGGTCATGCCGCCACCATCGTTCAACTTCCATTCACCCACGATGTCTACTGGTACTGGTAACGCCAGTTATTCCAGCTATTCTGGGCCAGGGACCTTCGGCAATGATACTGGCGTGGGCGATTGGCTGACTCTGCCTCTGGACAATTTACTTAATGCCAGCGCGGATGTCGAGTCCAGTATGTACGGTCCGCAGGTTGGCGGCGCGGACATGTTGGAATTGCTGCTTGCCGGTACAGGCCAAGGCCAGAACGGCTACTAAGTCCATCGGTCTTCATTACCTGCACACAGATTGACTACTCGGGATTAAATTTCACCTGAGCTCAGCCATTTTTCACGCCACTGCTGCGTTGCAATATCCAACACCATATCAGCGGATTGACGACCTTCATGCGATCATACAGAGATGAGACACGAAACAACTAAAAGTTCTGCGAACCGGTAATGGGCGCGGCGGAGATGCTTAGTTGTCCACTGGGCGTTGGCATATCAAATTGTCCATAGCCCTTTGTTCATATCTGCCTGCTTTCTGAGATACCCCTCATAGTTGACCATGGGGAAATAATTATTGTTTTTAATTGAGAGACTTACTGCTTGACCATGTACGTTGCTTGTAGCCGCTCCATGAGATGGTCTTTCGCCGTGATTAACTTTCCGTCCCGTGCCAGTCTCTTGCCTGATACGAGAGCATGCTCTTTGACGCGAGCGCTAGGTACAGGTTCCAGCAAAGCACGGTCTAGAGGGTGGCAAAAATATGCCATTGAATACCGATCAAAGTTCCCTTCTTTGGGAAAGACGACACGGTGGACTGTAGACTTCAGCAAACCCGCTGTCCAGTCTTCCAGAAGGTCACCAATGTTGACTAGTATCGGAGGTGGCCGAAATTCCAATGTGCCGCTGTTAAATCTGCCAAGAACGTCTGCGTAAGGGTCGACGGCAACAGGAGCCCATTCTCCGCTCGGCGTTTTGATTTCAAGCCCTGGTTGACCAGGCTGTTGGAACAGAAGGGTGATGGAGCCATAATCGCTATGCGCTCCAGCTCTGATGTCGATGTCATCTTCGATGTTGTCGACGCGGGGATAATAAAGCAGCCTGAAAATCGTTCCAGAAGGACCTTTGTTCTGATCATGTCTGGTGGCAAACCAGTCTGGTCGGAGGTCTAACGCAATTGCAAAACATTCCAAAATCCTTTGGCACAGTCGACGGCATTTAGCCTGAAACTGTAGTATTGTTTGCTCATGCGGTTGCAACGGTTTGGGTAACGGTTGCTGCAGCTTGCCATTCAGAGGCTCGCCAATGTTAAACGCCCTAATTGAAAATCAGCATTCGTCGTCGGCTCCGGGCTGATGAAAAGCCTACTCCTTCATATCAGGCCTCTTTTGAGTAGCCGGATCGAGTTTCTCTACCTCTCTGCTAAGCCAGCCGTGATTTTTCCCAGCCTTGTTCGAGCTGATCGATACCTCTTGCTTAACGTGCTCGGGAGACGCGAAAAAGTTCTTTGACAATTGGAACATTTCCTCAATGTCTTCCGGTTGGATGCCAGTTCCTTCGTTCTCGATGTAAACAAATCCGAATTTTGACGCCGCGTCCAGCAGCTGAGATGGCGCATCTGGGTTGCTGGGCCGAAGATCGATGTTAGGTATTCTCGCCGCGCCATCTGGTCGGGCATTTTGGTCGAATAAACGCTCCATATCTTCTGTATATCCTGACTAGAAAATAGGAAACTTTCAAGTTTACATTGATAAATCCTTCTGCTTCTCTAGCGAGAGGTATAGCGTATGTCATATCACTTGGAAAGGCCCAGCAATTGCGTGATGTAGTATTCAACGCGAGTGGCGCTTGGCTCAACGAGGTTAGAGCGTCGCTTACATTGAAGTCTTATCCTATATAGATAATGACACCAACGGACGACACTTGATGGCGGCAGAATTTGACAGCGCCATGATGAATCTAGGGAAATAATACAAGGATTTTGAGCTTGGATCCATGACCTCTAACGGCGGTATCACACTTCTGTGTCCCTGTTTCACCTTGTGCCCGCCTACAAGGCCGCATTGGATTTAAATATCTGGAGGTCGGGAATGCTGTTCGTCCAACGATTTATTTCTCCTCTTGCTTGCCATTAGTTTACACAATTCATCCCACACTAACGACAAGAGTCTTTGCCTTTAAGGAAATAGCCTAGCTGGACAGGGAATAAAGATTAACATTCGTCGGGTTCATTTTGGATTACAATCCTGCACCAATCTACGACGTGCCCACAAAAAATGACGCTCGAGTGTGGTTTTGCCAGTGGTGTGTTGTATGAGACCAGCATTTTGTCTACTGGAATACTAATTATCGCGAATATGCGTCATTTTCACGCAATATCTGGACAAACTCTACATACACATAGTGTTATGGCCTTTCACCGAAATCTGCTTGACGGGCGGCCAATATAACTTGTTCACGTCATGCTTTTATCTAAGTCAAAGATTATTCAAAGTCACATGCATTTATCCGAATTTTCGTTTGCAAATCGCTAAATTTGTTGGCTCAGCCCTCATCTTCGAGTAAACAATTTGCATGTACCTTTTCAGCCGAGGTGGAATCAACAAGGCCGTATAGATATAATGTAGTGAACTAGAGGCATTTATTGCCTTTGACAGTAACAGGAACCAAATCAATAGATTGACCATGTGGTTGTTGATTTTTGTTATCCTCATCTCAAGGAGGCATCTCTGAAAGAGGTTGCTCTCAGCCTAGACCCAAAGACTCAGTAGGCCTGAACTGTCCATCTTGGCTGCAACTTCACAAGTTTCGGGATTGTTCAATTGGTCCCTTGATTTGCGGGAGGATCAGTTTACATGAAATTCATAAAGAAACACCGCAAAGTCTTATCGAACAGAAGAACATCATCTGCGTGACAGCATAAATGCTGTGTGACATGGCACCACCCAGATTACGGGCGCTCTGATGAATTACGGGATTGGGGAAGTGGGGAATGGACAAAGCGATCTCGCTATAGCTCCATGAAAAGCGATATCCCTTGCTGGCCGGCGGCATCGTTATTTTCTCTGAAATGCTGCTGCTTCGTTCCTATCCATACAGGAGCAGGATAAGCTTAGCTTCCTAATACTGAAAAAAATAGTTGCAGTAAAACATCTTACCTCCCGCAATGACGGTAGCGACTGGTCGCCTTTCACATGGAAAATTTTAACTCAAACTAGCACCTAGCGCACACACGAAAGCATCTTTGGAATTCGTGTTTGGATTCCTGGTGACTAGATGTTTGTCTGCACTCATATTCACATCTCTGGTCATGAGGCGGCTATATCGGGTCGGAGACACTTCTTCATAGGTCGCCGTCCGTGGTGATTAGATTTAATCTCATAAGGATCGGGATTGCAGCATGGCTGGTCCCTTTCACATCGAGGCAGCTTGGCGGTGACTCGTGATCTCGAATGCCCCAATTCCGAGCTGCCATCATTCATACTGCCATTCTGAAGTCTTCAGGCCTCATATTCGTTAGATCAGAAACTAGTCTCGGTGGTAAGTTGTCAGTTCAGCATCCTTGCCTCTCTCCTCGCCTTTGATGTCCACGGGAAATCGGTGAAACACTTGTCACTGCTGTCATATCCCTCGGTAACTGCACGGGCTGCATTGTTACAGTTGTTGATAGACCCTCCACGGTGAATGAATTGAGCTAGCCGTGCTTTGGTCAATTGAGTTTTGGTATATTTTCACGCCGTACTCCCAATTGCTTTACCGATCTGAGAACATGAAGCGAAACCAAGTCGAAGGCCAGTATATGCGAAAACCTCTAGCCAGGATCAATATGACGAACAAGGAGGACAAGCCAATTAAGTACACTATGAAAAAAAAAATCCAGTATTTTGACTAACCCGGCAGAGAGAATTTCAATTGAAACAAGTCAAATCACGTGACATTAGATTTCTACTTCACGTGATACTTATTCCATCCAAAAGACCTCACTTGCATTGGTCCCCCACTCGCATGGTTGACCTTCTTGGCATTCATGGATCTCCTGTGGTTCCATGGTTGACATCGATGCTTTTTGGGACGCAATTGAAAGCGGCGAGCATCTCGAAAAGGTGTTACGAACAGGCAAAGACCATGTGATGGGACTACTGACGCGGCCTGGTGCGCGTTGTGCGCCCACATTGGCTTGCCGAAATGCTCCTCGAACGACTCATTCCCCAACCCGTGAACCCGGCACGCCATCCAATTGATAGCGTCCAGCTGGGTAAGTGTTCATAATACTTCACATCTCTCTCGACTCTTGGCAGTATTCATGCATATTTATCCATCAGTCTTCCTTCATCATTCCTAAACCGCATACACTAGCCAACCAATCGGTTGGCAACAAGCGCCATCATGTCTTTCATCTTGAACAAGATGAAGGGCGCGGTTGACGATATCAAGGACAAAATTGACGGCGCCAAATCTGACGAGCCTCATAAACAAGGGCGGGCTTCCGAAGAGTCCGAGCATAAGCATCACTTCTTCCACACGCACTCTCACATCTCTTCCTCCCGCGTTTGCTCAGACGGCGACAACCACCACCTCCATCGGTTCCAGAGTTTTGCGCCTCAGAGGGCAGGGAATAAAGCAAAATGGTATGTGGATGCGTGTGGGTATATGTACGCGGTCAGCGTGGCGCTGGAGCAGGCTCAGCATTCGATCATGATCCTTGATTGGTGGCTATCTCCTGAGTTATATCTGCGGCGTCCACCGGCAAAAAATGAGCAATACAGGCTAGATAGATTGCTCTTTCGAGCCGCCAATAGAGGAGTGCAGGTCAATATCATTGTTTACAAAGAGGTGACACAAGCATTGACTTTGTCGTCGTCCCACACAAAACATTGGCTCGAGGACAACGATAAGACCGGTAATATTCGAGTCTTACGGCATCCTGACCATCTGCCCGATAGGCATGTGTTGGCTTCTGAAATATGGTCTGGTATCAGGAACTCCGGTCTGAGCGCTGCCAGTCTCAAAGACCTTCCCGGTGACTTTATTAAGGGAATTTACGGTATGAGCGAAGATACAATCCTTTATTGGGCGCATCACGAGAAGTTATGCCTTGTCGATGGCCGGATCGCATTCATGGGTGGCTTAGACCTCTGTTATGGTCGGTGGGATACTAATCAGCACTCCATCGCTGATGCCCATCCAAGCGACTTGAACGCAATCGTGTTCCCCGGCCAGGACTACAATAATGCACGTATCATGGACTTCCAGAACGTATCCGATTGGCAGGATAACAAACTTGACCGCAGATACAATTCCCGAATGGGGTGGTCCGATGTCTCAATTTCACTTCAAGGACCCGTAGTCGAGGACCTGAAAGCTCACTTTGTGCAACGGTGGAATTTTCTATATTTCGAGAAATATGCGGCAAAGACTAGAGCCGACAGGCGATATCAACCCATTGATTTGCATCCTAACCGAGCCGGTATTATCGGTCATCCCTACGAACGGACAGAAGATGGCGGGGTGCGTGGGGAAGGCCAATATCATCACTTCCGCGAGCGCATGCACCACCAATTCGAGCGAGCACGGTCGATCTTAGACAGCGGCCGGGAGGATTTGCGAGAGCACATGTATACTTACCGTCAATTACCAGATGAACAGTACTCCTTCGGTCCGCTCGACGGCGTTCATATCCAGCTGATGAGAAGTTGCTCAAAATGGAGCCATGGTGTACCGCTGGAACATTCGATTGCTGATGCTTATATCCAAACGATCAGAGATAGTCAGCATTTCATCTACATCGAGAATCAGTTCTTCATCACGGCCACTTCTGAGGAACAGAAGCCGGTGCGAAATCGGATTGGCGCCGCAATTGTAGAGCGAATAATAAGAGCCGCCAAGAATGGCGAGCAATGGCATATGATTGTGAACATTCCAGCAGTGCCAGGTTTTGCTGGAGACTTGGTACGTTATCCATTGGCGCGGCATGGAGAGTTCTTCGGCTTCATGCGATAGTTCACTTATGCTGATGTGCCCATTTGTAGAAAGCAGACGGAAGCCTCGGGACCCGGGAAATTATGGAGCTGCAGTATAGAAGCATAAGTACTTTGCACTCACATCAAAAAGTAGGGATTAAAGGCATTTATACTGACTATATTCTTTTCAGACCGAGGTGGACACAGCATTATGGAGAAGGTTGCTCAAGCCGGCTTCGATCCAATGGAGTACATCCGCTTCTACAACCTGCGCAACTATGATAGAATCAACAATAGCAGGACTATGCAGCAAGTGGAGCAACAATCTGGAGTCAGCTACGATGACGCAAGGAAGGGTCACGATCAAAAGTTTGCTCACGCACTTGATAGTCAAGAATATGGTGCTGAGTATCCCGATCAACGTCTCGGCATGGATGCTTTCCATCGTTACCAACAAGCTGCTCATGGTTTGCGTGATACGAGCGAGATGTCGAGCGGGCGATGGGATAGCGTGGCTGACTGCTACATGCTCAACGGACCGGACATTCGTCGTGTACCATGGGACGGCGATCCGCAATCCGAAATGGATGCATTTGTGTCCGAAGAGCTATACATTCACAGCAAGCTCTTGATTGCTGACGACCGAAAAGTCATCTGTGGGTCTGCGAACCTCAACGATCGATCCCAGCTTGGCAATCATGACTCGGAGATCGCCGTCCTTATTGAGGATCAGGAGGAGATAGACAGTTACATGGCCGGACGACCGTGGAAAGCCACGAAATTCGCCGCGAGCCTACGGCGACAGTTGTTTAGAAAGCACATTGGCCTGCTTCCAGCCCAGGATATGCAATGCCCTGATGCGAACTTCATGCCCATCGATCATGATCCAAA
Organism: Acidomyces sp. 'richmondensis'; assembly: GCA_003545705.1. NCBI lineage: Eukaryota > Fungi > Ascomycota > Dothideomycetes > Mycosphaerellales > Teratosphaeriaceae > Acidomyces > Acidomyces sp. 'richmondensis'. The sequence goes on along the minus strand of QVLQ01000010.1, from coordinate 621,139 downwards.
CATATACGACTGGGGGAGCCGCGAAGATCATGCTGTTGCTGATCCTCTTGCACCTTCGTTCATGAATCTCTGGAAGACGACTGCCGCGAATAATACTGCGGCTTTCCGCGCCGTTTTCCATCCTGTTCCAGACGACGGAGTGAAGAATTGGAAGCAGTACGACGCTTATTTCGAGCGCTTCTTCAAGCCTGAGGAAGCCGAAAAATCCGGAAAAGTCGATGCAGGCAAGCCAAGTACTTGGAAAGTGGGACACGTCGTGGCTGAAAACTTCCCACCGGGCGAGGAGGGATTGAAGCAAGTGAAAGATGTGCTAAGCACGATCAAGGGCAACTTGGTGGAGATGCCGCTATTGTTTTTGAAAGAGGAGGACATTGCGAAAGAAGGTTTGAGCTTGAATCCTTGGACAGAGGAGGTTTATACTTAGTCGATTTTCTTGAATGGACCATTTGAAAGACATATGATTGGTTAACAGAAGATTATATGTGGATATGGATGACAATGAATAAGACAATCCAGACATTTGGTAATAACTCAGCGAACATCTTCAACTGGTGCTTTTGGCCATATCCTATAGGTCATGCGGGCCGTTGGCGAAGTTCAGTACTTCACAGCAGGCTTGGCGCTCGAGACATCTAGTGACTACACCCCGACGGCCAACCCGTGTCACAAGACTTCTGGAGAGGCTGCATCGAACGTTCGTGTATTGCCATTTGGATCAAATTCTGTGTTTTAAAACATCCGATGAGTTTTGTTGCAGGCCCGCAAGGATGTTGCGATTCAAGAGAAAGCGAGCAAAGACTGTAGAGCCTGACGTGGATTTAAATACCAGGAGTCCCTTATTCAGAATTCCAGCGGAGTTAAGGGAATGCATATGGGAGTACACCCTTACATATCCGTCGTCTTCAGATTCACTCCACTTTCACGTCTACGATGAGGTTCGGTTGCGAATATCATTCATGGAGTGTGCTGACATGTATTCCAGGTACTTGACGAATGCACGTACAAAACATGCACCATGAACGGCGCTACCTCTGGTAAACTCCATCACAAAACAGCTCTACTCCGAGTTTCACGGGCCGTATACACTGAAGCCGTAGGTTTCCTCTACCTTCGCAAGCATTTCGATCTCGTCCTTATGAGCGGCCATCCCCGTGGAAAAATCAATAAGGAACACTTCTCGCGGAATCTGGGCAAGATCCACGAACGTGCCGGGCTATTCAAACAGATCCGGCAAGCCACCATTATTGTGCAACCAGGACGATGTCCGGATATCTCGGCGTATACCAAGCGCATCGCGAAGCTCCTGAACGCCCTCGACTACGGCAATCAGATCAATGACCTCACCATCAAATTCAACTTCGGCTTCGCTCACGTCACGAATTTGGATCGATGGGCGGTGCCTATTGTGGATATGTTTGCCGCGCTCGAGAGTGGCATGAAGCAAGATCATCGTCGAACCATTCGAATCGTCGCATGTCAGGGGCCGGAACGACAATGGGCCGCGTTTCGACAGGCTTTGTTCAAGCTCAGCGCCCATATAGGTTTGTCCGAAGGCCAGCTTGAAGAATGGGATCCGATGGCAGAACTTCGAAACTTCGCATGGTATCACATGGGGGATCAATGCTTGCTGCGCGGCGCGTTCAGTAAATTCAGCTTGGAGCATCCGAACGGCTTCCACTGGTCGAAGAGAGAGACGGTACTTTGGGGAGCGGTGACGGTGTTAATCTTTGCGATAATGCCGCCGCTGGCCTTAGCCTTGTATGCGAAACGTAAGCGGAGCAAAGGCGAGAGCTGGAAGGTATTTCGATGTTGAAATGTGCATGCTGCCCCTTGCCAAATTTGCTTGAATTTCTGGAAGATTCCGATAATCGGATGGGCACTACAATGTCACCAATGGCTGACTTATTGAGAGCGACGGTAAAGGGCTTAAGTCGAAGTAATTACATTTTTGGGAACAAGGTCGCAACCTTACGTGCCTTCCCAAAAGAGCAGTCCTACACAGGTCATGTGTACAGTATATAAGCACGCCAAGACCCTTGCCATCAGTGATAAGAGAATGATCAGCATTGTGTCGAATAACTACAGATCGCCTTCCCTCCGTGGTCGGCTTCCTACATTTGTCCAAAACTCCCCTCGCCTCTGCAAATCTGGCATCCTTTCCCCATGCTAAAAAAATCCACAAATACAAAATATTTCTTCGCCTTCGTCACCGGCGTTTGCTCAGCATTTTCTCCTGACGTGGCTTAGGATTTGCCCCCTCATCCACCCTGACTAATCCGAATCGAACATCTCCCCACGAGGAGATTCGCTTTATTTGTTTTCGGATTTTGATCTAGTGAGCACATCAAATGCACTTCCTTCGATCGGGACATTTTGCTTCTCCATTTTCACCTGCCAATTCTGCATAGAAAATATCCGCTTCTCAAAAGAAGCAAAGAGCACATCATAAGATAGTCGTATCAAGCTTCGAATTACCACAGCCAAAGTACCCAGTCATTCTGCACGGCGCCCGTTATCATTCTCTCATAATGGCGACCTTGGAAAATGGGTACGTTGCTCCTCCATCAGTCGGTTTGTTCATACCAAGACTCTGACGTAAAACGAGTGAAAATAATTGTGACCTAATAGGCCATGAAGTCGGCATCATGTTTGGTTTTGCCGTTAAGCGGAATCCTAAATGTATAATGTACACAGAATTGCGGCCGTTATTCCCATAATCGTGTCTCGCTCCATACAATATTCAGCCGTAGTATATATGTACAAAGTCGAACGAAATCAACAAAGAACCCTGAATGGAGCCACGAGAGACAGAAAGACGATAACACACCTCAACGGTGACGTAAATACTTCCAGGTTTTTATACTCATCGTGATGATCGTCTACGTCTTCACGAGGCAATGGGGGAATAAAGACGGGCAGAAGCAGGAGACAGAGCGCGTCGAGGCACTTGAGGCGAGCAGGTGGCTCAAAGAGAAGCACGAGCCAGTGGAAGAGCGGCAAGAAGATACCGCGGCAGAGATTCCCATTTAGATTTCGTTTTCGACAGTGATACCCTGATTGAGTGACATTCATGTTTATCGCAGGATTTGGTAACTGAAAGAGATTGTGAATTAGCGAGTAAAAGATCATGATATGAATTCAATTGACTTACCGACGCAGCACCGTCTCGAGGGTCTTCTCGCTTACGTCTGCATCTTCTGGGATGTCTTGTATTATCGGCACCAAGCCGGCGAACTTATTGCCGCCGCGGTAAGCAAGAAGGGCTGGGACACCGGCTGGCTCCATCTCGGCGTCTTGGTAATGGAGTTTTACAAAACGCGTATCAAGATGCTTTCGTGCGAGGCCGCGGACGCAGTCCTCGATCAACGTGCTCACCTCTGACTGCCGTATATTAGAAGTGCAAACGGGATCAAGAAGTGGAAATCCGGCTCAAGCTCACATAGTCATCATAGATGTAAACCACCACCACAACATCAGGCGGCGATTTGTCCACGGCATCCAGATATCCATCTCCATCAACAATAGGCAGACCCCCGTACATCCTCCTGCTTGGCTCACGGGTGTGGTGTCTGCTGCGACCGTTGTGCTGTCCGCTCTGCAACTCCCGCAATCTATTACTCCTCCACTGCTTCATGAAGTCATTGTCGAGGTCATCGTCGAAGTCTTCCTCGTCAGACTCGTCAAGTTTCTCCCCTGGCACCTGCGGCTCTTGGACTGGCATCCCATTATGCACCCGAGAAGCCAGCGTTGACGTACTGCGCATGGAAATACGGTGCAGGCGTCGTGAGTCACGGAAGTGCTGGGCGTCAGAGATGACGCCCTTGGGACCGGTGTTGGCTCCATACCGCGTGAGGGGGATGGTAGTGCGCGCCTGGCTCAAGCTGGTACGCGTGAGAGCTTCGTCGGGATCGGCGTGCGAGGCGGGCGGGGTCACATCCTCATGGTCCTCGTCATCGGAGAGATTGAGGAAGGAGCGAGTCTCATCATCGTCGTCGTCTGCGGGATGTCCTGTACGCCTCTCCTTGTACCCTGCGTCCATCAACTGGTCGAACTCATCCCTGGCGGCGGACATGATGGGCGCGGCCAATCGTTCGCTGCTGTTGGTGCCTGTCGACGCCCGGGGGGGGGGAGGCGGCTTCGCGGAAGAGGGCTCGAAGATAGTAGGGATAGTTATCGGGGTGGGCCACTAATGTGCGCCGCGCTGTGTTCACCGCGTGCCGTCGACAAGGGGGAAGCGGCCGACGCTGTTGGCGCTGAGCAAATGCCAAGGACGAGGGTACATGCCCTGATGAGCTACGACGGTGCAGGAGGCAAAAGGAGAGGCGGAAGAGGGGGGCGAGGTGTGGTGTGGTGTGGTGGTTGAGCGTGACGAAGCCCATGAAACTGATTTTGCGCCAAACCACCGCCGCCGCCGCCGCCGCCTCCTCGACCTCACGGCGAGGCTCTGCCGCCGCAGGCCGCCCGGCGATACTCCGCACTACGGCATGCAGCCATGGTACAGTTCGTACGCAGCTCCCACTTGGTGTGTTTCACGCGAGAATGACAGAGTAAAGCCCATCTGCAGCCTCCAGGGATAGACTAGCACTGCGGCAGGGGCAGACGTCGGGCATGCTCTTCGGTTAAGTTGGGCCCGCCCGGCTCCGGCGCACGATTCAGGCGTTGCATCAATGAACTCTGAAAGGGAAACCGTTGTAAGCATGGGAGGCCTGGACAGATGCTTCGCCATTGTTTTCGGTGTCGAACCATGGTCCTGTGCAAGTTGCGTGATCCCAAAGTGGGGAGACGCAGAGACAACGCGCGAGACAGGAACAACACATTGGCTCATTAATACACCAACTGATTCATACACACGTGCTAACACTCATTCACCGCCTGCATCTGTCACCATCATGTTCATGCAAGGGATGAGCAGAGGATACGCAGCCACGCGTACCCGCCGCCACGGACAATAGGCGGGCCGTTCTCACTCTCGTGTCCCACAGGCGGTGAAGATGAATAATGTGGAACAGCCACTGATGAGTTTGATTTTGGATAATCGGAAAGAAACATTCATGTCCATATAGTAGGATAGTAAAGAGAGACTTGCTCCGCAAAAATGCACTAGGTATCTGTCAAGCTGAACATGGCCGCCCTCCCGTGTTGCTCCTGGTCTCTTGAGGACTTGCCGCGAGAAACGCACACGTCCAAGGAGTTGAAAGTAAAAAAAAAAAAAAACAACAGGATAAGGAATTCAGAACTTTCTCCACCAGCCTTACTGATACAGGGTGGAGGGTGGAGCACTAACTGTAGCCAGTCTTGCTGAGAGGACACAAATGCTCCAAATGGGGCTGGCCGTCGCCGTACGAAGATTCTACTCCCCCATGCTCCTTTCCGTTCTTCGCCTCGATCGTCCACTCCGCCGCTACCGCCCGCCAAGTACAAGGAATTTTTTTTTTGGATCACATCGTGAGGAAATGGTTGATGGCTCTTCGCTGTCCAGGTGTTTGGGTAGGCGAAGGAAGAGGTTATGGGGTCCACGCGCCGCATCGTACATGAAACGTTCTCAAACTCTGCTTAGTAGTGCACCGAACAGGCCATGCTTCGCTGACTGTATCGTGCTGTCGTCGATTAAGGTAGATGTGGAGGTAGATAAAAAGGCGCCCTCGTTCGAGATGTTTCGTGTGGTCCATGCCGGTGTGGATTACCATGCCCAAATTCGGAGCTGCGCGAGGAGTTAGGTTACTCCCAAAATAAGTCACCAGGGGAAAACATACCATGGAGTCCCACGATCCCGTGCATAGAGAAATTGCATCGTTTGATACGCCCAGGCAACTCACACGGTTGTCGTGACCTTGAAGCGTACCAACTCTTTCTCCTCGGAGAACATCCCAAACCTGTAGCCCACGTTGTTAGTCTCAAAGGGCCATCTTTTGCATCAAGTAATTGCCGTACCTTGCACTCGAAATCATCGTAGCCAGCGAACAATAGCCTTCCGGAGACTGAGAATGCCACGGAAGTGATGCCGCATACTGGTTCGCCAATCTGACAATTGCCATTAGCAAGATCTCGTAGCAGGTTTCGCGACATCCATCACTCACGGTATAACTCTGGAGCTCGCGGTCTGCGCGGATGTCAAAGAGTCGGCACGATGCATCGTCAGAGCCGGTGCCGAACGCGTTGCCATTCGGGAAAAACTGGATGGCATTGATGTCGGAATCGTGCGCGGCAAAAGTTTGAGTGCATTTTTGCTGGCGGATGTCCCACAGCTTGGCGAAGGCATCGCAAGCTCCAGACACAAATTGGTTATTATCCAGCGGATTTATACTCAAGCTCATCACGTCGCCGAGATGGTCCGCAAATTCGGTGATCTTCTGCCCCGTTTCAATATCCCACAAAACACACGTCATGTCACCAGAAGAAGTCAAAATACGCCGGTCATTGATGAAGCGGCAGCAGCTGAGGTAGCCGGAGTGCCCGCTCAGCTCGCGCGCTACCCGCGTCGGCCCTTCTCGCGCAGACAGATTGTAGATTGAGCAGATGTTGTCCAGTCCGCCGCACGCGACGTAGTTGCCACTGGGTGAGTAGGCGCAGGTCATGACCCACGATGACCGCAGCGGGATGGCGTGCACTTTGTTAGTTGTGTAGGCATCCCAGATGATTAGCTTGCCGTCCTGCGACGCCGAGACCAAGTGTCTCCGGTCTGTCGACCAATGCATCGCGTAAATTTTGGCCAAATGGCCCTTGAGCATGCGCTTGGTCTTCATACCGAGCCGAGGCAAGGCTTCGGTGCGTTGTCGCGCAACATCGCGCACTATTGACGGGATTTGTCAGCGGAAGGGTGGGAAGGGTGCGGAGTGCGACAAGGTGGTCGAGCAACTGGCCTCGTGATGGGCCGAGAAGTGGCAAACTTACGGGTGGTGTCGGCAAGCTCATCCTTCTTGCGCTTTATCCGATCTTTGAGCGCCTCTGCATCTCGTCGGGCAATCTGGATTCTTTGCTGGATAGACTCGGCGTTCGCGTCCGCCATACCTGCCGAGCGTTGTCAACGCCCTCGGCGTGAGTCAATGGCTGTCGCAAGAGCCGCGGCGGAGGTGAGGGTGAGGGTGAACGAGGCGCGAGGAGTTTCGAGAATGGGCAAGGTAAATGAGGGCGTGCAGAGCTCGCTGGCGGTCGCGCCTCTCGGGTTGCGGTGCCGCCCGCGGGCGTGTGCGTCCGTGTGTGGTCGCCGGGAGGGGGAGGAGGGGAGGTTAGTAGATGGCGATGCAGGCGCCGGAGGAGGAGGTGTACGCCGGGGCGGAGGTAGACGGCGAGGCCGATGATGCGGAGGTGCGCGAGCTCAACCACGGCAAAGGGAGCAGCAGGAGTGGTTGGCGAGGTGCGTGAATGAAGGTTCCCCCGGCGGGAGAGGCCCGGGCGTCGACCTCTGGCCAAGGCAAATTACAACTTCGACCCGAACAGCCTAGCTAGCCGCGTCCGTCTGTGCAGCCTCAGGCAGCAACCGAATGAGAACTACCTGTTGCTCATGATAACGAGTTTCGTTTGATCGCCGCTGACAGGGCAAATCGTTGCCTCATCTGCCGTTGCACGTGAGTAGCAACGACGACGAGTGCTGCGCGCACAACGCAACCCGGCAACACTGTCGGACAGGCCATCGCCCCAAGCCCGGACGAGTGGCTGAAGGTCCCCTGACGCTAACACGCTACGCCGGCTCTCGCATCTCCTAGACAATACAAGACTCCACTCCATCATGTCTGGTCGCCATCACCCTCCATCCTATTCCCGACCTGCGGCTTCTACGCGACCACTCCGCCATCGGCAACATGCCGCGCATCCTCTCCCGCACCCGTGACCATGACTCTGGCCCCCACACGCGCCGGGACCGTGGTGTGGCGGCGCGAGGCAAATGCAGCCTACCGAGGATCATCATCAACCTGGTTGACGCTCGCGTCCAGCGACGAGAACCCGTATCTCTAATGCGAATTCGCGGCGGTAACACGAACGCCCATGTGCCTGCGAATCAGCGGTGCCTTTCCACGCTGAAGCGTAATGATGTTGGGCTGCCATGCATAACTATCTGAACGGTCGCGGGCCGTTCAGATGGTGATCTCCCATTCCCCCAAATTGAGTTTACTGTTGTCCGAGACCGTACATTAAGGTTCGAAATGCAAGCGTATGCCGGTAATGGCGACCACATTTTCAGTGTGCATGAGCAAGCCGCTCCGCCTGTCCCATTTTTTAGTCGGAACGATGGGAATCTCGGACAGTGAACTGTAGGTGCGTGTACGGCGGCATGATCACGGCTCATGCTGGGTAGGTATACGTAAGATTGTGACATTGATTCGAAATGCTCTCTCTACGCCAGATGTGTGGCTTTCGAAATCATCCTTTTTGAAAGGTCTCTTTATCTTCCGTCCAAGCGTTCTCTAGTTCTGCCCGCTCGATCACATCAGAAACATTTTTTTTTACCCTCGCACCCTCGAAGATACCTGATAGTGCTGCGATGTAATTCCACTCGCCTCTCACTCGCCCTCTGAAACGATATACACACGGCAGTTTTGTTTTTCCTTCCATCCCTCACAAAACCTTCTCCGAAGCTGCAATTCTTTTTTTTAACCTCACAATTACGTTCTCAATACTTACACGTTCGATTTTGCCCTTCACCATCTTCCTATAAACCATTCTACTTCATCGACATAATCGTTTGGAAGCTACTGAGCTCATTACCAAGTGTGAGGCGACTCTCATTGGCCGGTATCGATCGGTACTCCACCTTCATAATGCCATCGGTCGGCCGGCCAAACTTCGTTACCTCGTTCTTGGCTTTAATAACTCTCGGGAAGGCTACAATATCAGCCGTAAGGAATCCGCCGGAGACTTCGTCTAAGAGCTAAGGATGGGACTGTTAGCAGCGAATCGTGGAGTGGAGTAATCACAGGAAGCTTACCGTATTGAAATCACCACTCTGCTTGATTCGGCAGTGTTCTGTGTCCTCCATATGAGCCACAAGCTTGTAATTCCTGTCAAAACGCTTATAGCATGAGGAGCATATGATACGCGTTTGGAGATGTACACTCATGAAATGCTCGGCGATATCTTGCGAAGATTCGAAGGTCGCATCGCACTCGATGAAAGGACAGAGGTACGATCCTAAAAACGCATCATAGAATTTTCCTGAGTCGTACTGCTCGGAGTGCGGATAGTACCATTCAGAGTACATTAAATTAGTCTCTCGATTCTTCCCGAGAACCGCTTCTTCATGCCTCTCGGCGATAGCATTCCAATCACCAGCAGGAGTCGACCCTCCATCATCGAAAAGCACTCGTGATGTCCCCGTCCACGCGGATTGTTCAATTGGGCTCGCCTTCGTCGTGACATGAGATTCGTTGTCATCATGCTCGTCATCATCTTCATCCGCTGTGGAAAGAGTGGTTGGAGATGCAAGTCTCAATGGTGGCCACAATTCGGTGTGCAGCTTCTCTCCACCACTGCCGCTCGGGACAGAATTTCCACATTCGCTATATGAGGTTTTATCTTCGTCATTTGAGTAGTCCAGAGCCGCTTTTTCCGTCAAGTCTCTCAACCGGGTCACATCTGAGAAGAGAGGCCATTGCTTGGTGCGCTTTATTTCTAATGATTGCAGGTCCATGACGTTCTCAACTTCGGGTTTCAACGGCTGATATCCTCCATTTTGTGCTTCATCTTGATGATCGAGGAGAGTTAAGTTGCTATCACAGAGTGATACCCCACCATCCTCATCCTCGTCCGACTCATCTAAAATGAGGCCAGGTGTACCATGTCCTGTACCAGAGGCCAGGCTCCGGTTCAAATTCCCGGCAATTTCCATATGAGTCCGCAAAATCTCCTTACGAATGTGCTTATGCATGACGCACTCCTTGAAAAAATCCGCGCTGATAAATGCACATTCTCCTGTCTCTAGATGCCTCACCAGAAGCGCAGCTCTAGTGAAAATCAAATTGCAGCCCTGATCATGCGCCGGACATTGGATTGTTTGGTCGGCCTTGTGAGACCTTTCACGATGCGACCTCCTGCCACCAAAAGACTGGAAATCCATCCCACAGAACTCACAGGTGATGTGAAGGGGGCCTCTCTCGTCGTCGGGATGTTTTGCTCGCGGATCTAACCAAGGTGCCATTACACTGACTTTGTGTTGAGTCAAAGCCACCCAATCTTTGCAGTCAACATTGCATTTTTTGCAATAAAAGTGATCTGGGTCATTGACCTTGTGCCTTTTCATGTCTTTCACCGTGTGAAAACGTTGGTGGCAGTCTGCCTTTGTACATTCGATTGGTGGTAATTCGCCGACCTCTTTGCCGGGCCCTTCGATGAGAGTCATCGTTCCCTACAGTTTCACAGCGTCAGAGTATATAATGTAATGGTTCACAGTAGTTCGGAGAAGAATGGTCGTTTACTAACGGGTATTCAGCATTGGTCACACAGTATATGTATGTTGTGGGGTGCAAAATTTCGGTGATCTTATTGTTGCAGGAGTTGAGGCGTCGTTAGCGATTGAGGAAGCTACGACCCCGAACTTCATTAGCAGATGGCAACTGCGAGTTTGGTGTTGGCCACTGCTTTGGAATTGATAAAGAGAGAAGACGAGGAAATCAAGAAGGTATGTATGCCCTGACAATAATATATACAGGAAGAGGGTGGGATAGCATATATTTCAATATTCCCTCGCAAAACGCATTCAGGCTGACTGTGCCGTTCCTGTATCATCCCTCCCGCAATGATGGGGTTTGAATCGCCGCCCGAAAGAAGTATGATAATCAGGATCGGCACATTTTCAGTGCCATATAGCAAACTAACCTGTCTGAATTGCGTGTTCTAATTCTGCTCTCGTGCGCAAGCGTTGAGTTAGACGAATTTGATGTCTCTATACCTTTCTTGAGCTCTTGAGCAATCTCTGCATGCCCAGTCGCCGGTGTAGAAATCCGGGTTGCCATAAACTGGATGAACCCTCACTCTAGTCCCCAAAAACAGATCCACCATTTCTTCCACCAAAGTTTCTTCATAATATCAGCTTTAGGGTATATAGATGAGACCGCGAAAGAGGCAAACCTTCGACGTGGATTCCGACTTGGAATTTCCAGTGGACGGCTGATTCACCTTGATTTTATCCTTGGTTGCATTCCGGGAGCATTTCCGACCGTCTTCCACCTCTAGAGCTAGCCGGCTTGCCGCCCGAGCCTGCTTTACCTTCTCCCTGATGTTCTCTTGCCGCTCGCGGATGCTGCGCGGCCGATTAGGATGGGTACAAAATGCTTCTGGTGTGTAGATGGTCCCGCTCAGTGAGCGAACGTGGCTGCCGTCAGGCAGCATTGCTGGGTCGACAAGCTCGCTTAGGCGGTGGAGTTGTGGTGGTAACGGGGGGCGAGAGACATTCGAGTGACCTTCGATTTCGTGATTGTGCGGCAGTGTTGATGTGATCTCGTCAGTATTTGAATTCATCTTGTGCTGTTCTCCAGCAAATGATGCTCCCTATTAATATTGCATGTGAATAAGTATAAGAAAAGGCACCTATCTTGGCTCTTTTCCGTTACGGACAAAGTTTTGGCGTATGCAGGTGGAAAGCCTGCATAGACCGCAAAAGGGTCGTACTAGAATTTCACATTTCATGAACTTCTGAAATATTCGGGATATAAGAAGTCATATCATCTGACAAGGGCAATGGCAGAATCATCTTCGCTCCCACCGACAGCCATGGAGCAGCATATCTGCTGCATGCATGACATTTATCATGTGGAAATGAAACAGACGGCACCAATATGTTCAAGTGATTATATGTTGAAATCATCTTCAACCATTTGACCTCTTCAGCTCATCAAAACAATTGCTATTTGAATGTTTTGTGATCAATTCTAAGACGTTGCACTAGAAGAAGATGTAAGCGTGCTTGAATCTGAAGTATCATCGGATAAGCCGGAAATTGGTATCACTCTAAGCAGAGCGCCGTATTTTACGTTCCTGGACTAGGTTAGAAATTCAGGGACCTTGCAGTTAAGTGACCTGAAATGCGCCTTTCTGGGGAGAGGAGAAAAACCGAATGTGCAAGAATGGACTAGGAGCAAGAAGAGTTTCCAACTCGCAATCCCAGTACGAAATGTCAGTCATCGCTGTCAGACGGAAAATGAAGCTCAAGTTCATGACAGGTGAGCAGTCACAATACACCTTTTCGGCCTGAACTGGTTGGGTGACTAGAGCGCGTTATAGGGCGTAAAGATGGAACATTCATGGGACATTGTCAATGCTATCGATTCTGGATTCCACACCCTGTTTGTGCAATATTAAACCGATTTGGCCAAGAATTCACGATTGCTTTGGCTAGAAGCGAGAGTATGGCAACCTGTCATAGCACCATGTCAGTACGACGGCAAACTGAGCAGAAGGCGAACACTGCAGTCGTACCATTTACCCCTCAGCGTAATTTTGCACCATTCTCCCTTCTCATCCACCTCCTTCTCTACCTTCGTGGAAAAGGTAATTGCGCTCATGATCCCATCTCCGAATTTTTCATTCATCACCGCCTTGTAGGCGTAGCCATAATTCTGCACAATTTCATATAATCGATAGATCAGCGGTTCCTTCGGGGGCATTTCCATTTGGTGGCCACGATCCGGCCAACCTGTCATCTCTGTGGACAGAAGAGTGTGCTCTGGTATATCTAAGATCTCTGCGAGTTTTTTGATATCTTCCAAGGAGGCTTTTGCTTGTCCGTAGAACAGGGCGGCGACGGCGACTTCATCACGGCCAAGAGCATGCGCAATCGTTTCGAATGAGAGATTCTTTTCCTTCTTCTTGGCAAAGAGGATCGGACATTGAGAGGGCAGTCGGTGGACAATCTCTTGCTGGGTAAGATGGATGTTAGAACACTAATTTTCAGCTTGACCTTCGAGATGTGAGAGATATGTACATTCAACACGGCAATGTCATGGCCGGACGATGTGCCTTTTTGAGTCATCACGTTAGACGCCGAAGTGAAATGACTATGGGGAAGGTGAAGCAGGTGTGCGCCCAGAGAATAAATATATCGTGCGAGCTATGGATCCGCCGAGAGAATGAGCAATAGAATGATTCTTCAATATCAGGATTGTAGTGTTTAAATAATCTTTAATAGCTACGGCTTGAGAAGAGTCGAGAACCAAAACTAGAGCTGTCACCCGGCCGTCTTTATGTGCCTGCATGCTCCCTGCGTGCGAACTGAGGTCAACGAAGTGGAGGCTTTTCTCCTCGGCACAACGTCATTGCCGACATTACGAACTGCCTTTTCCAGCAGCTCTATTCTTTGATATCCTCCTTTCGTGCGGGTTACACCACTCTACCATCACTTACAATCATTGCCAAGCTAGCCTGGTGATCGGGCATAAATGATCTGGTAAAGTTTTATCTACGTGTGAATCACATGTGACCTTCCCAGACTCCGCTTCACCTTCGAGAAGCTCGTTATGATCGCGTATTTTCAGTCCGTAATGTTCTTTAGAGACCGAGCCATAATGTTGCGGAATCGAAGATTAGTCAATTGAATGGAGCCACCCTATCTTATTCTTGCTTTCTTTATGCTATTCTTGCGTCATTAATCGAGTTGCTCACGATTGTCTCTGTTGTGTAGACCTTTCGCACAGCGAGTACATTGGTCCTCTAATACATCAGAGCCGCAAACAATAAAACTAGAGGATGAGACTGCTGCAGAATGAAGGACGTCGGCGGCAAATACAATGATTTTAATGGTGTTGAAAATTTGCGCGTCCATGAATGAGATAAGCAACAAGCTCGGCAGTAGAGTAGAATATTGAAATATCAAAAATTAACAAGCCGGTATTGCGACGAGCTTAGTGACTCGAAGTATAATTAGGGTCGGATCGTCTTCGATAATGTTGCCTCTCTCTCAGCGGGTGTGGCCCATGGCCATAGGCCGAGAAGTGTTGCTCATCACTGCCGCATCGAGACTTGACGGTTGTGCTGTATAATTGATGTGCAGGAGTTGCCGGAAGCATTGAAAGGTGCCTTTAGGAACATGAAATGTTATTGTGGAGTTCACACGTCTCGCTGGGGTCTTATTGAATATGTGTGGAAAGAATGAGCTGCACTAGTTGCGTTCTGTGCAAGACCAATAAATATTGTTGAGTGGCAAAGGATGAATTAAAAAATGAGTCTTTCAATTCGCGAGAAGCGCACAGGGCTCACTCGGACGTTCATACGGTTGTCTGCTAACAGCATACCACAGATTTGACAGGCGTGTGATCGTAGGGGTTATAAGCAGAACTTGCTTTATGTGGGTGTCCACCAACCGGATAGGCATACGTACGGGTTTCAACAAAGCTCAGATATGATGTTATGAAATGGAGTACCCCATCCTGTGTTTATCACAACTCTCAAAGGTCCTTCAGATTCTTCCATCTCAATAAAATTAAGGCCCCAATATTGATATCATTCACCTCTTCTTTCCGATTTCCAAATTCCCAATGCTCCTCCTCAAACTCTCCACCGCTCCTCCGTTCATACCAGCCGCATCTTTCTTAACACCATGCCAAAGGAGTCCAGAGAACGCACTGCTCCCTGAATCCGTGCTTCCCGTGCGGCTGCTCATCCCCAATGCCTCTCCTTTTCGTGCCAGTCCCCGAACACCTCCTGCCTTCCTTGCCGGCAGCTCGCCTTCTCCTGCTGTGGCAACATAGAGTAGGTACTTCAAATTCGGTAGTGTCTGCCGTATATCCAGCACTCTGACATTGAAAGCAGATTCCAGTAAGACCTGGATGTCTTTGTTCAGCAAGAAGACCGCATACTCGAATCGAAAGCGGGGCACGCCTTTGGAGAACAAAGGATATATCCGTAAACTGCGGTCCTCATTATTGTGGTGCGTGATTGAGTTACTGGTTTTGAGGAGGCTGATGGGATCTTCAATGGTGCTGGCGCTACTCCTCGGATGGATCGGATAGATGAGGGGTTGTGAGAGGTAGAAGGAGAGCAGGAGGACTACGTGGGCAGCATGTCCTAACGCCGCGCTAGCTGTTTCTGGCGGCTCGGAGTCGAGATCATCCGAGTCGGGAAGGTGCAATTCGCGAATCGTAAATGCAAGACTCTTCCCAAGGATCGGCTGAATAGGGTATATTTTCTGTAGATCCTCGCAAACGCGTCGTCGTTGATTTTGGATGGCTTTACTTTTGACGTCGTGCTCGTCGCGAAAACTTGGAAAGTCAGGTTGTACCTTGCGCATGTATTCTGACTTGCGATACTCGAGATCTGTGCGCATAGATTGGCGGCGATGTGCGAGAGCATTCCGCTTCTCGTCCTGCTGCTTGTGTGCCTTGTCGAGTTGGCGCTGAACAGTCTTCTTGGCATATTCGATGGTCTTGAGGCGATCTTCCGCTTCCGCCACACGATCTCGATCCATAAGGGCTGCTTTATGGACTTCAAGCAGAACTTCTAGATCCGCGGCGATATTGTTACGAGTTTCGAGAGCGTCTTGTATGCTGTCGTCAAGCTTGGATAGGCGGAGAAGAGCATCGAAAGACGAAGTAGCCAAGACTCTTGTGCTCGTGGCTCTAACAGCAGGTGCAGAGGGTGGTGGTGGTGGTGGTGCATAATCTGACAAAGATTGGAAAACCGTATAGACACCGTCGGTCATGTGAAATATGACAGCATTTTGTGGCAAGGAGTGCTCAAATTGGTCAAGCTACCTAAAGGATTAGCGTAAATACCCTTTGCGAGAGGGAACAGGAGCTTACGCTCTTGCCCAAGTACTGCAAGCCTCTTAAGCACAACGAGTCCTCCAGTAGCAGTCTCCAGCCGCTCATTTTTGAATTCTTCACCCAAAATTTTACCCCTAGTCTGTCCATACGTGTGATTCCCGGGCCACAAGGAGACCAGTCCACATGCCGAAACGTTGGATTCATTGTCTGTTCGACAATCTCTGAGACATATATAGGTTCTAAGCCAACGCCTGTTAGCAAATCCTGCATGAACGTAAGGGCAGATGCACATACCAACCTTCAATGCCTTCCACATGCAGAGAGAAGAAAACATCCGCCAGCCTCTCCGCAATGACATTCTTTAGTTTTGCTTGTCGGCTCTGGGGCGAAGCATTTGCCCATTCGATGGTGCTTCTCCGCCTCATTCTGCCCAACTTCGGTCTTGGCTGTGTAGGCTGCATTGCTTTCGAATTCTTCGTTGGGCTTTCGTCCACGTCCACTGCCTCTGGTGTATGCTCATCACATATTCCACCCAGAAATACATCCTCGGCTAAGGCTTTCAAGTCGCTTGAGCTGCGGGCATGTTGAACTGCTTTATGTTCGCGAAGGGCTACCAGCTTGGCGGGCGACTTGAGGGCGTGTGGGAGGACATCATCGTCGATAGTCTTGCCTCTCGAGCGTGTGGATATAGCTGGAACTAGGGACAAGTTACGAAGGGAAATGGACACCAGGTTGCGCAGTCTCCGATTCGAAGGAAGAAGCCATTGCTGGTCACGGCGGGTATGGCTGGTGGTGTCTTGCGATAGATGCACAGAGGCGGGTGAAAGATAGGTAGATGTGGAAGCCATTCATGACGTGTATTGTGGCATCACTTATATCTTCTAACACCATGGTCCAGACGTTGTATTCCTGCTTGTCCTGAAGCATTAACATGGGTGGTGCATGTAGTCGTGCGGAGCTCGGGAGAGCAGGGATTGATTTGGCCAACCGTAGTGCAATCACACCGTTCAATGGAAGTTATCAAAATGCAAGCGCTATACACTTCATCATCTTGACTCACCCGATGGTTATGATGATACCGTAATAAATACACTTCATTCTATGTACTGATTGATTGATTAATCATGTCTCGAGCACGCGCTCAGGTCACCGTAAAGCCTGGCCGCTACATCTACGCCTACGTCCACCGTCGAACTCACCAGGTCGTCTATTCTCTCACTCAGGCACTTCGGAATTCCCGTGCTCTACGCCAGCTCCCCGACCTTGGTGCCAATAACAAAGATGCAGTCCTGCGGAAAGATTTGTGGCAACCCTTCTTCACCGTGTGCATGCCTGACAGCGAAGATGGCCGGAAGCAAGGTCTAGATGCGTTTAAGAAGCTGCGCGAGTGGCGAACATTGCACGAACTTTACTGGCAACCAACGGAGCTGATGCGGCGGGCCTTCGGGCCGGCGGAGATTGAGCGACTGCAGGAACGGCTGGACGAACGTGGCGGGAGCAAAAAGGAGTCGCCTTACGACGTAATTAAGCGAATCAAGAAGAAGGAGCGGGTGCGAATAGTACAGGATCAGAAAGCAAACAGCGTGGCAGACTTAGCGGCGGTGTTATTGGAGCATGAAAAGGAGGGCGTGAGGAGGGAGGAAGAGCGGAAGCATCATAAGGCAGTGATGCGGAAGACTGAGGCGCGAGAAATTGAGCGCTTGGCGGCGATGAAGGACCAGGGAAGACTAGGCCAGTTGGAGGCGGTTTTGACAGATTTGAAGGCGAGATTAGTTAAGCTTGACCGGGACGGAAAGGGCAGTGAACCGCTGAGCCGACGGAAATTACTACGCTCTATACGAGTTTTTACGGCGCGCAAGGAAGAAATTGACTTCGCGGTTGATGCAATCGAAAAAGGGCGAAGATTGGCTAGCAAGGTACGAGCTGGCAGCGATGGGACCAGTTCCGACCAAGAAACAGGGGAGAATGATACCACAGCTATGGTGCCGGTCACAAAGGCTCAACTGCGAGCTGCTCTCCCATCTATCCCGCCTAACATCATTGCTCGAATGCCGAGGCGCAGCCCCCTGCGACCTGTCCTGAAACAGCTTCAACGCCCCATCTTCCGCCTCGAAGGTGTCACAATTAAATGGAACAACATGCTCGATGCCGAATTCGCCGAGGCATGGCCCCATAAAGTGAAGCATGAGTCGATGGGATGGGTGAGGCATACCTCGCCTGGTGAAACCGCAGTCGCGGTGTCAGATGGAGAAGAGTTGGGCGTAGAGGAGGAGGGCGATGCAGCATTGAAGGGGACAGATAAGGCTGTTTATCGTACGGTGAAAAGGAAACTTTTGGACAGGGTGAAGGCCGAGTTTCGGTTGAGGGACGACGTGCCACCGCTCGCAATTATCACTCATCGAGTATCACTGCCTGCACCACGGCTGAAGAAGCAGCAGCGTGCAAACCTGGAGTCAATGGATTGATAACTGTGCGCCAAGGCTGTTGCATGTAAATATAAAATATAAACTTCCATGGTTTGCTCTCCAGTTCGCTGTAAGATAAGTGTTCATGGGGGGTTTGATTACATGCTCCCTTTGAGATAATCACGAAGTTGGCACCTGATAGACGGTGAAATATTTAAATATTGCACAGTGTCCTGAGATTCGTTCAAGTAGATTTGAAGCTGTCCACATACCAGTCTCTCAAAAGTCGTGAGGAAACATTCCCTCTGTTGTGTTTGCTTGCCTCAGGCAACTTTGTACCTAACAGGACTTATTACTCATCTATCCCCACTCGACGCGTCCCCCCAGCACGCGTACCCGATGTCCAGTTATCCGAACAAGTTCTATCAAATTAAAAACGTAGATGCAGGAATATTGTGATCGCGATAATGGCCAACGAGTGGAGCCCTCGAGTGACACAGCCCTATCTTGAACAATTCCAACACTCTACCGTTCGATTCATCGGCAAGGTTAAGCAGTTACGCGGAGAACAAGCAACAGTGGATGCCGGTGGTTACATCACCGTTCATCTTAATCGGGTAAGAAAATTCTAACTGTCCAAGCCTAGACATTGTGAAGAGATATGTGCGCATTTCTGACGGCGTGAGCACGTATGTAGGACGCACATCTCCAACTCAATCATGCGGTTGAGGTGATTGGCAAGGTTCAGGGTGACCTCAGCGTGAAGATGATGGCAAGTGTAGACATGGGCCCGGAGAGCAATATTGGTGAGTCCATCGAAGGTCTGGGTTGAGACTTGGTACTGAATCTTGCTGATCCTGCGGCTCAGATTTCGGTGCCGTCGAAGCGGTTGTAGATGCGACGCATAGGTACCGAGAGATCTTTTATGACAAGGCGGAGTAAAGAATGCATGACTTGAAGCCAGCGAGAGACCTTAAAGATGAAGATAGCGTGTGATAAATCCCCTACATAGACATATTATGAGCCTAATAGGTCCATTGTAGTGCATATATGTTCTGGAATGATAAGGGCAATATAAGATAATTTGTTGATACAGATGTCGCGTGCGATGAGATGAGTAATGTTCTAGCGGGTTTGATATTGCAAAGTCATTGAAGGAATATGAGTTGCTTACACTGATTAGTTGGTGGTGAAATCGTATGGCGTAGCAGTTTTCCTTTGTTGTAAGAAGCATTACAGGCTTATTAGCATAATAGGGTACAGGTTCTGCACTGATCAACAAATACCTTTGTTCTGGTCAGGAGAATTATGTGGGTCGTCAATTGATAGACTGTCTTTAAACGCCCGATCAAAACTGGGTAAAACTTTGCTATCCGCTCAAACGGTCTACAAGAATCTTCATAATATGCGAAGTTACAGTGGATTGGCAGTCTGCCCATTTTCTTAGATCAAGAATTCCTAAATGGTGGCATCAGCATTCCCCATCACAGCTACTCGACATTGTAGTAAAAACTTGATCTCCACTGGATATTGCAAGTCACTGTAATTCTCTACCCGTGACTTTGGATTTCATTGCCCATGCTGTTTGACTGTTGGATCGCGTCCTGATCCGCAGTTGCCGGTACCTATTTCCTCTCATTCTTTGGCCCTCGCTTCTCCTTTCCAACCAATGATCTGGCCGTTGGACAGAGCCATATACTGGGCCAAATGGAATCTTCTAAATCCTGGAACTTCTCAAGGTTACCTTCAATTTGTTTAACAGCCACTCGATTGCTGGTGATTGTCGTGCACCGAGTCGCCCACCCATGGAGAAATACAGAGCGATTGATCTCGGACTGTCCCTCGACTGCCTTTATGGCTTCAGCAGGTAAGTATTTATGACAGTCTCCTTCGTTAGTATCAACTACACGGATTGGAAGATTCCAATCAGATGGAACTGCGTATGCTGACCACTCTTGCATCTCTCTCACGAGTTGAGCTGGTGATTTAGCAGGATCATCGCTCAAGAGGATGGCCGTCCTGGCTTTCTCAGAAGTGGTGCCAATCGTTTCGACGATCTCCCGCATACGCTTCATGGCCTCCTTGGTACAGACCAATTTGTGCCCCCTTATGGCTGGGTAGAGGAGTGAAGGGAGCAGGTTCTCGGCATCTTCGATTTCAACCTGTCGACAAAGTGCTTTATGGAACCAGACTTCTTTGTGGACCTTGGCATGTGAAAAGTCAGAGACCAGAGCTAGTAATATGGTACAGTCGATGTTGAGGGTATTGCTAAAGAGCTTTAAGGGATCAGGAGCCATATTTCGAACGGCCGAATCGATATCCAAGGACAGCGGGACATTTTGGCCGCAATATAGAGTGACGCCAGCTCGTTCACAATCATCAAGTATGGCATCAATCTCTGGTATTTTCCCAGGGTGGACACGAGGGAGCATCATATGTATACGAGGTATCTTTGTTCGCGAACGGAAACATTTGGCTGCGTTTGCAAGTGTTTTAGCGGTTTTTGCCATGGGAATATCAAATTTGTCATCGGCCTGTGATGGAGCGCCACCACTATCACATTCATCGTCTTCGGAGCCGTCTGAAACCCAACCTTGCTTGGCTAAGTCAAAGAGTAACCTTTGATTCGTCACAAGCGATGCCTTGATCCATGTTCGCCCTCCATCGACTATGGCATCCACTGTAACATAGCCTGCTTGATCATGAGGCTTTCTGCCGTTTGGAACGCAGCGACTGTGATCAATTTGAGACAATTGTTTCAATTTGGAGGACGTATATATCCTTCGCTGAATGCATACAACATCTTTGCATGTTTTCACAATGTTCCAGAGATGTTCGAGAAAGGGGATGTTTGACGATCTTGTAATATGTAGTCTTTTCTCATTCTCTGATTCGCTGGCTAGTCTTCTGAGCATTTTGACCTCGGATTTTATTGTTGACCGAAATCCGTCAATTTCGACATTGGGTGGTGGCTTTAGTTTCTGCAGCCATTTGCGGAAGAAGTCCAACTCGAAAAGGAGCCGATCTGCGCGCTCAATGAGGTTT